>JAOXNG010000001.1:34945753-34956616 GCA_028566535.1 Scolopax minor | reverse complement strand
TTGTGAGGAATTTCTGTTTTATGGAGCAGCGCTGACACAAAGACAGCACTGTGCGAGCCGTCTCTATAACTGAGCACTTTCACACTGCAATTTAGGAGGCGTGCAGTTCAGGAAATTGCTGGCTTCTGCTGGAGCACACTTTTACTGCAAGGAAAATTTTATTCGTCACTCAAGTAATTGGCAGTTTTAATACCTTGTTAGTAATTACCTTATAAACAAACTAATGCATAAAGGCAAGGCTCTATGACCTGTTATCTAACTCACAGTCTTATTTGGCCAGTGGGACTGACACATGGTGGTGGTGTTTGTTGTTGTTTTTTATTAAAGTAATTTGTTTCCATTTATTATAAATACTTTCAGCTAAGAGCTAAAAAAAATATGCAGTGTACCTCTACCAGACAGCCTGAGGAATGAAACATGATCCGAGCGCAGTGTTGGAGGGGCTGCAAGATCACTTACCCATTCCCACATGTGGTCAGGAGGCCCATTAATCTAACTTCTGGTTCAGTTTTTGAGTCAGGACTTTTTTGTCTTGAGCAGTAATCCCCCCCTCACCCCTTAAATATGTGAGGGTTATCCATGCTATCCTAAATGTGTGGCTTGCTATTTGATCCAGAGAAAATATTTCCAATAAAGGCAAACACTTTCCAGAATCAACATTCATGTTGATAGTTTTACTGAAACTGCCTTTGCCTACAATCTCCAGGAGCTGGGGAGAGCTTCTAAATTTTGATCATTCATCATATTAGGTACAGACTGTACCACAGCCAGAACTGCTTGAACTTCCTAAGGTAACAAGGATCATTTTGGGTTACATTCATTTAAGTGGTCGTGATCTGTTTTATCCTATTCCCTACCATTAGCCCCAAACGAGTAACGCTATAAATGTTGCTGATGTGCTTGTATGATTCTGTATGTTACGCAGCTGTGGTGGAAAAACTGGTAGGTTGCTGAGTATGGACACAAAATATGATCTCTGGAAAAACTACATTTCATTGGAAGTGAAAGAAGGGGGGTTTCCTTACAGCAGACCAGGATACCCATGTCTTTAAATGTAGTTGCACAGGTTTTGTTGTGGAGTTGGGTGTGATGCTTAGTTGAAGTTTGACCAGACATGAAGTTCACAATAAGCTGTAATAAGCAGAAATTTTATTCTTTGCTAACTCCCTAGAAAAATCCATAGGATGAAATACTAAATGTAATTGCAAAATTTGAGAATGTCTTTCTGAGGGAGCATACTGTCATCCCTCTCTTCTAATCTAGCTATGTTTTGCATTTTCATGCCATAGCATTTTTAAAAAAAACAAAGCACGTTGTCTAGTTACTATGATGTTAATTTTGTTAAAATAGAAAACAACCCTAATCTCCTTACATAATGATACTGTGGCCTAGTGTTGTTCAATGCAAATACCAGGTATTTCTACTGTTCAGAAATAGATAATCACAGAGTTTAACATCTTGTTTTAAAAGCCATGAATTTCAATAATTGGATTATAAGGCAATCTTTTTTTCATCTTGTTTGCTGGGAATAGGTTTTAAGAATTTTTGGTGAACACATTTATTTAGTGCATTCCGAGTTGTGATTTGGGGTGGCTAGAAATGAATGTTACACCTAGAGAACTTACTTTATTGGTTTTCTTTAACTAGAAATTATTTTCAAGTGGAGGAATTCAGAACTAAGTTTCGTCAGACGTGTAGTTAACGAGTGTTTATTCTGGAAATGACAGTCTTTTGACTACTGTCCTTAAATTTCAGGACCAGTAACAAGATTGCCAACATCTTGTCTGAACATCTGAAGCCATTTCAGAGTCTAGAAACTTTGGACTTGAGCAACAACAACATATCAGAGCTAAAAATATCATCATTTCCATCGTTACAGCTCAAATATCTGTAAGTAAAACTTAGTATTACTTTTTTTTTTCTTCTTTAATGTTACTTTCAAAAAACTTGTTGGAAAGCTTAGATTGGCAGCTGTTTGTTAAAGTACTAAATCTTCTTTCAGCTAGACATGCATTCATTATTAATTCCTACTTTCAACTGTTGAGTTCTAACATAAGCTGCTAATATGAATACACGAGTTGTTACAGTGAGATGCTTTAGTTCATAAAAAGTGAAGGTTGTTATCTTGAAATTAAACAAATAGATGTGTCTCTTGAGAGAAATAGTTATATAACAAAATGAACTGAAGTTCCCCATGGCTGAGCTAGTCTTGAGTTACATGAGGTTTGAGGGACATTTTTGAATCTGTCTCAATCTTTCTGCACTAATACTGCAATGCCAGAGCTATACGGAGTGAGAATAAAGTAATGGGGTTGCAGCATTCTATCTTCTGCCAATAATACACTCCTGCACAGTAGAGCAAAATGTTGGTGGTGAAATACTATTTGGCTGTAGACTGAGCTGTCAAGAACTCTAATTAATATGATAAATGAAATTCCATTTATCAAGGAATAGGCAGTGCAAGAGCTTTGTGTTTCGCTACTTGGTATTAAGTATTTATTAAATAACTGTAAATTTAACCTTCTAGACATTGTTTCAACAGGTACATTAACAGTAACCGAATAACCTCCATGGAGCCTGGTACCTTTGACAATTTGTCTACCACACTTCAAGTATTGAAACTGAACAGGAACAAAATTTCAGCAATCCCTCAAAAGATGTTTAAACTCTCCCATCTGCAGCACCTGTAAGTGCAACCTACAATTGACTAATTGTTTTCAGGTTTTCCAAAGCACTGGCAGTGCTTGAACTTTAACCTTTAATTTAACCAGAGGCAGAGTGAGACAGACACAGAAAATCTATTACTACAACCCTTACCAACTGCAGCTTTGTACTGAACAAAACTAATCTTACATATTGGTGAGATGTGAACGGTCTTTGTGTTTAAAATTCTGTTTGCCTATTAAAAGAAAAAAAATAAAAAGAAGTATTCCTGTAAGAAAGCATTGAAAAAATACTAGAAGTAAACTTATACAGTTTGCTACAGCAGTCTCTTATTTATTTTGTGCTTTCACAGTGAAACAAAGGTCATTAATTTGCTTTCAGAAGGGTTGACAATAAGCAATATGTTTGAGTAAATAAGTCTCCGTTACTTTCACTGATACAATGCTTTCTATAAGTCTTTTTATCTAATATATAATAAAGTTATTTAATATGGAAGAGGATGAGAAAATAAGATATCTTTTTGCTTTTGGTTTTTTTTTTTTTGGTTTTTTTTTTTTAAAACTTAGAGTGCAGGAAGTTGGCAAGAGGATGGGCTAGGACTTTGTCCAATCCTGAATGATTATTTTCCGTATATAGATAGTCAAGAGCTAAAAATGATGCATTCTCTTAGTTTAACCTTGAAAGTGAAAGGTCATAAGAGCAGTGAAGTGTTGGGACGCTTGGCACATCTGCAAACAGTGACTGTGTCTTCTGTATACAAATGCAGCAAGAGTTTCACTCAAGCCTCAGTAGAAGAGTATGAGAACAATCCTGCAAAGCTCAGGATTTGTTAACGATCTTCGTAGACTTTAAGATCTTCGTATTCAACTGGAATTTTGGAATTTGGTGATATTCTTGCCTAAAAAAGTTCAACTCATTCACTGTTTAATCAGTAGTCTGTCATAGTTATGTTAGGTAGCTAATCTGCAGTGAAGGTCAAAAATTTATGTTACCACCTGGAATAAGCGTTCAGAGGAGGAGTGGGGAAGAACTGAAGGCCATTCTTGATAAATGATCTTCACTGCTTTATGCACATATAAACACAGGAGGAATAGCATTCTCTATCAGGTGTCTGTTACCAGGTAGGGTTCATATCAGGATATCAGAAAAGAAAGCTGAATTCTTACAAGTCTGAGACTCTGAAAAGTAATTTTGATGTAACTATGCAGAGAGAATTATTTAGGCCTTTACTTCTTATAGGGAAGTAAGTTTTGGAAGGAGAGGCTTCTTCTTGGTTTGGTAGGATTCATTCAGATTGACAGATCTTCTTGAAGAGGCAGATGATCACTCGTTGCATGAGGGCCTTTTCTTACTATTGTCTGATCCTATCTCTTTATATCATATACCAGTTGTTGCTAATAAATATAACTGCTTAGGAAATTATAGCTATTTCAAAATTCACTTTTACAAAAACAGTTGACGTTCTTTGTGCCTGTGTGAAGCTAGTAGTAGCTTGTAGCTCAAAGTTGGAAAGCTGCTTGGGGTTGACACAGGTTTTGGAGTTAAAGAGGCCCAATGCAAAGACTGTGTTGTGGAGAACAGGAAAATAGAAAATACTGGGTCCTACTGTCACTATAGCTTGTCCTCCAGCTAGTTATGCCTTATAACTCCCTTCCAGGATACATATGGGTCCGACCTACAAGGATGTGTGTGATTGCAGAAGGGCAAGTGCCAAGACCACTTCAGAAAGAGGGAAGAACCTATTAATAACTAGTTGTGGAGAATGAGGGAGGAATGTGTCATGAATGCTTGACTCCAGATTAAGAAAGAGAGGGATCAGACAGGATATTGAATTTTAAATTAATTTTGATTTTAGTTAATAAACTTTTCACTTTTTGTTTCTGACTGATTATTGATTGCAATTACAAGGTACCCTTAATGGCTCTACTGATGGATAAACACTAGGAACTTGCTTTCACTTTTGAATTTCTGTACAGGACTAACCATGACATTTTAGGTCTACAAGGATTCTTTATATCTGAAAATGTAGGAGCTCCCAAGTACTTGTCCTCCGTATTAGAAAGGCAGAAAAGTGTTAGATAGTTAAACATAATGTATTACAGTAAAATATTTTCTTTTTATTACATCTTATCTCTGTTTTATGTGCAAGAAAAGCATTTAAATAAAGTTTTTTCTAGAGAGGGAAGAAAGGTTGTTGGCATTCAGGTAAACTTACTGTGCTCTAACTATAAATTTTATTGATGCAGGGAACTGAATCGCAACAAAATTAAGAAAATAGATGGGCTTACTTTCCAAGGACTTCCAGCTTTGAAATCATTAAAACTGCAGAGAAATGGGGTTACTAGGCTCATGGATGGTGCTTTCTGGGGATTAACCAACATGGAAGTCTTGTAAGTATCAACTTTCTGCTGATAAATTCCACTGAAAACATGTGAAGTAGAATTGCGCAAAATGAATAGAATTGCTTGATAAAATTTAAAGATGTTTTTGAATTAAACTGCTTTAGTATGGTTTGAAAAGCAGGAAGCAGTGATAGGTGTACATGTAGGACAGCACATTCTGAATGCATGCATACAACTCTAAATGTAAATACAGGCTGCAGCTCTCTAGCCAGTATCATCAAGTCAGGTGTGGACCTGGCACAGCATGCACACCACTGAGTTTCTGGACCTTATGTCTTTTATCTGTTTATATGTCTTTGTGTTTGTTTGTAGGCAGCTGGACCATAACAACTTAACAGAGGTAACCAAAGGCTGGCTTTATGGCTTGCTGATGCTGCAGCAACTCCATCTCAGCCAAAATGCCATCAGCAGGATCAGTCCTGATGCCTGGGAATTTTGCCAAAAACTCAGTGAGCTGTGAGTAGCTTTTATTCTATTCCAGTTTTGAAAGCCGGGTACATGCCAAGGCATGAACTTCTTACCACTGATCTGTGAATTTTTCATAACAAAGTTTCCAAGGTGACAAAAACTTTTTTGTATGTGGGGCAATTGTATTTTGTTGAAAGAAGTTGAAAGCAACCATGACTGCTTCATTTCACTGTGGCAGTGGTACTAAAGCTGTAACACAGTCATTTTCAAACGAAATAATTCTTCAGTAATTTGTGAGTTATCGGAAATGATACATAATCTCTGTGTTAAAAAATGCAGTAGTAGGGTTTGTGACAGTTGTAAGGGAAGAAACATTCCCTCACGCTGAAATTTCACCTGGCTGGAACAGACTAATATGCACTGAGCATAAATATTGAAATACATTTTCTTCTTGAATTTGCAGGGATTTGACGTTCAATCACTTAGCAAGGTTAGATGATTCAAGCTTTGTTGGTTTAAGTGTGCTGGTCGGGCTGTACATTGGAAACAACAAAGTAAATTACATTGCTGATTGTGCCTTCCGGGGACTTTCCAGTCTACAGACTTTGTAAGTTGCAAAACTCAATTTTTAAGGTCAAAAACCTTAAGAAAAACCCTCAGTGTTTACAGATTTTTTTTTTCTTATGAAACATACAAGAACCTTTTGTTAAATTTCCCAGATTAGCATGTGTTTGTCTTGCAGTAGGATTTTTATTTTTATTTTCAGAATAGTTGGGAGAGGGAGAACTTCCTCTTTTGTTAAGGTGGTGCACCATGGATGGTGGTGATCGCAATACAAACTTCCAGTAGTGTTACTATGGGAAAGGCATGTTTCTATTTGAAGGCAGCAAGCAGCACTGCTACCTACAGCTTTAGGGGGCTGGATCATAGTTGTGTTTAATCAAATCAACATTTTTCCTCATGGTAGAAATAAGAAGACAAACTCAAAACTGTGTACTACTGTGGATGCTGATGCGTGTCGTGACTGAGCAATTGCTTTAAGCATTTGAGCATTTTTTGAAATAGAGTTTCCTAATGGAAGGGGAAGAAAGAAGTCAACTAATCAAAATATATTCCACTTCATTAAAATGTTCCAATTGCATGCCATTCACCCATCTGTTAGCCAGATGAGTGAAATGGATGCCTTTCCCTCTAGGCTTTGAAAGGGGTGCTAACATTTTACTTTCAAGGGTTTACTTATACACACATTTTGGGCATCTAGCAACGATGCTGTTCATAGGGGTCTATGCTATGGTCTTTACAAATACAGACGGGTACAGATCATAAAGAGAGGAATTCAGAGACTTGTGAGGTGTCTAGGAATTAAGTGTTAGGCTTTTTCTCCTCTGGCCCTACCCTGTTGATTCTTTGCTGACACACCTGTCTTTTCACAAGTCTCTAATTTCTATGCTTCACAGATAATTAAACTATTGTCGTGGACGGTGTAGGGTGTAAAATGATTCTTTTATTAATAATTCCCTGTGTGTTCTCTGTGTGTTAATATTACAGACTTCTAAAGGCATTTTGTTTTGAAGAGGCAACAGTTGATGCCTTCCCTTCCCATGACGCTCCTTTTCTTATGATAGTATCTGAATCTTGATCTTAATACCCTTGTAGGGGAATATGGGTTTGTTTTCTAACAATTTGTAAAATCATTAGGTTTCTGATCTTTTTAATTATCAGTGGGAAAAGTACTAATAGTCTTCAAAGTCTCTCATTAAATATTGGAATGAAATGGCTAATCGAGAGAAGCTTCTCTTAAAAAAACCAAAACAAACAAACAAAAAAAAAACACAAAAAAAACCCAAAACAAAAAAAAAACCCAACCAACCAAAAGAAACCAACCCCCAAACCAGCAATAAACAACCTACTGGAAATCTATTTTAGAAATTGTTTTAAACAATACATACTCTTGAAGAAGTATGTTCTTTTTAATAGCTCATGTGGTTTGATTTCCCCTCCTTCCTTAAACAGGGATCTGAAAAACAATGAAATATCATGGACTATTGAAGATATGAACGGTGCCTTCTCTGGCCTAGATAAACTTAAAAAGCTGTGAGTATTGCTACATATTTGTATCTCATAATACCTTAAAATAATTATCTTAGGTTGTGTGTGTTTCAAGGGAAAAACCCAAAACTTAATGATGTTATATTTTTCCCTAGCTGAGGTGATTTTTTTTTTCCCCATACCATTTTGTTCTCTATAAGATGTTCCTTTTCTATAAACGAAATTCCAGAGTTTTCCAGCCAAACTAATCCAAGATATTTTAGAAATGACGATTGTTTATGGAAACATTTCTCAAAGAACGAGGGTTTCCTGTAATAGGAGGTAATAAGTGACAAAGTAAGGAAGTGAGGGAGTAACATGACAAAGGCATAATGACTTTAGTCTTTGATGAGGTAATGCAGCATCCAATGTAAGTGGCTTCATTGCACTGAAATTTTCAAATGCACATTGATGAAATAAAAAGCTGCTTATGTGTATACATTTAGAATAATCCATATTACTGAACTGCACACATTGAATGTCTTCTAAAATCAGGGTAGAATCTAGACATTATTCAAGGGGAATAAATAGCTGTCTTTTAGAGGTGAGACATTTTGCTGCATTGGGGAATGTTGAATAGTAAATATTAGTCACAGTTTAGAAATAAATGCCAAAAATGCAATTGTTCAGCTCAAAAAATGCTTCCATTTTATTGCATCTGTTTTGCATCATGTACTTACTTTTTTCAGGATACTCCAAGGAAACAGGATTAGATCCATTACAAAGAAAGCATTTTCTGGGTTGGATGCACTGGAACACCTGTGAGTAGTAGAAGTTCATATTTAACCCAATATTGGAAAAAATTAATTTTGCTACTAATCGCAATAAAAGTAGGATTAAAAAGCTTTGCTTATGACTTGGAATGACACTTACCCTGGTTGCTACTGGGATCTTGAGAAGGTTCTTTTATTTTGGAGTTACGCTGAATATGAATTTTATAATCAATGCAGAAAACATTATGTATTGAGCTTGCTATAAAACTCCTTAATCCTGTCTCTTTAGTTTTTGAGCTGGGCGACCCTTTGTATATCACTAATGTAGTAAACTATTCTTTGACTCTTAAATACATCCAATTTAATAAATTACTCTTTCTTCCTCTAATGTTATTTTTATTTTCTCCTAGAGATCTAAGTAACAATGCAATTATGTCAGTGCAAGGAAATGCATTTTCACAAATGAAGAAACTCAAAGAATTGTAAGTTTCTACCTAAAGACATCACCTCTTTTAAATATACCTACTCTTATAAATACATAGGTAAAAGCCTTGTGTGATGTTGCCTGATAAATTCCCATGGTAATCTCTGAAGTCATATAGAATGTGTCAGTGTTTTGGGTTTTTATTCTTTTTATGTGATCATTGTATTTAAGTGAGGTAGTGTAGGATAGAAGGCATTCATTTTCTGCTACATTTGGTGTCTAGAGTCCCTATTTTAAATTATCTGAACTCTAACAGGTATTAGATAAGGGAGACTTTGATGTAATGTGCTATAAGATCAGCAGTGCTATAACTGAGCTAAAGTTTACTGGACCAGTGAAATGCAGTGCTGTAATTCTTCTGTGAAGACCTTGTTGTCAGTGCTTGTAATTGGGTTCTTCTGTCCTGTAGTAGCAAAGGGGCAGATCTTCAGAGAAGTCATGAAGCGGTCACTAGGAAAAATGTATTCTTCTAGTGAGTTTTTGGGGTGTTTCTTTTTCTCCTCTTACCCTCCTTTTCTGTTGATCAATGCAGAAAAATACTGTTCCCTGTGTTTTGAACACAGCTAATTCTTCCTTTTGCATATATCTTACGTCTTCTCTATTCATAACAGCCTTCTCTAGTGAGGTCTGTTGTCCTGAGCTGCTCTGTGGGTTGTTCTGCCAACAAACTAAAGAATAACAAAAAGATGTTACTCTCACTATGAATAGAAACTACCTAGTGCTTGTCTGGAGCTTTTCATTTGTGTTCTCCAGACTCCTATTGAGTATCACCCTGGCAGCTGGCTCTCTTCTTAATCTTATGATACTACTCCATGGGTGCCACAGAGAATGTAACAAGGAGCCTTGCATATTTAGACTCAGAGAACAGCCCAGGTTGGAAGGGACCTCAAAAGGTCAACTGGTAAAACCTTTCATGGAAAAGGGAGTCTAGATGATATTAGCTATCACCGTGTTCATTCATGTCATGAAAACCTCCAATGCTGGGTACTCCATGACGTCCCTGGAGAGGTTATTCCAGTGTATGATTGTTCACGCTGTAAAATGTTACATTCTTCTATCTAGAAAATACTTGGCTTGTTCTAAATTCATTTTGGTGTTATCCATATCCTGGTGTAGCTGTGGCTGCTCTAGAGAGCCATGCTTATACCCATAGCCAGGGTTTTTCTGCCTTTCCTCTTCCTTGAGTTGACTGGTTGTATTGTTTGATTTGTTTGCTGAGCTCACTCAGAGAGCTGCAGGGCAATTGCTAGATTTGGCCCAAGAGAAGCAGTGGGAGCACAGTGCTGACAATTAGGGATTGACATAGGTGATTTGAAGAGTGATCAAATGTGATGGAATGACAGCTTAACACTGCTCCGAGAGGTGTAAGATGCTGCAAGATACCAGACTCTGAAAGCTTCAATGAAATAACTGTTCAACATTTGTCAGGGTCCTTTTCTGTACTTTTGTTGAAACATATGGTGGACATCCATTGTGTCTGAGGAAGTTATAGACAGATGGTAGAAAGTACTTTCCCAGAAGTAAGATTATTTAGTGTAAATTCCCATCTAGCAATTGTATTCTGAGGCCCCTAGAGAGTAAGTCTGAAAACAGTATGATGAATAGCAAAAAATGCTGTGATTTCTTTGCCTCCTAAGAATAAAGAACACCCCTAGAACTTCAGTGACAGATAACCTGTTTCATCTCAATGTGAACTGGTGAGTTCACATCCCTAGGTTTTATCCATGTATTGTTAGTATGAAAAAAAAGCACAGAGATAGTTTTCCTTTTTTTTACCAAAAAATCAAGAGTTGGTATTTCTTCATTTGTCTTTAAAGCCGTTTCTCTCCCTGGAACCATAAATTATTTTTGCTCTTCCTCCAAGAACAGTTAAGATTTGAAGAGAGGAATTTTATTACTGACTGTGGTTTTGTCATGTTTTTTTTAAGGGTGATTCTGAGTTTTTGTCCAAAACTGAAAACTCTTCCTACTTCAACCCCTGATGCTTCACAGAATATCCCTTTACTTTCTTATTTTTTTCCTCTCTGTCAATGTAGCTGTTCACATATGTTAGGTGTTGTGGTTTCGTCTGAATTTACCAAAATGAGAGTGACAGATCGCCCCC
>JAOXNG010000001.1:34906376-34916905 GCA_028566535.1 Scolopax minor | reverse complement strand
ATAATTTTGCTACTCTTATTGTTTTAACGCTATCTTTACTTGGTATAATGATTTATAAAGATACTTGGGAAATTACCGAAATCAACTGTCTTTAGACAGGTTAGCATTTAACCCCAAGACTTTTAAGAAAAAAAATTAATTACCATTAAAATATACAAAAGATTTTTGCAGGTAAACCTGTAAAGCTTTTACCATATTCAGTGACTTTACATAAACAATACCATATGATTTGGGAAAACAAACGTAGTATGAATTTTGAATTGCTATCCTTTTAAAAATTGACACAATTTTTTTCAGAAAAAAAAATTTGCATAAAAGAAAAGTCATGGTCTCAAAATTTGGAAAACAGCCATAAAATCATCTAACCAGTGGTCTTCTGAGAAACATTTATGCAAAAAAAAAAAAATTAGATTTACTGAAATTGTATTCAAGATATAATTTGACCAGGTCTCTAGTTTACTTGGCACTAATTGGCCAAAAAAGAGCAAAAAAAAATCATACATGAGATATAATCTTTTATTTACTCATCCTTCCTTGTTAAAATATTCACAGATAATTTTTAATGGTAGCAATTTGGTGTTAGTGGATAACCAGCAATGTATTACGAAGTGGATGCCAGATTGCTTCTCCAACATGCAGAGACCTATTTCTTCATGCATAACACTTTAATTTGTCACCTCTTGAGAGCACTTAAGCAACTGTGATTCCATTAAACCAATGTTCAATGGCTGTGTCTGTGTTTCACACTTGGCTGATAAAAGAAAAAGATGGGATGCATTACAACTATTGATTGACTATAGTTTATTTATAGTTTTCACCTATAAGTCTTTAACAAGAACCCTAATTTTATGTATGTGTGTGTAGAGTGCTGAGCTGATAAAAGAAATCTACGAGTGCAATCCATACTGAGAAAGGAGAAGCACACTTTAACATTTTATCTGTTTATGCAGTGAATTTATAGCTTGTGACTTTGTCAGTTCTAGAGAGCAATTTTCCCTCCTTACATGCATAACAGGGTTGTCATGAGCACTAGTAGCGCAGTCTTCCCTAAACTGGAATAGCCCCCAGTACTATTTTAAGTGATTTTTATAGGGATTCAGTCTCTCATCCATTTCTGTTAGTCATTCTTGTGACAGGCTTTCTGGCAATAATGTAATTTCTGTTCATGATATCAATGCATCAGAGAAAGGAAAGCAGTCTTTAAAAATTATTATGATGGGGAAAGTAAATCAGACAACTGCAAACTGATTTGAACAAGGTTATGTGGAAAGTCAGAGCCAAAAGGAACCGAAGACTCTTCTTTTTTTTCACACTGGACCAGGCTGGATTTGAACCCAGAGGGAAGCACCCAAAATTTCAGAGGCACCCAGTCCAGCTGAGGGAATAAAGAACACAAAGATGGATAAAATCATTCAAAGTGCAACAGGAAGAAAAAATAACATGATTGCACTATTTTCACTCTCCATTTAACCTGCTGTATGGCGCTTACAGGGAAGCTTTGAAATACAGAGAGAAACTCAGAAGACAAAGTACAAGGGTAGATAGTGAAAGGTACTTGAGTTGCTTACCCAGCTGTGTATTTCCTGGACTCCTCTGAATGATAGCTCTCGAGGCTGTTATTCTGCAGGGGTTCACAAGAACAAGGCAAAACACTGCCTGCGTTTGGCTTTTTATTAATTCACTTGTGCAAAAGACAGCTTCCAGGGACATCCTATCACAAGCAGAGCTACCAAGATATCTCCCTAGAATCAAAACACAACAGCTTACTCGCATGAACATTCCTGCATGAGGCTCCTGTACTGACTAAATTCTCCTTCACATCCCACAGAAAAGGCTGGGTGAATTTAAAGAGTATATAACATTCTTGTAAAGATAAGTATAAAATGATCATAGAAACAATAAGTTGGTACTTGTGGAAATTTTTCCTATAGAGTCACCTTTAACAAACTTTAGTCAGTTTTAGACAGAAACTGACTTTTTTTTTTAATTTTTTCCCTTTCCGGAAGATATTTTCTCTCAAAATAGAAAGTAATTTTGCAAGATACATGTTTTTGTTTGGTTGGGGTTTTTTTTTTGGGTTTTTTTTGGTTTTTTTAGGAAGACAATTTTTTTTTCCCAACAACTTAAAAAATTCTGTTAGAAGAATGGTCAAAATGCTTAGTCAATGACATAACATCATAGCATGTTTTGGGAGAGATCACTCAAACCAGTATATGCATAAGAGGAGGAAACCCCAAGAAGAAAAATCTTAATTTTTCAAATCACTTTCAAGAAAAGCTACTTTCCTTCCAAACCCCTCCCCAAGATCAGCTGTCCACAGCAATGCTCAGAAAGAGGGCAGGACTTCCCACTTCTCCAGGAGTCATCAGCACCACAACTGCATGTTCATGAGCGTTCACAATGACTAAAGACAGACCTCTTCCCCAGTTGGACCAACGAATTTTCCACCCTACATAAATTATTATGTTTTTGATTTCATCAGTTTTATGTAAGACTGTTAGTGGAAGACAGTTGCTATATATCAAAGTGGAAGCTGTAGTGCAAGGGTAGAGGTGAAACCCTTTTTATAATTCTCAGTGTACCTGTAGTTATCTGAGATGCTGCATCTTTGCTCTTTCAGGCTACAGTAATTTATATGATGCTTTATAGGCTATTTTATAGGACTTTGAAGCCACTATAATGTAGAGCAAATGAGATAGGTAGAGGTAGGTAGTAAGATATTGCCTATCTCCATTGCCAAATTTTCTATACAGGATTCAGATTCTGTGTTGTGCTGTTTTGCAGCCTTTATCAGGACCCACTACTTAGCAGTCACCATACAGCAGGTGAAATTCACATCTCACACTGGCCAAAAGTTCATCTGTACTTATCCCATGTACTGGATGCAGTTTTTCGTCAGAGCCCACCACCACATTTGACAGATAGTGATGATACAGCAAGGGTAGCTGAGCAGTCAAGGGAAGCTGGGAACCAGCAGGACCCCAGGAAAGCTGTAGTATTCTCCCAGAGAACTCTGGTTGGAATGTGTCTCGCAGCTGATGCAAGAGTTAAACACTGAGTATGACTGTTTTTTTTTTTTTTAATTATTTTCTCAATCTTTTAATCACTGATAACAGCCATGTAAAGATGAAGGTTTTCTTTGTTTAGGTTTGTTTTGTTTGTTTGTTGGTTGGGCTTTGGAGTTTGTCCCCTACCAAAGCCTCTCTTCTGAGTTGTAGATGCTTGTCTTACTGTTCCCAGTTTACTTCAGCTGAGTATTTGGAATTATATTTTACTTTGTATTGAGCTGTGGCTTTCTGGCTGTGGCTTCCACCTCTAATTTTGTACATAATGAACAAAATAGAAGGAAAACAAACACAATAGCAAAATATGTCATTATCCTTTGCATCTCTTCCATGCTTCTTGCTGATCATATGCACATCATTTGTAGTGCTGCCAAGAGCATCTGAGCCTCAGTCAACTACCTTTGGGATTGTAATTCCTTTATGATCTGTTTTCCTATTTATTTTGAATTGAATGGTTTAGTAGTGCAGCTTGGAAAAGATACAGGCAAAGGTCTTTGGACTAAGTTTCAGTTGAATTAACATGAGCCATTTCACATACCATTGGCTACTGGCATAATATGTTTTGGACTGGCAATTGGCCTTGAGAATATAAATCAAATTCATTTATTTTCTTTTTCGACTCCTATCTTACTTGGGCAGCAGATACACTTATCACGAGGCAATGCTATACTAGCAAAAGATTACACCTGAAGGGTAATGGAGACAAGAAGTTCATTCATCTATCTATCTTGCTATTTATCCTACATATATTAATAGAACCCATCTGCTACACAGAATTCACTAAATTTAGTTTTCTCTCCTTTAGTCCTTGCATATAGGAGATAGATACAGAGATATAGATAGAGATATAACTGTTTTGTTTTTTTTTTTTTAATAAGGAGAGGAAAGAGGCACATGATTTGCATTATTCACAGGAAAAAAAATATGGCCAAGAGGTAGGTCTGATGAATTGAAGGAAATCACAGGGAAAATCAGTAATTAAACTTAACAAACTAAAGCATGTATATAAGAGTCCAGGATAGCTCTCTCTGAAGGGCTATATTTCATGAGATGCCTTTACAGTCAGAGACAACAATGGTAGCTTTCAAATTGTCTCTAGAGTACTTACCTATGCTGTAGAAATCTATACTTAACAGGGCATTCCAGTTTCTTTTTGCAGATTGCTATAAGAAGCAGCTACTCTTAGAAAGTACCTCATCTCAAACTGATTAACAGATTTAAAATGTCAGATAAAATATGATTTATTAATGCCTTTTTTCTCTACAACAACAATAAAAAAAATCTGAGTAACTCAGACGTGACTGCCTGCTGCGTCAGCATTTAAAAGTTCACTGAGATGAATCCCACCTTTAATTTTATAAAAGTTCAAATCTTGCAATGTTTTTTGATATTGTGATAGAGTTGGGTTCCAAAACACGTCATGTCTCATGATGAAAATAGTGCATATGTTGTGTATTCAGGATCCTTAATGATTCTGCAGGAAATGACAGTCAAAGATTGACCAGTATATTCCAATACAGATATGAGATTTAATCATATGTTTGCGTATGATCATCAAATATTTATGGTAGTGAATCAATAAAGATTATGAATAAAGGTAGCAAGATGCATACAAAAATTATTTAAAGGAAAAAATATTATTTTTCTTATGAAGTTAACATTAATAGTGTATGTATTTATGTATGTATGCTTGTGGATATATGTTAGGCACCGACTTGCATCTGTGATTCAGCAGGTGGCAAGAACATTGGCAATTGCTCAAAAATGTCAGGGGGTTGGTTGCATTGCTCCTGACCATCTCAATTGCTGTATTAAAATTAGCTTAATTTAAATAATAATATTAAAAATACTGAACGGAAAATCCCTAATGTCTTTCTAGTTGCAGAAATTTTAGATAACAGGAACAGTTGATGTAGTGAAATCATAAAGCAGTACAACATGAACTCAACACTGTTGGAGAGTGAGATTAGAGCAAATAGTCAGTGCAGCAAATCTCTTTGCCATCTGCTCCTTCAGCTTCTTGACCAGGTTGCAAGGCAGGCAATATCCTCCCTTTAGTCCTATTAAAAATGACATGTGCTGTCTTCTGCATCAAGGTATTTGATGCAGTTCAAACTTCACACATTCAATTAAACAGAGCAGACTTGGACCAGGCCATGGGAAGTTATTCTTCAAGGGTTTTCCATTGAAGCATTCAATTCACTAAATATAAACTCGGAGTAGGCAGTTTGAACTCAGAGTTAGTAAACTAGGTTATAGGAACCATTCTAAATGAGCTAATCTGTTCTAACTGGAAGAGAGTGATAGGGGTTTTTTTCCCATAGTGTTTGAACCCACTAAAGAAACTCTCATGCCCCAGGTCTCTAAGGTAATGCATTTAAAGTTAATATGGGTATTTCTACATGACCTTGCCCTGCTCATATGTAGCTGTGTCTCCAGTGGACTTATCCAAACTGCAGCAGAGGATGTTGATATACATGTGAAATCACTGCAATAGAAACATATTCCATTGAGAAAAGTAAGGCAAAAAGGCAAGCAAAAAAATGTAACTGTAAATATTTTGCTATTTTTAACTTGGCTTCTTCTACCAAAATTAAAAAAGCTTGGTGGTATTCTTTTTAAAGTGAATTTTTATATACATTCAGTATATATACATATGTTGTTTCATAATACCATTTTCTTAAAACCAGATACCATTGATATATTTTTAAATGTTTTGTTAAAATGACAGCAACTAATTTTTATTTTTTTAAGAGCTATATCAAAGATGAAACATTACTTCATTATTATTTTTTTAATGCTAAAGATTACAGCCTCAGAACAAAGGTTCTTATACCCTGGAAATTCTAATTTTGAGGAACATGTATTTAATGAATCTGTACTCTGACATACTTGAGAGAGAAAACAATTAGGAAATATATCTATAAAAATTAACACTATTTAAAAATTTAGAGTAACACTATTTAAGCTATTTATTACATTATCTTTAATTAGTATCAGCAAAAGGAGGGTGATTTGTAGGAGGCAGACCCTGTTCCTTTTTCGTTTTCTTCTATTTTTCTTTTCATTGTCTTCTCAAATCAACAAGTACAAATACCTTCTTTAAAGAACAGTGAAGAAGGTGTGAAGAGATGAAAAATCTAGGTTTACTCATCACTGGCAGAGTGTTATATTAAAAGGACAAAATCAAAAAGTTACACAAAGATGGGTTCAAGGGATGACAGTTTCCATTAGCAGCGTAGAGAACAGAAGTAAATGAGTGAATCTCACCCATGAAAGAGCAGAGACTGAGGGTGAGGGATAAGTGAACATCTGGAATACAAGGTCTACATCAAGCCAATGTAAATATCTCAGCTGCAAGTACTTCATAGCTATCCTCTATTCTTCTATTATTTTCTTTGTTGGGTATAGTTCCTTGCTATGAAAAACACCCCTTCTTTCCTTACTGGTATTTTTTCTAAAATTTCATAACTCATTACGAGAGTATAGCTTATTTTTAAATTACAAAATAGAATTACATTTTCAACATGGGGCTGAGGTGGGGTCTCTGCATTCACTGGATAGGGTCAAAAAAATAAAAAAAAAGGTTGCAAATCTCTGATACAGGAGGAACTGCAACTATATAAAATACTTTCTGTGAGGAAAAAAACAACTTGTGCACAGTTGAGTTAATTACCCCCAAGAGCTGTTATTAACTGCAGATGTCCCCTGACGTGGTATGCTTTTGCAGTGGCAAAGATTTCCCTTGCTGTCTCATTCCTCTTGATGCTAGCAGCATTACACCCTTCTGGCCTTGTAGGGTAGGATTTCCAACTGGTAAAATGTAGTAGGTCTTTCTGACTCATAAATGACTCTGTAAAGAAATCAGCCAAGATAATTATTTGTATTCTAAAGGCACTTTCACCTTGTCTTCCACCTTCCGAAAGTGTATTCAGCATTGGGCAAATAGAGCAAAATTAATGATGCACTGTTAGAAAGTAACTCTTCAGCTCCTGTGCAGTGGTGTAAGTTCTTGGAGGAAGAGTAATTTGTATTTCCTTTTTTTTTAAGAAGTGAATGCACTCAAAGAATGAACATTTTCTTTGTTCTATATAAAAAAAAGTAAGAGGTAAACAAGTAGTTAATGAATCACAAAAAGCAAAATTCAACCTGTTGTAATTCCACTAGAATTTCAAGCCAAGATGCATGCATTTTTGTCAAAGACAGAAAGGTGGGGTTAGAATCCAATGTATGATGTCAGTTTATTTCCTATGCCTGAAAAGCACATTGCCTTTTT
Organism: Scolopax minor; assembly: GCA_028566535.1. Lineage (NCBI taxonomy): Eukaryota > Metazoa > Chordata > Aves > Charadriiformes > Scolopacidae > Scolopax > Scolopax minor. Next base: position 34,909,564 of record JAOXNG010000001.1, on the reverse strand, counting down.
TCACGTAAGCATTCCCTAAGAACAAACAGAAATACAGAATTTATTATGAACACATACTTATTATGTGTTCATTTTATGTCATAGATTTTTCATTGTATCTTTTCTGCCCAGTACTTAATAGTTTCACATGACTTCTATCAATTTAAAATATTTTAAATTTTATTGTCATGAGTTGGAAATTGATTAACTGTCTATAAGTATATGCATGGTCAGACCACTGTCAGCTCAATAAATGCACCTCTGTGTGTGTGTGTATGTATATATCAGAACAAAGTAAAACCAGCCTGTATGCATAAAGTTCACTTGGCCCTTTGATCCAAGCCAGTGAAAGGTGGCAGCTGGGAAGGCCTTGTGGCAGCCAAACCTTGAGATGTTAACAGAAACAGCTAAAGAAAGCCTCGCCAAGTCAGCAACGCCACCATCCCAGTTGCATCCATAACAAAGTGCTGCCAGCAAAGTGGATTACAGTGCTTGGTTTATGAGCTCATTGGCTGCCAGAAAGGCTTTGTGTGTGGCCGTGTACGTAACAATAGGTCCTTGGAGAGGGAAGGATGGGTACCCGTGCTAGTGTGCAAGGAAAGAATGAATAGGTGAGAATTTTGAAATCCGTGTTGTTTTTCTTCTCTCCGACACCACTGTCTGCCATCCAGGAACTGGGAACAGCACAACAAGGTTGATCTGTTCAGTGAAATCAGAGTTTCTGTTGTATGTAGTGTTCATTGAGCTCTGTAATTAATGTGGCTACATTAAAACATCCAGCTGTTGGGTCCACATTTTGCCCTCAGATGCATGTGTGTGGCTTCCGTGCTTCAATGGGAACAGTGTATGTGTAGCCAAGGATAGACTGGCTCTGTGTGTGCACACATATGTATACATATGCTTCTCTGTATATACAGTAGTCATAAGGAGAAAGATAAATGTATTTTCCTGAATAATAATATTCATTAGCTTCCTATTTCCTTTCTGTGCAAAATGTTCTTATTTTTTTGTAGAGTCCTGGGCTTTGGTGTGTAGCTGTCTTCTTCAGGAAGCACGTGGGGCATTTGGTGACTCTATTTCAACCAAAGCAATGGGATTGATCCAAGGTTTTGTCCTAACCTCTAGCTGAACCACAGCCTGAACTGTTTGGAAACATTAATACTAATGAGAGAGAAAGAGAAAGAGAGAGGAGTCAGCAGGAAAGCAAGAGGAAAAGAGAGAAGGGAAGGGAAGGGAAGGGAAGGGAAGGGAAGGGAAGGGAAGGGAAGGGAAGGGAAGGGAAAGACAAAATGTTCTGTTTGTGTCTTAATTAGGAAAAAGCAATACAAAAATGTCCCTGGAAGGCTATTTTTGCTGTACTACTGACCCAGCCAAAACCAAGTATTTCTGGAAATCTTTCAAGAAATTTTGTTTGAGTTATTTTCAGTCTTGCTTCCAGACCAGAGAGACTTGGGTAAGGCATTCAAAAGTTTGAATGCTTATTAGCTGCCTCTTTCTTTTGCCTCCCTACACCTAAATGAGAGCCCATCTGATGAGAATTCATCATCAACTATTCATGAAAATGGGACTTCCTTTTGCAGACATCCCTGGCTGGTTCTTCACTCATACAGGTCAGGGAGTTGAAAAAACTGAATTTAGTCAACCACCTTTTAGCTTTTCTAACCATAAAGCAAAATATGTTAAGAGAGATAAGAGAGATTACTTGAGTTAGAGCAACAGCTTATAATGGAGTGATAGTTGATGGTGATATCATCCTTCCTCCTGTTGTTCCCTTTTGTGCAACTACACCTCGAGTTCAGGCAGAATCTGTGACTGTTAATTTTACTCTAGTTTTTCAGTGCAGAGTGAAGAATATGAATTACTTGTTCTCTTTAAACTAAGAGAGCATTTGCCCTGACCTCATTCTTCACATGGTCATCTATGTTTAATTGGAGTCTGGGGCAGAGGAGGTTCATTTCATATTCTATCTGAACTGCTTCCCTCATTCTTAAGTATCTTAAAGAATTAAGTATTAGACCTTAACTGAAAGAAAAAGTCAGTTTGATTAAAAACCCCAAAAGAACACTATCTCTTTCATAGATATTCTTCAGTTTCCTAAAAAAAAAATTGTTCCTTTACACTCTATATCTGAGGTATGTCATCCATAACTAAGCCTCATTACTCCTATAGTCTAACAAATCTTTCAGTTTTCATTCCTGCTTGGTAGGTCTTATCTTAGTCAAGACATACCTTTTAGGATATAATCTCTTACAGAATTCTGTCTCAACAGTACAAACATATATAACTTTACTAACCATATATAACAGTACTTCAAATTATTCAAATCCAACTTGTAATTCTGCTTAATTTGAAATAAGTAGTTGTGCATGAGTCATAGATTACATGTTCAAAAAGTACCAGTGTGGTTAATTACCTTGACCTGTGTCAAGGACACCAGGCTTGCCTGAATTAGATATTGCTGTAACTAGATCATGACCTTTAGAATAACCCTTCTAGGGTTTTTTTTCCTCACATACGTATATGTAGACTATGGTCACCTCATACCTTCATTTTATCTTTCATAAAGTAATCAGGCTGCCTGGATATTTTTTTTTTTTTTTTTTTGGCTCTGAGTCATATTTTCTTGTAATCTAATTATTCTCACAAGTCTTATCAGAACTCTTTCAAATATCGATCCTTCTTGAACTGCAGGCATAGGAATTTACTTGAGTATTCCCGTATTATCTACTTTGGGACAAGTACATAAGTTACTGACTCTTTACACTTGCTCAGTACCCTTTTATTACTAAATTCATGAGTCTTGTTAAGCTTTCGAAACACAGGGTCACACATGAAGCTCAGATTAGTTCAGAGCAGGATCATCACTATGGATCTTCCTAGAATTATGTTTCCTGTGTCAGCATTCCTCTTGTGTTAGTATCATTTATGTCCTTTATTCTTTAATCTTTCTCTCATTATATATATATATATTTTTGCTTGTTCAAAATACACTGTTTGCAATCTTTTAGTTTATCAAGCAATAAAAATTTTCTTTGTCAGTAACATTTCTTCTTTATTATTTGCCAAGTTCTAACTCTTCCTGATAACCATATACTTTTAGAATCATAGAATAGTCTAGGTTGGAAGAGACATTAAAGATCATTGAATCCAACCATCAACATAACCCTGACAAAAATCACTAAACCATATTCCTAAGGACTACGTCAACC
>JAOXNG010000001.1:34885905-34897344 GCA_028566535.1 Scolopax minor | reverse complement strand
GAGCCTCCTCAGTCTCTTCCAACTGAAATGTCTATTCTATTCTATTCTATTCTATTCTATTCTATTCTATTCTATTCTATTCTATTCTATTCTATTCTATTTATGCTATGCTATTCTCCAGGCACTTTCAACCTTTCCTCGTGTGAGAGAGGCTCCAGTCCCTTAACCATCTTTTGTCCCTTTGTCGAACTCTCTCCAGTGTGTTCCTGTATCTCCTGTATTTAGGAGGCACAGAACTGGATGCAGCACACCAGCTATGGCTCACCAGTTCTGAACAGAGGGGAAGGATGACTTCCCTTGACTTGCTGGCAATACTTTGTCTAATGCAGCTCAGAATACTAGTAGCTTTTTTTGCAACAAGAGTACATTGCTGGCTCATAGTCAGCTTCGTGTCCACCAGGAAACCCAGAACATTTTCTTCAAAACTGCTTTCCAAATGGGTGTCACACAGCATATCCCATCCCAGGGATCAAAATGAGGCTAGCCAGCCTGTAGTTCCTTGGGTCATCCTTCTAACTCTTGATTGACTTTTGCTTTCCTCCTCAAGCACTTCATTGAATTACCATGATCGATCAAATATTATTGAGAGTGGCCTTGTAATAACACCTACAAACTCCCTCAGCACTTGTGTGTATCAGCACTTCTGTGCATCTAGTTTGCTTAAGTATTCCTTCGCCTTCCACCAATGGTACATCTTCCTTACTTCAGATTATCCTGTTGGTCTTGATTCTTGAAAGCTGGTCTTATTACTATAGATGAGGCAAAAAAGGCTTTCAGTGCCTCAGCTATGTCCCGTGTAACCCACTTCACCTTCTGATTCAACAATGAGCCCCCATTTTCCCTGTTCTTCCTCTTGTCACCCTTGTACTTATAGAAGCCTTTCAAATTGTCTTTGACGCCATGGTGAGGTTCAATTCTATTTGTGCTTTAGCTTTCCTAACTTTATCCCCAGATGCTTGGACAATGTATCTGTATTTCTCACAGGTTATCTGTGTTTGCTTCCACCCTCTGGATGATTTTTTTTTGCATTGGAGTTTGGCCAGGAGTTTGTGTTCAAGTTTAGCCATCTCAACTGTTAATCTTGCTGAAGGACTTCTTCAACATTAAGGAAAACTAAAACTGTCCTGTCACAAAAGGAAAATTTCTCAGATAGGGATTTTGTGAAATGTCTTTATTGAGATGAAAAGTAAATAGAGAATTCCAGCTATGACCCCATTTATTTTTCCCAAAACATTTGAACATAAATTTAAGTTCTGGGGAATAAAATTTAAAAGAAGTTACAAGCTTTTCAGAACTTGGACTGAACTAAAGCTTCACATTGTCTTCCCAGGTGGAACAGCTGTCTGAAGCATTAAAAATATGGAAGAAAGGAACTAAGAGCATTATGGGCTTTAGCCTAGTTGATAAGAACTTCAGCAAAAGGAACTATTTAGTGTATTGCCCTTTCTAGGGTGACACTCACTTTTCAATTGTGTACTTGTGTCTAGGGAATTCTGCAGCTCAGGTGGGGTGTTAATATACTAATATCTTTGCATCTGGAATATCTGCAAAAATGAAAAGACTGAAGTTGGGAAAATTACTTTTAAAAATTCCATCAATAAGAATCTTACATCATTACACAGATACCCATTTAGGAGCTTCTTCAGCAACCAGAGATTGTCTTTCCCAAGTAAAGTATCCTTTAATTTGTTGTTTTTCATAGATTATCTTTTCCCAATTTAGTATTTTCTGTTTTCCTGATCTTGATTTATTGTTTGGACAAAAAAAGAGACTTCAAAAGATTTTCAATGTCTGACAACAATGGCTGTTCACAATTATGCAAACAACAATGAACCATCTGGGCTATTTGCGTGAGAGCATAATCATGTAAATCAGTAAAAAGTTCAGGGTGATATCCATATACTCTATATTTGAGATTATTACCCATGAATTTTTGACTTTTCCCACATTATAGGAGCTAAAATTGTGGGTCTATTATTTCTCATCTCACGTAAAAATTTTTATTTACTTCATTACAATGACTACAAGCTGGTTGAAACATTACTCTTTACAAATCTAAGGAAGGTGAAAAGCATGCCTCAGCATAGAGGCCAACTCATACCCATTCTTAGTTATTTTAACAAAATTCTTTATACACAGACGGTACCTTAAGCTCAAACCAAGAAAATGTTTCTTTTTTTAAAAAAACACCATGGGAAATAGAAGAAAAAAGATGAAGGTGGCAGGAGCATGTTGACCTTTGAGTACCAGCCTGTTCCTGACAAGAAATGGGGTCAGTGTAGGGCTCCAAGGGAGGAAGCAGCAAGAATTATCCCAAATTCTCTTGAGGTATGTGATTCTGCATCTGAACCTGATCAGACTGGGGAATGAGGACCTGCTCCTGTAGTTAAGGACAGATTCTCAGGTTCCCCAGGTTGGGAGGCAGCAGAAATGGAACAAGCCATACTTGTAATGGGTATTAGCAGTTCATTTTACCACAGTTGCCTGAACTGTCTCCAGCACAGCTCAGGAATGCTGAGCCTCCATGATACATGAAAAAAAAAGAGGAAACTTCTTCATGAAAAAAAAAAAAAAATTATTCAATAACAAGTGATAGGATCAATTATACAAGTAAGGACACACATTCTTTCTTCTTCTAATCAATCAAAACCTATGAGTTCAGCAGGTTTACATTTAATTTCCTCCCCCAAAGGGGAATGTAATTGGAATTCTAAATTATTCCTTCATTTTTAGTTGAATTTCATGTCTACTTAAATACCTTATATCCTTCAGTTGTCAAGAATATGATAATAGTCATGAGAAGATCATGCAAAAGATTTTAAAAATGTTTTTGACAGGTTATTCTTGTCTGCATTAAAAATGGAACCATAATTGTGGTTTATATTTATTTCAAGCTGCAGAAAATAAATGTAATTTGAAGGTAATTTTGCCTCTAAAGTCACATATAATGTGTAGTTCTATAGCAGATATGTTCAGCTGTTGAGATTTCCAAATAATATTAATGCTTGTAAAATTTCCGGTGCCAGAGGAAATGCCAGTATCTTACCCTGAGGTTTAATTCTTTGTGTAAAAAAGGTTGCAAAGCCTAAAACATAGAGGTCTGTCAAGGCAATTAAAACAGACTAAGTACCTTAATACCTCACATAGCTGATTGGAGGAAATCAGACACTTCAAAGGATCAGAAAGCCTCCATGCAGATTGAAGGCTTGTTTAAACTGAGCCAGTAAGAAATATCAAGCTCAGACCTGTGTCTTTCTGCTATCCACTCACAATTCACAACATGGAGGCTTTTTTTTTTGTCAGTGGCAATCAGTTGATATGGGCTTATATTTTCTAAACCAGATTTTATGGAACAGAAACAGAAGGTCTGTCCTAAAAGACAAGGAGCCACACACCTTTGACACTGAATGCTATTATTACCCTATCCTGCACACCTGGATTCAGTTCCTTTGTCAGATAAATTCTCCTCCATTTATTCCCAGGTAATGACCCCATCACTGAGTTGTAAGGTAGTCCAGACAGGGAAGGAATTGGCTGCTCTCAGTGGAGTAGGTTCTGGTGGAGCCAATAACTGTGGTCCTGGGCCAGTGTGAATACAGAAATGAAAGAGTGGAATATGACTCCACTTCTCTCAGTTTGCTGCTTAAGAGTATTGAGCTGGCAGGTGAAAAATCTGGCTTCTGATCTATGGAATCAGTATTACTTCTGTTTTTATCCTGTCCTGGGGAAGAATCAACATCCTTCCTTTTGGAAAGCTAGGGTCAGTCTGCTGCTTTATAACTTAATAAATCACAAGTTCTTCAGTGTGTAGCAGCAGGTTTTTAACTGGAGGAAGAAGAGCATAATTTACCAGAATAGTAACACCCCTGGTGTGGTAAGAATTGTAAGTCAGAATATCCTTAAAGTAGTGAAGGAGTTCCTAAAATCGTGGCCAATATGCCATGCCAATATTCATTAAGGTATTATATAAAATTCTTAAAAAGAAAAGAATTCTCTCTGTTTAATTTCCTGGGATGAAACACGTAAGGACTTACTTACCTCAAGAGAGGATTTTGGACTGTGAGTCCCAATGTGCCGTCTGTGTAGCTAAGTCCCAGGAAATACTGGCATACCACATGCTGATGCAGACCTGTGCACACATTTCCTTATTGATTTTCTCCTGGTGGATGCTTCCTCTGCCTCTTACTCTGAGATGCCTCTTTTTCTCCTCCCACATGACCTGAATAGAAGGATACCCTGGTATGGTTACCCTTGTATGGTGTAAAATCCAGTCCTCTAGGAGCTACCTCAGGTGTGTTGCCTGGTAAGTACTGTTGAATCTATCTGAAAATATCACACTTTTTCATAAAGTTGTGCCTTTCACGTGGAAGTGGATGTTGCTTCTTATAAATTAATCTTTCTTCTGCATCAATTGCAAAATACTAGCTGTCCACTTGGCTTTGGTTTTTGGTGTATTTGGGTTTTCTTTGTCAATGTCTGCAAGGACTGAGAAAAAATTACATAAGAAAATCTAAGGGTATATCATGTCTGTGACTTACATTAGACATATCCTGATTTAAGAATAGCAATAAGCTGAGGTAGTGGGTTACACTTAACCCTGAGTAAAAAATTCTCAGGGTAAGACAAAACTTAAAGTGTTTATAATGCAAATATATACTTTATATCATTAGATAAGTGATGGGTTTCAGGCAGTAACAAAGTTCTGTGAGATCCCTTAAAATATTTAAGATGTTGAAATGAATATGCCTTGTCAGTAGTATAACCTATCATTGCCAGGATCATTAGAGCTTTACTGAAAAAATGTGATTCATAGAGTCACAGCAGTAGACCTAAATGTGGCAGAAAATGTGACAACGAGATAGACCCAGTCAAGTATCTTACTGAGCAAACAACAAGCAAAGTCAGTAAAGCAGCCTATTTGCATTAAAAGTATGGGTGGTGGACATGAAGGGGGAAAATAAAGCTTTCACGGTTATGGTGATCCATAACGTAGTGAGCTGAAGTCTTTACTCACTTGTCTTTTGTTTCAACCTCAAATATGGAAGTAGAGTGAAGCGAAAATTAAGTAATGAGGTCACTCTGAGACTTCAACTTTTGGTGGCTTGCCCATCATTAAATATCAATAAGTACCCGTATAAAGAATAGTTTTGAAGATAAATGGTAGAAAACTGTGCAATGGAAAATGTCTGCATAGCAAAGAATTTAGCAGGAGGAATTTCCATTAAACTGAAGAACAAAAATGAGGAGCAAGCATTGTGTTTTGACACAATGAATTAATATGGGTTAAACAGGACATATCACTATGTTGTTTGTGAATATAACATGTTTACAGGATACTCTCTCTCTAATTATATAAAGATTTATTACCAAAAAGCACTTATGTTCTTAGAGAAACACACAAAATATATGTTGTATGCATTACTAAATTTATGAACAGAAGATTTGACTGCATTTTTGGAGGCAAACTAAAACATTTTATTTTAATTAATAATCATATTTTCAATGTTGGCATTTTTTTCCCCTAATAAAATAAGCATTTCAAATTTCAGTTCATGATTAAAAATTGGCAGACTGCACAAGGCAGACTGAGTGGCTCCACTTCAAACAATATAATGAAACAAATATTAAAATAATATCATATTTAAGAGCTGTATTTAGCATAAACTCTGCCATTGTAGAGGCTGGCCATGTGTCCTCTGGACTTCCCCAGAGCTCTTGAATTTGATTCTGGTATTCAGACCAAAAGTACATGAGAGGCTTTAAGACTGGAGTAAATAACAAAAGTCAAAACTGGTGCCATTCCTACATCTTGGAGGATGATCTGAGTAATTGTATGAGCTATTTCTTCCTTCCTCATGTTAGCATGTCTAATACAGGAAAGGTTATTTCAAAACAGCAATTTGATCCCGCTGCGCTAAGTGAATAATCCCATTGTAGTCACAGCAAATGTTCTTTTCTGTCCAACAGTGTTCGGGAAGAGACAAACTCAGGAACTGACACCCCCCTGCACACTGCAGCTTGACGCAAACTTTCCAATGATCCAAGAGTCCGGTAGGACTATGGAATTAACAGCTGGGTGTCACAAATAAGTAGCCCAGCTCAGAAGCTCAGCTCTCAGTCTTCAGACTCCTGGATTGCAAACCAATATGGATGCTTGCTTTGCTGTGATTTGGTTGAAGTACCTACCTCTTGCACACCCCTGAAGCAAGATTGCTATTTGCAGTATTCAGGCTGCTCTAAAGGGACGTGGAAAGGAGTGACAGAAATCAGGGTCTAGTTTCAACATCCATATATTCATCCAGTCACAGAGGAGTTTGAGTTGGAAGGGACCTTTAAAGAACATCTTGTCCAAGCACCCTGCCATGGACAGGAACATCTTCCACTAGGCCAGGTTGCTCAAAGGCCCATGCAACCCAACCTTGAACACTTCCAATGATGGAGCGTCCAGAACTTCTCTAGGCAACCTGATCCAGTGTGTCACTGCCCTCACATCTTCCTTATATCCAACCTAAATCTACCTTCTTTCAGTTTAAAAACATTACTCCTTGTCTTGTCACTGCAGGTCTTGGTAAAGAGCCTCTCTGTATCTTATAAGTCCCCTTTAGGTACTGAAAGACCACTATAAGGTCTCCCTGGAGTCTTCTCCTTCAGGCTGAACAACTCCCAATTCTTTCATTCTTTCCTCATAGAAGAATTGTTCCATTCCTCTGTTCTAACTCACTTTTGTGGTTCTCCTCTGGACCTGCTCAAAAGGGTCCATTTCTTTTTTGTACAGGGACCCCAAACCAGATGCAGTACTCTAGGTGGTATCTCACAAGAACATAGCAGAGGGAGAGAATCACCTCCTCAATTTTCTGGTCATGCTTCTTTTTATTCAGCCCAGGATACAATTGGATTTTCGGATGTGTGCGCACATTGACAGCTGATGCCGATTTTTTCATTCAGCAGCATCCCGAAGCAATTCTCTGCAGGACTGCTCTCAATCAGTTCCTCCCCCAGTCTGTAACAATATTGGGGATTGCCCTAATCCAGATGCAGGACCTTGCACTTAGCTTTATTGAGCTTCATGAAGTTCACATTGGCCCGCTGCTCAAACCCATCAGGGTCCCACTGGATGGCAGCCCTTTCCTCAAGTGAGTCAACTGCACTAGACAGCTTTGTGTCATCCACATATTCAGAAATATTCTTCTGTTGGTTTAGAGATACAAGATATGAACCAGTCTGAAAGCAGCAAAGGAATACGCCCTTTGCAACAAGAGGAATATGCCCATATGAAATGCAATAGCTATCACAACATTTTATATTAGCTTTTTATGCCACATGCTGAAACTATGATACTAAGAAAAGCAGTCAACAAATCTTAAGCCATCTTTGACAAAGAACACGCAACTGACTTTTATGGGTATTAAAAGGGAGTACACATGCAGTACAATAAAGGGATTGTTAGGAAACAAGGTGCAAGGATTGATTAGGGACCCCTTATCTGGTTTACAGCTGGTAATTACCTTCATTTACACTCTTCATAGCTCATATAATGTACTAAAATCTATGGCCTAGGAATGCAGCAAACCAACAGACTGAAGAAAAGCCTTACACTGATCTTTTTTTTCCAGTCTCTGAGAGACAGTGCTTGCTGCATGAGTAGCTATCTGGTGTTTTTATTCTTATTGAGAACCTGTGCTGTCCTGTGCACTAAAATAGTGACAGGTTTACATGTTAATTACACACCATGCTATAATACACATACCCAAAGAAAATTAAATTTGGGTTGTATGTGGCCAGTACCAGACGAATTCTGGTATTTTCTAACTTCTGGAGTCTTTGTCTTTGCAATATTATATTCTTTTGATACCCTTCAGGCAGCTTGTTTTTAAGGAACATATCTTTTCTGTTATTCTGAGTTTGCACTGACTTCAAAAGTTTGGCTTCTAAGCCATATTATTGATGCTAATTATTGATCTAGGGCACTGTGTTGTATTGTATTGTATTTACAATACAACACAGTGCCCTAGATCCATCCACACATGCTGAAACAACAAGTGAGCACCCATGTCTAGGTCATGAAATTTCAAGAATTTGGATGGAAAATACCATACTTGTGCAACTACTACAGCCAAGCCAGCTGAATAATTTCAGTGCTGTCTCTCCAATTTGGTACACAAGCTTTGCTGTAGAGGATTGGAATCTGCAGAAGAGCTCAGCTGTTTTAAAGAACTTCACATATACAATTTGTGTGAAACATGGTGAAACATGAATAGTGAGTTCATTTCTAGAAACAAGGAAGCCCTTAGCCCATAAACCCAGTCCTGGGCTCCTTGACAAAATTGGGACTAGCATTCCTGTAACCAGAACCAGTCCTCATGCAAGAAATTTAGCTCAGATAATTAGACCAGTCACATATATGGGGAGATTCTCACTATTCAGAAAGAACTCAGTTTCTCAGACAGACTGAAACTGCTGGAAATAGCCAAGGAGGAAGGCATGCCTCTGGGGAGTAAGCAGAAAGGAACTGTTGAACTTAACTTACCTAGACGTTTAAAAGTACTTAATGGCAACTGGGGTTTTTGTCAGTGTGGAAGATTCATTTGCTGGTGCATATGTGGAGTGTAATGCCATTTTAGATGCTCTGTGGTATCCTGTCAGACCCCCTCCCTGATTTTGAAAAGAAGAAAAATCCCCTGCAGATCCCTTATCATATACGCTAGCCACATACAACTGTCTCACCTATCTTAGCACATTTTAAATGACACTATGTACCTTGTTTAGGCAAGCAAAGCCAAGCCATTGTAATATTTCACTTGTTTCCTTCCATTAAATCAGAACTCTGGCATCATGATTCTTTCTTTTAAAAGACTAAATCAGGATGCATGAAGCTCTGGCATCAATTTTTAATCCATTGTGGAACCTTAAGAAATATTTTCATTGGGCAGCCAGATTTTCTGCTGACTAACCTAGATGGATACAGATACAAAAATTCAGCATCTCCCTGTGTTGCAGAAAGCCAAATATTCTTTCCCACCGAGTAGTCCCATCACTGTCTTAACAGCTATCAGAGTTCAGTCAAGAATGTATTTAAAGGAAACAACACGCACAAAAAAATGTGGCTGACCTACTGTTTAATAATGCCTTTGGAAATGAATGTGAGTCTCTTTGAAAAAGGGTGAAAAAAAAAAGATGGCAGTACTGTTAACAAACAAGGAGAATGAATACAAGTGTTACTTAGATTCAACTCACTAACATTTTTCAGTGATACGTGAACTTGAATAATCTGCTAATTTGCAGCTTTCTCTCAAAAATAGCCATGTGAGTACTTACTTTTGATTTACTAGCCTAATTTGTGGCCACAGCAACTGCTACTATCAGCTGTACTTATGGTAACTCTAATATATCACCCAGAAACTTATAAATGTCAGCATTGCAGCTCCCTGTAATAGAACACGTTTTTACTGACCGAAGACCACAGACTAATAACACAGCCCAACATTTGTTGTTATTCATCTAAGAGAGCATTGTAAGCATTCAGGTTATTATGGAAACCAGTGAATTCACATAGCTAATAAAGGTAGCTAGAAATTCAGAGTTTGTATGTAGAAATGTTGTTTTCCCCCAGTACTCCAGTACTTTTGAAATTTCTCACCAGTATTTTTCATCATCTATTGAGACATTAGCAACAAAGTTAAAAAGTTTTAATAGTGTTTACAGTTCAACTGATCTGTTGTAATATCCCCTTTTGAAGCTATTCAAATAAACATTATAAATATGTTTGTTATTAACATATGGTGCTGATACAAGGAGAAGACCTAATTCACTGTGTTATTTATGCAGCAAAATGTCTTAATGGTTCCCAGACTAAGATGAAAAGCTGCTGTGGCACCATCCATGCATTAGATAATGTCTTGGCACTTTCCCTATTATACTGTTATAAATAAATATAATGATTAAAACAGGGTGGTGTCTGGTGCATTAAGAAGCATTCCCGGTTTGTCCCTGTTTTCAGACCAGATCCACCCCCTGCTGGCAGGAAGCTTTTTTACACTTCTCAGATCGAGAAATAGAATCAAGTGAGGGGTTGCTTCAAAGCCCGTTGAAGATAATTGATGGGTTCTAATCTAACTGACAGGTCCTTGTGGACATGCACTTGGTGACATATAAAGAAGCAGTATCAAGGAATATACCCTGCCATTAGATAAATAGATGAGTGGCTTTGGGAAGGTCTTATTTCAGAGAAAAAAAAAAATCAATCTTTTCTCTCATATTGTTTTTATCTGCAGAACATTTCCATTATTTTCTCTCTAACTGTTGCCCTCTTTTTTTACCTTCCCACGTGAGATACCACATCTCTCTGTCTTCTTGCCTTTCAAAAGTGCAGAAATAAGCAGGTTCAAACCAGCTGTGAAAATGAATTTTCATTATATCTTGCAGCTATCCAACATAAATATTAAACACGTGAAACAAGAAGAATTTTCACTGCAGTGTTATGCTAAAGACAGGGCAAATGAACAGGTAACCATCTGTGATAAGTTCAGGTATCAAATGGCCCCTGTAAGAGCCTGTGTGAATACTTGGACCCTGTGGTAAGCCTGAGGTAAATGGCAATGAAACACATTCTTGATATTCGGAAATGAGCTAATATGCAGAGACATTTACCTGAAATCATAAAAGCTGTTTCATACAATTTACTCCATTGAGGCTGGTGCTACCATTTCCTGACTTACATGAGCACCTCCTAAAAAGACTATTTCATGATCCTTTGGCCCTTGATCAGGTTGTGGTCAGCTGGCTACCTCCCTTCTATGCACAAACCCATGCTGGGAGCTTTTCTGCCCCTGCCACCGTACTGCTGGGGGAACTGGACCCACTGGAGGCACATAATGAGAGTGAAGTGACTGCCTGGAAGGGTTTTAGGCCATTCACTGGAGAACTGAGTCCCAGGCTCTTAACAAATCATTTATTCCTCCTGGCTAGAAAGGATATGTGTCTAGAGGAAGGCAGTGTGCACTGGGGAAGGAAAGGGAGGGAAGACAGCTATTATCACTCTTACCAGAACTATAGCCTGTGCTTCTGCTCTAATATGGAAAGACACAGTCTGAACTAGCATTAAGACAAAAGGGAGAGACAGAGGAAGGTCAGATAGAACACCTCATCCTCAGTATCATCTCAGAGCATACGGAGGAAAAGAAAACTATCAGGAGTAGTCAACATGGATTTACCAAGGACATGTCAGACTAACCTGATAGCTTTCTATGATGTCATGACTGGTTGGATAGATGAGAAAAGGGCAGTGGATGTTGCCTGCCTTGACTTCAGCAAGGCTTTTGACACTGTCTCCTACAGCATCCTCATAGCTAAGCTTAGGAAGTGTGGGCTAGATGAATGGATAGTTAAGTGGATTGAAAGCTGGCTAAAAGACAGAGCCCAGAGGGTTGTGATTAGGGACAC
>JAOXNG010000001.1:34856193-34868459 GCA_028566535.1 Scolopax minor | reverse complement strand
ATAGATGTACAGGTTGAATCATTATCACATGCTTCACTCTTTCATAAAGCATTTTAACATCCTTTTTTTTTTTAATTTTATGAATACATTAAAAAAGTCTTAAATTCCTTTGTGCCATCATTCCAAAATGGCACACAGATATCAGACACTGCTATGAGCATCGTATATTCTATAGCTTCCCTCAGAAATCTGACCTTCAGATAAATTATCCAGAATATTGAAGCTGCCATTTTGTTTGCTGCAAAGCAAAGGGGGTAGTGACTCCCCAGAGGGTGTTCTGGATGGGGCTTTAAAGTCTTTATTCTCTCCCAAACCTGTGAGCTGTTGGTGATTTACATACTACATGTTCACGACACAGGGATTTTGGACAGGGCTGAGGCCATGATGTTCAGGGCTGCAGGCAGTGTCTCCAGGAAGCTGACTGTCTGACTTCCGATCCAGGTAACCACCTTAACACCATTGCGATTTGGACATTGGATTGGAGACATGATAGAGCTCGTATCTTTTATTTCTTCTTTCACACAGCAGGTGGAAAAGAGTGACACTATGGTAAAGATATCCTGGGTAGTTTCTTTGAGGTAAATGGAACATACTGGTTTGAAGCAACTGCAGTTTGAGCTGGTAGGTGTGAAACAACACAGCAGTCACTCTCCTTGCCTCTGTCCCCTTCATCACTGCTTTCTTTATCTTCCATTGCGAGGAAGATACTTCAGAGTTTTCATGCCATTCCAGAGATTTCTTTAGCCAGGTACAAAAACACCTGGCATGAAGAACAAAACGCTTTCTTCTGCTAGACTGTAAGAGGTTCAAAAGAGAGTTCCATCTCTTCATCAAAGTGAACGCAGTTCAGAAGATTTTTATTTTAATATTGCTGATGCAGAGACTCTATACTTCTTTAATAATAAAGTACATATGCATAGTAAGTGAAAATGGCACTAAATGGCATAATATCCAAAGCATATTGCAGACATACAACAATGAACTTTTGAAAGTTTTAGCTTTGTGTGAAAAAATAAAATGGTGGAGCAGCTCTGAGGACATTTAAAAAATATTTCAGTCTCTAAACATAAATGTGGAATCTGCAGTGTCTTGCTGAATCTGACATCAGATAAAACAACAATCAGCAACTGAAAAATATACTGTATGAAAATCATGAATTAAAAGTAGAAAACCTGAAGGAGTTTGTCAGACTACAGATCAGAGGCAGACCACCAGATTGTGTTACACACCTGTGCTACCAAAGAGCAAAATCATAGGAACAGCTAACAAAACAAGAGATGACTACAAAGAGAGGCAACATGGAAGACAGCAGAAGGTGTGGAAGAAAACACATACAAAGCATTGTACAGACCTTGGATAGAGGTGAAGAAACAAACAAATAAACAAATTTGCAAAAGAGAAACTAAGATTGTAAGAATAGCTTATGGATATATCATTATCCAGGATGCAAACTGGAACACAAGTGATAATCTTGATTACTTATGAGATGGGTAGTGGCACTGCAGTTAAACAATGGCTGAGGTTATCTTAAAGGATATGCCTATTTCTCTCCATTAGCTATAAATGAATTCTAGAGGACCAATTCAGATGAAAATGTCTGTATTGGAGATACAATGAGGTAAGGTATGTTTACCACCCAGGAGTCCCTGAAAGAGGTGTCATGTATAAGATGTGAGGAGCCAGTGTAAGAGAAACTGGACTGGGACCTAACACCATGAAAACAAAAAGAAAAATGTAGAAAAACAGAAATTAAAACAAACTAAATGAAAAAGCAAGGAAAAGAAAAATTCCCCAAAGGTCAAAAGTGCCTTACAGAAAATTATGAGCTAAAAACATTGGTCTTGTTAAAGAATGTGAATGAAATAGTCACGTGTTATGCAAGTAGGTAAGTTTCATTAAACCATGGATCTTCTGTCCAGGACTGGCAGGAGTTTGTACACACTGGAAGGCAAATTGCATGCTGGTTTTATCTTCTTATTCTCAACATCAAGAAACATAATTCTCACAGAAGATGAATGACTCTTAGACATGTAATCCCATGAGATCTGTATTTGCTAGATATGACATCCCTGCTATGATAATGATGGGTAAAGGGTTGCAATGAGATTTCCACTAGATCAAATGTTCTTTAAAAATGTGGGATTTGGGCATCTTATATCGAATGTAAAGCACCCAAAGTCTTCTGGAATTATGGAAAAAAACTGTTGACATTTTCAAAAGGATCCTTAGAAATTCAGAATAACCTAATAGGCAAGAAATAGGCCCTCCCTTGAACCTGTAAATGCAATTTCATAACATAGCATGATACATAATACTGAATTAATAATTCCTGACAACAAAAGGGGAAGATCCTATTCCTATTTCCCACTTCCCATCCTTCCCAGTCCTCCTTCCCTTCCCTGCTCTTCACTGATCTGCACTCCTACACCTACTGTGGTGCCTGACTGATTTGCACTCCTCTGATTGGAAAACGAATTCAACAAAGGAAAACAGAGATAATACCTTTTCAGGTTAATATGTTGACTTAAATATCATGACCAGGCAAGTGCCAAAAGCATCATTCAATAAGGGAAGAAGATAACAGTAGGGAATGAAACCTGAACTGTCTCCAGACCTAACTCAATGTGCTGAAAACAGGGCAAGTATGAATTGGTGTAAACACATTGAGATAGCAAATGCAAAATGAATCTTCAGATAAAGGATGATATGACTTCAATACCTTCCCAGCCACAAGGCAATGTTTGTAAGCATTATGATAGACCACAGGCATCAAAATTGTAATTTCTAGTGAAGATATTTTCTGGACTGTTGTGGCTCAGTGAGGGACAGCCTAGAAAAAAAAAAAAAATTATAGACATTCTGAGCTTCCTCCACAGGCAGACAGGAAGAGATGGCTGCAGAGGAGACACAGACCCAAACAACATCATGGGAAAGTGCTGACAGGAGTACCAGAGTAACCAAAGCTTGCAACCATCTCTCTTCAGAGATCTAGAAGCCAAGGGACTGATGGAGAGCTGAGGTGCAGTATAACAGATAGCGTGTTGTTTTCCCTCTGGAAAGAGAAGATGTAAGGCTAGTCACAGATGTAATAAGAGAATAGATTTTATTGATCTAAACTAGTGGTGCTAACAGCTAGACTAAGTGATGTGTACAAATCTCTCTTCTTCCCTCACAAGTAGTCTCATCTTTTATGTGTTTATTTTCCCTTTAATGCTGTGACAGTTTGGTTTTAAAATTTGTCTCAGGGATTTCCCAAGTGCCCCAAAGTATCCTAAAGTCATATCTGCTATGGAAATCTAAATGGGATGAGGGTTAGGGCTGAGTAATGGCCCCAGACCATCTTTCTGATGACATATTTAGCATAAACCTTGGCATAGTTTTGGAGTGAGCAATTCTTGAACACAACTTGGTGTTTAAGAACAGTAGGGGGCTTTTGGATGTCTACAGTTTTTCAGGGGAATGGTAAGAGTTTCTGGCTGTATAGCTACAGCTATGATTAGGGCAGGATTTTTTGTTTGATCTACTAGCATAGACATTAGCCATGATTTCCCCACACACTGCTCAAATATCTGTGCCTCTGTAACTAAAACTGCCACATAAAGGAGATATCTACCTTTAACGGTGCTGTTATAATTTGTAGAAAAGCATGGTGGGTGGATATCATTGAAAAGCTACTATTTATGCACAGAACAAGAAACCTGGGGTGATGTATGCTGCATGTGGCTGATAATGTGTAATGACTTTGAGATGCAAGATATCCGGAAGGTGCCTGAGGGATTACCCTCCTTTGTCTCCTGCAAAGATTTATTCATTTATTCACTTATTTATGGTCAACAGTAAAAGGAAAAAGCAAAGGATTGTAACCTAGATCTTTGTGGAACTTGCATGAAATCATGCATGTCCTTGATGGGTATCTTTGGAAAAGCATATCCTGCAAAAATAAAAGGTCTTTTAATTTCTATCCTTCTCCTACACCTTATGGCTCTTGCTATATCTGCCATTGCTCTCTATGGGATATTTTTTCTCCTCTCTTGCCTCCATATATAATTTTCTATGTCTTTTATCTTGTACCTCTTCTTCTCTTGGTTCTGAGAGTTTTTGACTTCAACTAAATCACCTATTTTCTGTGTTCTGAAAAACTGGGGGATTTGCAAATACTGCTGTCTCCCAGTGTCAGAGGAGGTCACCTGCCCCATAGACACTTTCTCAGGTTTGCTGTTCTGTACTTTCACTGGATGATCCTGGAAAGAACAACTTCCTGAATTTGGAGGGTGTAGCTTTCCATATTCTACTTATCTGTTTAGTTACATTTAATATTGCATCAATATGTCCATATTAATTATAAATGCATCAAGACAGGATTTTGATGATATATAACTTGTTGAATCCTATCTAAAAAGTTTCAGCTGGTGAACACAGGCTATCTGCAGTGGGAAGTGATGTGACTCTGTTTCTTTTATTTTTTACTTCACTTTTGTCAGCACCTTCTAATGTTTTTGGTTTTTTCTGATTTAAGAGTTGTCAGTGTGTCAAGTTGTGCCAGTCTATTCTCTTCTATGCCATAAAGGGATACAAGGATAAAGGAACACACACATTTTGAAGTGCAACATTGTCATTGAAATTGTAACTAAAACCAAAGTTCATCAAAAAGCGGTGCTGAAGTCACTCTTCAAGTAGTTTTCCAAACCTTTTCTCCTCCATTTCTTCAGCAGTAGAAATGCAGAGACATTTCACACTGAAGATATTAAAGATGATCAGAGGGCTGGAGCACCTCTCGTGTGAGGACAGGCTGAGTTGGGGCTGTTCAGCCTGGAGAAGAGAAAGCTCTGGGGAGACCTTATAGCAGCCTTGCAGTACCTAAAGGGGGCTACAGGAGTCATGGGGAGGGACTCTTTATCAGGGAGCATAGTGGTAGGATGAAGGGTAATGATTTTAAACTGAAAGAAGGGAGATCTAGATTAGATGTTATGAAGAAATTCTTTATTGCAAGGGTGGTGAGGCACTGGAACAGGTTGCCTAGAGAAGTTATGGGTGCTCCACCCCTGGAAGTGTTCAAAGCCAGGCTGGATGGGATTTTGGGAAGTGTCCTTGGCCATGGTAGGAAGGTTGGAACTCGATGATCTCTAAGGTGCCTTCCAACCCAAACCATCCTATGATTCTGTGATTCTGTGATTCTGTGATTCTATGAAATGTATTCTGATCCATTTAGGAGTTGCTGGTTTATTTGCAAGATTTTCATTAGCATTTAAAAACCTGCAAACCTTTGTCATTTGGCATGGCAAGCACATGAACTACAGTGGTTTGCAGAACCAACAGTTTGCAAGCAAACCCTTATGCCAGCATAAACAAATGAACAAGGTTTCCAAATGCTTCTGGTGATCTGAGATGGATATGAGTAACCCTAGGAATCAAAAGTATTCAATGTTTTCCCTGAGTACACTCATAAACTTGAGGAATAACTCACAGAATCAAGTTGGAGAAATACTAGGATGTTTCTATTATAATTAGCTTTTAAATATATGTTTATGAGATTATGACTTTGGATACTAGATGGATACTTTGAAATAACAGACTATAGTATGAAATTTCCATTAGTACAAGGGAACCTTCCTTTGAATATTTAACATGAAAAAATCACATTTAGACAAATGATACTGACTGGAGATCTCACAAAAAGTCATCACCAATAAGGGAGCTTTCTAATGGGTTGTTCCTGGTCTGTAACTTGTTCAAATGTAATGAATATCATTGCTAACGGTCTGCAGAAAGTTGCAAAAGTTCCCTTGTAAAATATGTGAAGATAGCTTTTTTTTTTTCCACAGATAGTTGGATACTCACATTAACAGGTCCACTTCATAGGGAAATCTGCATTAATGGGCAATGTGTAGTTATGTGAAAAGTATAGAGAAGTAAAATCTAATAAAGTAAAAATCCTTAAGTCTAGTGCTGAAAGCTGATGCTGAGTTCAGATGAGGAATAGGGAACATACACTTATTGCCAGAATAATTTAATTGTAACACTCAAAATATTTTCATTAATACTAGGTATTCTTAGCATATCTTTCAGTTGCACATGCACCAAATCAATAATAAAATAATACTTGATTCAGAAATTTCTGGGTCAACTTCTGTAATCTGTGGTTTGTATCACACAGAAGGAAGACCAAGCTCCTCTTCAATTAGAAGTCTAGAAACTTACAGAACAAACAGAATAATGAATATCAGCATGAGACATAAGTGATCCCACCCCTCATCCCAATTAATTGCTGCTGTTTCCTCAGAATACAGCACTGGATGTTGTCTGATCCCTATATATGTGCTGATTCTGTTCAGTAATGATAAATAAACTTTCAAATTATGAGGATTAGGAATAAAACATATCAGAGCTGGACAGTTTCTTGTGGTGCATGTATTATGAAATAGAACCACTATTCATCTGTACTCCAACCAAAACAAACTGATATTTTGAGGACAAAGACATACAAAGAACTATTATTGCTCAAACACCCTCCTATTACAGTGCAAAGGGAGCACAGGGAACAAACAGTTTGTGCCCATATCACCATTGATCAGGACCACAAACAAGCAAAACTGGGGCTCTTCCTCAGGCCTGCCTTCGGCTTGTAATGGACCTACCACATTCACCACAAAATAAAAGTACTTTTACTTTGAATGTAAGGTTGAATGCATGCCTGGAGGACTCAAAAAATCACAGTTACACAAATGCTGCAACAAGTGTGTGGCAGAACCCAAGGTTGTGGTCTGGTTTTGTCCAGTAAGCCACATTGATATGAGTCCAGGGTTGGTTTTGCCAACACAGTGAAAGTCCTGAATCAGCTACACTATGTCAAAAAAATGGAAAACACTTCACCATCATTTCACAGCATTTCACAGAGTATTTTTATACTAATTGGTTGTTTGACTCTTAATGGACTATATTTTTCTGTGTCCCTGTAAACAAGGGTTTTGTAGACTTTTCAAGAAAAATCTGGGACATTAGTATTTCTTGGTAATTTTATTCCTGTCAGAGGTATCCCTGCTTCCATTTCAACCTCTATTTTTCTCTTTATCAATAAAAGCACCGTTCAAACAACAAAGCAAAAATGAAAATAAAATAAAATTTCTGCCTGGCCAGGATATTTTTCAAAGAAAAACTGGCTTCATTATGTCTGCTATTATTTCCAGACATAGAATTTGAGAGATTTTTAGAATGGAAAAACAATTAAGCTGTGAATGTGTCTTCTTAAATATTTCAAGGGTGCCTACTGCATTATAGGCTCTTTTGAAAAGAAACAAATAACAATGACCTCTAAAATTCATCACAAAGGAGTAAAGTGGCTGCATATATTTGACCATGTATTTTTTACATAGACACTGTTCCTCAAGGCACTTCAGTGTCATTTAAAAAGGGAGAGCAACCTCAATTCAAAGTAATTGGCAGCATAATGACTCGTATATTTACGGGACTCTCAAGGATGGCTTAATTGTTTGAGTAGCCAAAAATGAGGGCTTCCAATTAAAAATAATATTGATCACAAACTTGTAATAAGCCACCTGTTCAGAACACAAACAGAGCTTTTCTAAAATTGTGTATGCATTTGTCCATTTTTGTGTATCTCATCTCAGCAGAATTCTAACATTTCTTTAGTGCAGAGTAGGACTTATTTTCCTGAATAATATGAAAAACTTCTGTTTCTCAGTCAGAATTTTTTTTCTGAAATCATCACATTTCTTTTGTTTTGTCAAGAATTACAAAATAAAATCAATAAGTTGCAAAGTAAACTGAGTTCAATTACATTCATTTCCTCCTTAACAATAGTCTACTTTTCTCCCTAAGCAATACTTTAATTTGAAAGAAATTAGGTTATCTAAAGATTAATTTTTCATGTCTTCCGAAATAATATAAAACTACTTTTTGATTACAGTTTTTGAAGGGAAATGTCTCTCTCATTTTATGGGGTTTTCTTTTTGTCAATGTTTATTGGTGTGCTTGCAGATCAGCTGCATTTCCAAGGCATTTTTTTCTTGAAAACATCTTTGTTGAACTGCAAGAAAGGTGGGGGTTTAGGGAGGAGAGGGAGAAATTAGCATATAC
Source organism: Scolopax minor (assembly GCA_028566535.1). NCBI lineage: Eukaryota > Metazoa > Chordata > Aves > Charadriiformes > Scolopacidae > Scolopax > Scolopax minor. The sequence continues at coordinate 34,860,365 of JAOXNG010000001.1, read as the reverse complement.
CTTATATTTCCTCTATTACTTAAAACTTTCATACAGAATTCCCAAAGGCCAGTTTTCCACTGCTTATCTGACAGGGCTTTCTTTGCTGTGATTTCAATTATCTGTCTAGTGTTGCAAACCGAAAATGACAATATATTTCCTTTTTATTTGAAATAAATGTGATTTTTTCAGTAGATAGTGTAGGACAGCGTCCGTTAACCTCTAATGTTGCAAGGATTACTTCTTTGTTGTATACAGGCTTATCACATCAGGACTTGTAAACAGAGTCACATTTCATTAAGCAAAAATAAGACCCAAAGAGCTAAATTCTATGAGCAGCAATTCCTATATTCTAATCCAAAATATAACTTCTGTTAGACATTTTATTTCCATCAGTGTTTTTTTTCCCATCCATTGAAGGAACCATTACATTTTTGGGAAGAGGAAATATAACCAAAGTAAGAATTAAAAGGTTTGTATAAACAAATATGAACCTGGATAAGCTGCCATGAGAATCATAACCAATCCTGCTCTGTAAGGATGTTCTTACAATTCAAAGCACACTATAGTTTTTTAAAAAATGTCGTTTGATGCTATATATTTGTACTGTAAAACATTTGTAACATATAATGATGTAAGAGGCCAGCTGGCCACTAATGGTAACAGCATACTTTACCAGCACTATCATCAGAAGGACTGTTGAAGGCAGATGGCCCTTTTTTGCAGCTTTATCCCGTCAGAGATCTTACCAAGGACAGGCGCCCTACAAACCTCACAGTAATGAGAAGAATATTGCTTTATTGACTATAAAGCCTTCCTGCAAATAAGTTTGAAAGCAATATGTGCTGGAGAAGCACAGCGGCACGTACGTTCATAACCAAAATAGAAGACTCTGGACTGAAGCTTTGTTAAATGATGCTTATGTTCTGGAAACTTTTCCCAGAAAATACTGGATTGGTGTTCAAAGGTGCTGTAATACAGAGATCTACTTTCCTATCTTATTTGAGAGAGGTATGCAAATTATGGTAGTTAATTATTGTGCATCCTCTCATTTCATGCCCATAGTGCAAGGAGTTAAAATACAGACATAAGGGGAAAAATTACTCAGACTCAGCTGATCATACAGAGATTAATTTTGATGATAGTGTAATTGAAACATGTTCTACAGTTTGATAGCCCAGATGCGCATTTCCCTCGATAACAAAGGTTCAATTGGTTATGCTTCTTTTGCTTTTAGGGCTATCAGAAATAATATTGTCACGGTCTCAATTTCTTTTTGTCTTATGATAAGGAAAATGACCCATTTTGAAACAGTGTGTGATATTTTGCTTGACTAACAATTGCTATTTAGCTTTCTGGTGGGATAGTGGGTTAGTTCTTTCAGTTTTTGGTGGTTTTTCAAATGTGTTTTCCAGTGATTTGTCTGTCAATGCCTTTAGGACCACACAGTGTTCCTGCTTAAATCATTATCTTCCAGAGCAAGTGGATTTTGTCCTCTACCTAACCTTTGTCTGGTTACTTACTTTTTGGTAAAGGAGAAAAATAGCAGGAAATTTTCTAAACCTATTCACTTTATGTCTTACACTTCAATCATTGACAGCCTGTCTTTTGCCACATGTACAGATCCATATTATTACTATCTTCCATGTACATAAGAACTGTAATAATTCATTCATTTTTATTTGAGTTCTTCAGAGGTTTTTCTGGTTTTTTTGCCTAACCCATGTGGTTAGCCAGAATTTTGGGTTCTATGAGTTATTTCCTCCAGGAGGAAAAATTGATAGTTATTTCTTTGGGGCATAATCTTTCTTATTTACTAAGAACACACAAATTACGTTCTCTAGAATGCCAAAAGGAAGTTGCAATAGAGGATAACATATTTCTTCACAGTTCCTACCATATTTTGCTGGCACTTGAACTCTTAAGTTTTTTGTCATCTCCTCATAAACACAGTCTTGTGTTTTTTGCAACTGCCTTTGTCTCCTTTTCATTGTTCAGATTTTGGGGCTTCGTTGTGAAAGAGAGACGGTACTTTTTCATTCTTTTCCTCAGAGAAAACTGCCTACTCAGTTTAAAACATTGGACGCCTTCATAGGTGCCTTTTGAGTTTTGACTGGAGACGCGGTATTTCTTTTACCTGGTTACATTAATAAATGTAATAATTCTTGCAAGGAAGGATATAGGCTTTGAATTCTTTAGTTTGGTAAGGATTAACTCAGTGCAGAACATTTGCTGGGTATCAGTAATGCATTCTGTTACAAACTGCATAGCACACATAGTTAAGACAAAGGATGGGCAGTCTTCAGTGCTGCACTCCATAGCTCAGGGGAGCTTGGAGGAAGATGTGATTACAGCTTTCTCTCTGGCAACATTTTCACTGATTAAAAGTGCAGATTCAGCTTTTCCCTTCCCTTTCTCCTGCTATTTGTATAAAAACCAGGTCAGAATCTTGAGACCATTAAAATACTTGATCCACTCTAGAAATGTAGGATTTTTTTTTCCTTTAGTTTTCAGTTCACTGAGCTGTTGCTATGGATTTTAGCAGCTTGACCAAACAGTAGGATTTTCAGATCTTCCAAGAAATTAGGGAATCAAAGGGCAGTCAATCACATAGTGTTAGCTGAGAAAATAACAGTCAGAAGGTTCCATCTACATCAATTTTATTGCCTAGTTCTCATGGCCAGGTCCACGTTCTGTCTGACTGTAGGCAGTCTTGGGACAAACCTAATTGGTTCTTCATCCAGCATCCATGATCCAGCATCCAGGAATCATGTGAATCAGCACCACAGCATCACCCTTTTCCACACATGAAATGGCTTGAAAAAGGAAGACAGAAATGTCCCTAAGGCATTTGCTGGTATTAAAGACATTCTCTCTTGGACATTTACTCTGTTGTGATTCTGATCAACAGTTTGCAACCAAGGAGGTTGACTTAATTTCCAGGTGAGATTCCTCATGCATGCAATAACAGTGAGCATGAACAGTTCAATGAAGAGAGCTACAGAAGCACTAAGATCTTTTAATCTCAGTTGGCCGCAATTAAAACAAACCTCGCCGTATAACTCCAATATCCCTTTGCATAAAAACATATGGCCTCGCTATAAAAATTATGGCTGGAAAACACTGACCCATTAATAGCCCGCGGACTGATTTATACTTTATTGTTCTGCTCCCCCCGCCACGTGACCGGGGGCAGCCAATGGGCGCCCGGGCTGCCCTCAACTTATTACTGACTCTACTTCTCCGCCAGCACCAAGTTGTTACGTGAAACCCGCAGCCCCGAACCGCGGCGGGTCCGCCGCCCGCGCGCCCGCCATGTCGGCTCCCGGGACCCTCAGCAATTACTACGTGGACTCCTTCCTGGTGGCGGAGGGGGACGAGCTGGCGGCGCCCCGCTACGCCCCCGCCCCGCTGGGGCCGCCGCCGCCGCCACCGCGGGGCCCGGAGTCGGGGCGGGCGGTTGCGCGGCTCTCCGCGGGTAGGGGCGCACCGACGGCGTGTGTGTCGTCGTCCCCCCCCGCGTATCCGCGGAAGGAGGCAGGAGGAAGGACCCAAAAAGCGGGGTAGGTAGAACCGAGGTGAGAGGGAACGGGCCGCGCTCTTTTCCGCGCCCGCGCAGGGCGCGCTCCCGCTCCGCCCCGCCCGTCCAGGGTGCGTGTGTGTGTGCGGGGGGGGGGCACACAGAAGTAACTGTGCCCAAACTTTGCCGGCGGCTCTTCTTGCACCCGGGTGCGAAGAGGGAATCGCCGACCCCTTGCGAGAGGTTTCCTTGATTTTTTTTTTTTAACCCACTTTTCTCTATTTTCTATTTTTCTTTTCTTTACTTTTTTTTCTCTCTCTCTCCCTTTTTCCCCTTTGAGCCCCGGGTGTCGGTGCCCGTATCCCACCACCGAGGCCCTGCCGCTCATCTCCCTTTCCCCCCCGCCGCTCCTTTGCTACGGCGGACACTCTTCCTCGCTTCTTTTTTCATTTTTTTCCCCCAAACGACACCGAGCCGGCGCCGGGGGTCGAATTTAATTCATCGAATTTAATTAATCGAATTTAATTTTCGATTTTGTGACCTTTTTTTTCCTCTTTAAGAAAATAACGAAGTCTCCGCTTAGACCGAACCGAAGCCACCGCTTTTTATTATTATTATTTTTTTATTATTATTATTTTTTTTCCCTCACCGCGTTTTCTCCGCGGCTCCGCTC
>JAOXNG010000001.1:34830129-34842087 GCA_028566535.1 Scolopax minor | reverse complement strand
GCTGGGTGGAAGCTGGGTAGGGCAGGGAGGAGGGCAAGCAGGGGAGAATCAGTCAACCCCAGCAGCAGGACGTGGATCAGTGCCTCTGTCTCCCAGTGCAATCAGGAGCTTTTATGAAAAGTCCTGTCAGTTTGTCAGAAACCCTCTAGCAGGTTTTGATCTTCCACTTGTCCTGGCAATGTGAGCAGGTGATAGCTGAACTGGGAGTGCTTAAAATTTCTCTCTTCCCTATCCTGATTATTCAAAGAAGCCTTCATTGGAAAGCTATGTCCTTTCCCAGACATCTTAGAAAAGACCATATGTTTTTGATGCCCCCATGTAAAGATACCTCAATGAAATTTCTCAGCTCCTTCTAAGCTGGGCTTCTTTCAGGATCAGAAACCACCCCACACAAATTAGAGTGACAGAAACAAGCCAGAGTGAGTAAGGATAGCATTAGACTGAATAATCTAGAGAAGAGATAAACGAGAGATGAGATAAGCAAGAGATAAGATAACCTGCCTCCGTATCTCTGGAGCATCCCCACAGGCAGCATGGCACCACAGGCAGAGCCAAGTGATGAGTGCAGGTATCATCTCTTCAAACCTTTTTGCAGTGGCAGGACCTGGAGTCTTGCTCAGAGCAATTGGGCCAGCCTTGTGTTAGCTGACTGAACTCAGTGGTGGCACCCTGGGGATCAGAGAGTGAGTCATCTTGACCCTTAGCTTTCTCATCACCTTTCCCATAACTTTCTAAAACCAGTTTTCTGTCATTTCTTTCTCAAGCAAGAGTCTTGGCAACAACCTTTTTGTATGTTAGAAAGCAATAATCAAATCAGCTCGCCTTCTCGCTGAAGCAGAACAAATCCATGGCTGTGTTCCCAGCAGTAAACAAAGGTAAACAGATGTGGGATTGTGGTCATCTCCTTCCCAGCAGGAGGGATAATCAGAAAAACTCCATAAATAATGAAAATGTAAATGGGGCATAAAATTAATTTTTAGACGAAACTGGAAGCCCTTTGCATACTACTCTTCCACTTTAGGCAGAGAGTATTCCCTGTCTCACCTTATAAAATTAAGAGTGATGTTTATCTTGGTGAATATTTTAGAACTTTTAACTTTCCACAAATCCCCTCCCATGTTTCTTTGTTTTCCCATTTTTGTGTTTGCTGCTACTTAAAAATATGAGATTTTCTTGCCTAGCCATTCCCATTTTCTGTACTTAACCTTTTTCCCCTTCCTTCCCTGCCCCCCTCCCCCACTTTCTTAGACCTCTTCTTACTCTGCAAGATCTCTCAGCTGCATCTTACCCAGCTCCTATCCCAAACTTTTGGGAATCAACTCATGTGCTTGGTTACATATTTTCACAAGCAGTGTCAGAATAGTAGGCAAGAGGGAAGTTGAAAATAATATAAATTCAGGGCAAATAGAGCTGCATTCTCGGTTCATGTCTCATCACTGGGCATAGAAAACATGTATCTTCCTATTCCCTATTTACATCATCATTATCATTGCCATTTGCAGATCATTTTAGAGACTGAGTCTGTTCTTAGGGAAAAAAACAAAGCAGAACTATCCACCCTCCTGCTATACCTCCAGTCCTGACACAAAGTCAATTATGGTGGATTTCATATTAAAATAGCATCTGCCTTAAAAAAGGAGTGGTTGGGAAAGAGAGGCACTGGATACAGCCAGCTGAGAGGAGGCAGAGCCTCTAAGAACCTCTCTGTAAACTGTGGGTCCCCTCTGAGGATTAGATGACCCAGGAGCTGGGTTTCCCTCATCTGAAAAATACTCTGCTTCTTGCTTATTTGGAATGGGGAGGCCACCTGTGCCTTAGTGAATGTCAAATTGGGGATGCTCCTGCCACAGAGAGAGTACATGTCAATGTAGTAGTGGAGGTTTTTTTTCTTTTCTTTTTTTTCATAAATGGGGCCAGGGAGCTCCTGGCATCCGAAGAGACAAAGATGAACTCCATGAGGAACCTCTGCTGGAAACCAAGGAGTGGCCAAGTAGCTAATGTGCTGTGAAAAGCAAGCCCTTGTAAAGCATTTAGGCTGCATTCAGTGATACCATAACAGGGGGCTTTAGTCTTTGAGGAGGGAGAAAGTTTAACTGCACAGAAAAGCTTGGTAGATGGGCCTGGATTCACTGGCAAGACTGCCACTGAATTTATTGAAACCTGCTGGATTTTGGCATTTATTGGGGGATGATGAAATAGCAACCAGAAGATGGCCCCATCATACAATTCCTTTTGAAAATATGCCTTATAGTGAGGCTTCCTTTTTCACATGAATGATGTGGGCTTCCACCTGCGCAGAGGGGCTAAGGGTGCTGAGAGCTGCTTGCAGGTGTCGCTTCTGTGGGGCACAGGAAGCTGCTGGAGCACACGGCTCCTCTTTGCCATGGGGCTGGCAGCTGGCATGGGAATTCACAAGACAATTTCCAGCTGCTCGGAGGCACATCCTTCTTGTCAGAGGGCATGAAGCTGCACCTGCTCAGAGCTCCGCCGTGCCCACAAGTGTCACTCCTGACCATCAGCCTGCCTCAAGAGCATTCCTGTCACTCCAACAGTTAGAGCATGTCATAATCCATGAGGTGAAGAGGATTAGTGCCACGTTCCTATTAGAGCATTATGGATTATAGCAATCCTATCCCTTGGGAAATAGTTCAAAACTTCTTCTGTTTCAAATTGGAGAGAAAAGTAGAAAATTGTCACTATTTCTGTGGGATGAAAATTAAAGAAAAAACAGTTGGGAAAATCCATGCATTCTGACCATCTCAAATTGCTTCTTTTCTTTTATCTATCTCAGGTTAGATATTAGGAAATCAGATTAGATATTAGGAAATATTTCTTTACTGAAAGGGTTATCAGACATTGGAATGGGCTGCCCAGAGAGGTGGTTGAGGCACCATCCCTGGAGGTATTCAAGAGATGAGTTGACATGGTGCTCAGGGATATGGATTAGTGTTGGGTTGGTGTTGTTTTGAGTATGGTGTGCAGATTTTGTTGTTGTTGTTTTGCTTTTTTTAATTTTTTTAAAATTTTTTTTTAATTGGTTGGACTAGATGATCTCAAAAGGTCCCTTCCAACCTAGGTGATTCTGTGATTCTGTGATTGTCTATGAATACCACCAATGCACTTTCAGGGGTAAGTAGAATGCATGACTGTTCCCAGATCTGATTTCTCAGATCAGGTAATCAAAATGAAAACAAAACAGAACAAAACAAAGCAATATGCAGGAAAAGAGAAAGAAATTCAATGCCCATGAAGACTTCCCTTCTATAATCAATTTTTATAGTCCTATAATGCATATATAATGCTAATCAGTCATTCGTTCTTCTGAGATTTGGTCAATAAGAAATAATATTAGGTGAGAGAAGGACTGTGCAGACATTTTTATTGCTGCATTTCATGTTCTTTCTAAGTTTAAGTAAAGGACCTAAAGATTATTTTAATATAGCTCCTTATAATTAATGATTAAAAGGTTTAATAAGAGCAGACTGCATCCAGTCAGACCCAAAGGAGAACCTTCTTCATGTTCATACTTAGATTTGCTCATACTTAGAATTGTAAGACAATTCATTTCATAGCAAGTGAATTACAACAATAGCATAAGAGAGAAAAATACTTCAGAAAACTTTTTTCCCAGTAATTCAAAATATGATGTCTGTAGGTAAAATTATACTGTCACAAACATCTGATATTTCTATCTCTTATCAGTGACAGACAGTAGTTATAAGAAAAGGATACTAAGCAAATCACTTCAGATTCCATTCTGTAATTCATATTATATAAAGGCATGAGTGTGAGTGCAAAATGTTTTCATAACCTGTTCATCATCCGGCCTTTGGGGTTTGTTCTGCTGACAAGGGCTGATACTTTTTTATTATTATTTTGTACTGTGGATTTTCAAATATTATTGTTGTCAGAGAAAATAATTGTTCTTAATGGAACTTTAGAAAAAGAAATATTTCAAAAATATTTTATTATTGAATGTAAAACAAAATAGAAGATTAATATAACAAATTCTTAAATTTTGGTCACTTGTGTTGCTTTTATTCCCCCTTTTGGTTCTGTTTCATATTCACATGTAGTAGGGTAGGAAAAGATAAAATAACTTTCAGGCAAAATCTTTGATGCACTTATTTATTTAATCTTTCAGTGGCACAAAGCACAGCAATTTTTTCCTTTTATACTATATTTGTAGATGTCCTTGAAAAGAGAAGTCCATCCTAATGAGTGTATAGCTTGTAGCTCGCATCGGGCTGTTTATCTGATTGTGACACTCAACAGATTTCTCTGTAGGGGATCTCTATGCTTCTAAATAAATAGCTATTTCTGTGTTACAGAAGTTCTGTATAGGTATGTATGAAACTCAGAACAAACAAACCCAATGTTAACATCTGCTGACACTGATAGGCAGAGAATTTGCAGGTTTCCTTCCCTGGCTGGCTTCTGCTTTGTTTAAGGGGCATTTTTCAGGCTCTTTACCTTCAGGTACAGAGAAACCATCTTTGGTATCCATGTTTTACAGTGTACAATATCTCTACATATTATATGTAGGATATGCCTACAGAGTGGCATGTAAACAGAAGTAGGTTCCTCTTCACAGTCTGGAAGGTTTATGGATTTTTGCTGAGATATGGCACTGTAGCCATATGGCTCCTTGGTCATACCTGGCACATAGTTGATGATTTTTAATACTGGCAAAAGGTGATAACATCTGTCTGCACCCACCCAGGCACATATACCCAAAACTATGCACAGCCTGCTAATTATTTCATTGAAAACCACTTATTAAATTAGTCTCAAGTAAAAAAGATATTTCTGTCTGGTAAAGATGCCAGACCCAGGTAAAACACTTTGAGATGAACCTCATACTTATTCATGGCAAAAACTTTATTTTATTTTATTTCGTATTCACAGTGCTACAAAATACTATTAATCTCTGTGTTAGAAAGAAATTCATGCCTTGGTTTCATTTCTTATTCCTGGGCATCTCATGCCTTTTAGGTCTTCCCAAGCATTTAAAACATTTGCATGGAGATAGCAAATACTATGGCCCAAGGAGACTTTTCTGGAGCGAAGTGTACAACACTTTCTCTACTGGGCATTTTACCATGTGCCACACCTGCACCTGCAAAGCAGTACATAACAATCATTTATTTACTGGTTAACATGCTCCGCAAACAGCTGGACTATGCTCATAGACTTAACATTGATATTCTTACTCTGTTAGGCAAACTCATGAGTCTCTGCTGGTCAGTCATCAGGCATTCATTAATTGGGTGGTGAAATGATAGCCTCTATGGCATTTGGTCTGATATTACACCTTCCTGAACCATCATCTTCCAGCTCTCTCTTCTTATGTTTTTTTCCTGTTTTTTTGATTGGTTGGTTCTTTTTTTTTCCTCTCAGGTTTCCATTCCTCTTCGAGTAGATGCTTTTCTCTGGAGACTGGTAGCTAGTGACTCCTGCTACTTAAGCCAACAATTTAACAATTTAACAACACCCTTGTTTTTTGGGCGTTGTTTTTGTTTTTATTTCACTTACTTATTTTACTTTTTTGGTATTTTTCTTTGCATTCCAAGATCAGATTTTTTTCACCCTGTAAAGTCAAACCAATGTCAGACATAAAACTTGCCCCTGAGTTATGGACACCCCTGATTGGTAGGTTATATATAGGTCTCCTATATGCCATTATACATTTTAAGTGTAATGAACTGAATTGAGTGAGGATCCTCTTTGGTGTGCTCTCACTCTTTCTTGTCCATGCATCACTAACCTGTAAAGCTCTTTGAAGTTAGATCTAACTTTGAAGCTTTGGTGGAGCTAGAAGCTTTGAGTGGGGAGCTGGACCAGATGGCACCCAGAGATCCCTTCCAACCTAAATTGTTGTCTGACCCTTACATTATAGGATGCAAATAGGATGCATTTCATTGCTGCAATGATGTTTACAAGCACAATTTTGGTGCCTTCCAATTTCACTCCACTTCCAAAGTGGGGTAAGATGCTTGTTCTGAGTCTGTCCTACCATGATCTGAAGTTAAAACTGACTCTTGTTCTATCAAAGTTTTCTAGACAACAGTATCTTACTGCTAGTACCAAGCTCTGACTCCCTATGCTACAGCCAATGCAGTCTCTGTCTGGCATTGGATTGACCTGCCTTGGCACCTCATTGTGTAACAGACCATGTGTTGCACATGCAATAAGATCAGGCTCCACATCACCTGCTGAGAATCTGCCTGCCTGAGAAAATGATTCAGTATCCATATGAAATGCCGGACATCTCTAATGCAAATGGACCTTCATGTTAATGGTTCCCAGGACCTCTGGTATCCTGAAGAGATCCTTTTGAGCAAACAGCCACTTAGACCCTCCACAACATCAAAAGAACCCTTTGATCATTTCAGGTCATGAGGCTTTGACTTCAGATTAGCAGTAGCAAACTAGCAAAGCCATCCTTTTGTTGACAGAATACCCACATAATTCTGCACTTAATACTGCATGCAGTGGATATGATATCACCATGTCTGCAGTAAGCCTCACCTTGCCCAAACTAAGAAGAATTTGGAGACTACTTTGCCATTTCAAAGTTGTAGGAGACAGCATATTTTAAAGAATTATATATTTTTGGTTTTGTCTGGTGTTACATAACACCTCAGCTTTTATTTTACAGGTCCCATGGTTAGAAATTGAGATAAACACCTGTGGCAATCGTAAGTAAAGCAGATTCCTGGCTTTGGTGTTCCACTAGTTGAAGTTCTTCAGGGACATGACTGTAACATTAAGGTAAACAGGAGCCTCGCCTCTCATTTCAACAAAGGATGTGATCAAGATGCATTATGCTGTGGGAAAGGTAGACCCAGCCAGGAAGACATAAATTAACTTAAAGAGGAGCTCTCAATATCAGTTATATTTCTCTCAAAATATAGCACTACTCAGAACTATTTAATTCAGTCCTTGACTAGGTAACTTTCCACTGACTTGAACAGAAAGAAACCACTTAAGTATACAGTAATTGAAGAATATTGCAAGTCAGTAAATATTTTGTGAAGGAATGTGTGTAGTTCTTTGAAATGGCAATGATTTCCCCAATACAGAAGCTATAAGGTGGATGTTGTGAACAGAGTAAAATTTTATTATGACCCTAAATTATGATCAATTTTATAGGTTCCTCCTTGAATTTGAGACTAGAGGCACTAAGTAATTAATCTGAGTAGGTTTCGACGTATTTGTTTGACTCTGTACTATGGTCCATGTTCCAGAGCAGATTAGGGTAATAACTTTTTTGATATTATGCTTTCAGATTGCCAACTGTTCCCTCAACTAGTAGCATGTAATTGATTTTCTCGAGGATCACCTCCTTTAATCATGGAGCACATGTGATTTTTCTATTGGTTGAGCATATAGGCAGTTGGCATATCAGCATCCAAACAACAGTCTCCTTTGCAATGACAGACATATTGCCTCCTTTTGGCACAGTGATGCATACAGCGATTCAGCATAAATGATGCAGCATAAGTTGACTGAGTGTTATCCAAGAGAACACAGCTCCTTGGAAATGTTTGGAAAGTTTTTCTCATTATTTTTACTCTGACATTTTGCAGGCATTCCTTTCAAATTCATTCCCACTAAAACCATGGGTGTCACACTACAAAATAAAGGAGGACAAAAAGAAGAAACACCAAAGATTAAAGTATACTATAAAAAAAAAATAATCATAGTCAGCAGTTTCCTAATATCTAGCTCTGCCTTCAGTGAAATGCAGAGAAGTGAGATTAACAGTTTCTTACTATCTCTTTTGTAACAACAGCATCACACAGATCGTCTGAGAGTGGACAACAAGCAGAAAAGAAAAAGAAAAAGAAAAAGGAAAACTCTAGAACATGATGTACTGCAACTAGCTAAATCTTGTTTAGATCCTATTCTTGATGCCATGAAAATCTCCCCTTGATATGGGAGGAGAAAAAAATATATGTTCACAGTGAAGGTAGGGAAAATAGTCATGGAGTGAGTTACTTGGATAAATATCTGGAACTGCTCTTTGGAAGGTAGATCTTTGTCTATAAATTTCGCCAGTTCAGAAGAGGTCTGCCAGCTACAATACATACATATAAAAAACAAAGATCTAATCCTGCACTAAGATAATCTTTTTCAATTTTAAAGTTAGTAGAGTGTCAGTGATACAAATATAGCAATGTAACATCTATCAATGCATGGATGCTGTACAAAACAGAACAGAAAACTACTCAGAGGACCAAGGACTATGTGTCAGAATTCCCTGCTCAGCCTTCTAGAGAAAAAAAGTAAAATTCCTGATCAGATATTTATTTCCCTTGGTGAAGAGAAATGTAGTTAGGCACAAGAAATGTAACATTTTTCAATGGAATAGATAGGAATTAATGTCACAATAGACTGTAACTGGGAATAGGAGCACTTGCTAGAACAGTCTGGTCAAGTCTTCTTAAGAATGTAAACAAAGATTAGTTTTTACTTAAAATGAGGAAGTGGGTGTATGAGGTCATTTTGTGTGGCAACAATTAGTATCCCCCAAAGGGATTTGGGGACCCAAGCACTAATAGGCTCTCCAGTCAGAACAGTACATAGCTGTTTTGTACATGCCCACCTTGATTTTGCACTTCTGCTGAACACAGATGCCAGCTCACTCTGAGAAATGGCATTCTTTATGGATAAGATGGAGGGTCCCGGGCTCTTGCCTGGAGTTGGACAGCTTAGATGATAGTCTAACTCTAGGTGATTTTCATGAAAACTGGAGCAGCTTTTCAGCTAGCTCCTATGCCGCGTCCTTTCAATATCTAGTAGTTCTCCATTTCCCTCTTCTCTGAAAGACTCACAGTAATATCAGCAATAATGGTTGAAGAGAAACTCAGAGCACTCAGGAGGGAGACAGGAAACAGAATCTGAGTTTATGTTCATCCTCCATACCAGGACTTAAACCAAAATTTAATCTCTATGCTGAAGTATTGTACTAGTATACATCTGGGGTTAGATATCCATCCTTGTCCTTCATTAGCTGGGCAGTATTACATAAGTGTGCAAACATTTGTCATCTGCAGCATGGGAAACCTAGGACAGAAGCCAGGGACATCAAGCAGCAGCTGATCAATGTTTTGAGAAACTCATGGCATACAAAGGCAGACAACTGAACATCCCAAAGAAGATGTCTGAGCTGTTTGCTTACTCTTCTCACCATCTTCATGGAATCTCTAGCTTTAACATCCTCAAATGCTAGATAGTAATGAAAAAATAGCCTTGCTCTTGCTTTAAAGTAGCTTTGTTCTTATATATTTGTGTGGTTATATAGTTGTATAGTCCGATATAGCTACATAGTTTGTTTTCTTCCCAAGTCTCACCCATTGGTAAAGACGTTGGGTTATGGAAGGTGATTTTTGTTTTGTATTTAACATTAGAGTCTGATCAACAAGTTTCTGATAAGGAAACTAGGAAGCAAGCAATACACTTCCAGTATTTCACCCAGGAATGAGGTTGCATATAGACAAAGATGAAACTGATGGGCTCAGAACTAAATGGGAGAACTACTTTTGTTTTTCATATGTTAGTATTCTGTATGGCCTCTGGAGTTTTGAAGGGCATTTTTCCTAAAGATAAAAGATCTTCCACTACAGATTCCTTCTAAGTCCTTGCATATCTGTGATAAAACTCTGGCAAAAAACAACATAACACTGCTAAAGGGCGCCACTAGGTTCTTGTTGCCACAGTTTTTCCATTCACCATTTTAAAATTTCAGGTAAAGCAACTTCCCACAGACCCTAACATTAGCAGTTTATTTGTACAACAGACTCAAAATACCTTTCATTTATGGTGGATTTAGGACATTAATTTATTCATGGGGATGATTTTTAGTTATTAGCAAGTTTATACCTTTAAGACTGTTATATAATTTTATATACGTATACAAATATATAAATTTTATATATGCATATAAATATATAAATTTGTGATAAAAAAATTTCCTTACTATTTTTCTGCCATTCTTTACTGTGACCCATTACTTCCTCACAAACTTGAGTCCAAACTGTTTCTTGTTGGCTCTGCCTAGGATCTAATTCTTTGAGCCAAGAAAACAGAAAACAACAGTGATGAAAAACATGCTCAGGCAAAGTCTTTTATGCTGTGAAAGAACGAATATAAGCAATGACTTAAAAAAGAATGCAGTGCTTAGGGAATTAAATTAGAAAGGCAATGAAATATATCTCTTGTATGAAAACATTTTGAGAAGAAATAAAATGGTTCATGTGAGAAACTTGTAATGAAGAGAAGCATAATTAATTATTTAGACAAACCAAAGGAAAATCAAAGTAAAATATATGGGATACTTCAGTGTGAGTAATTTATTTATAAAGAGACATATGTTCTGAGACTGAGTGTCCACATTGGATTTGTGTAACTGTGTGATATTTAGCAAGATTTAAAGTCCAAATAAAAAACACATACAGCAGTTCCATCTCCAGTTCTGTGCAAGCACACTGAAGGATACAGATGTCTTGGCTTTACTTGGGATTTCTGCTTGTGCTTCAGTTTTGGTACAGACTACAATGCCTCAGCATATTTTTGCTGGTTCTGAAATTTCAGCATTTTGTGGTATCTATATCCAGGCAAAATTTCTGAGACAGGGTAATATTATTTGACATAAACTTGAATATATTCTCATAGATTGATAATGTCTGACAAATATTTTAAGTGCAGTATGTAGATACTAAATTTAATTTTCTTCAGGGCATATATGATGTAATGTTTTCTTCAAAATTGATTGCCTGAAAATTGGAATTTTCATCAAGAATGCAGCTCGACTGTCCCCTGTGAAGCTGAGATTATGCATGATACAAACAGAACAATTAGGAAGGAGTGGATGGCCATATGTTAACATGTGCTCTGAACTCGCTTCTGGAGATAGCAAGGATGGATGCAAAGAGCAAGGGCTGTGAAATGAAGACTATCATCCCTTAGGACTGCCAAGAGGACATAATGCTGTCAGCACTAGGGAAGATTTGGGAAGATTGCCCTTTAGCTGGTCTTTTGAGATCTCAGAGGATACCTGACTAACCTTCAGACAGTGCTCTGCGACCCTCAGACTATGCCAAAGTCTGATAATGTGTGTGAATACAAAGCAGAACATCCCTGGATTGTGATTTCCTCATCTCTCCTCTGCTGCCAGGACCATTACTGTCACAACTCTGTGTCACAAGTTAAAAGAGGAGTTCATTAAATACCCAGGGAAAAAAGCAGGCTAGGAAGAGAGTGGGTGAGGCCCACCACTTTTCCTCTTTTGGAGACCCCTTCATTTCATAATGGGGAATAAGATAGGTGAAAATTACCTGTTTCTCTGATGTGATCATCTTTATGTAGGAACAGGAAAGAAATCACACTATTAATAACGTTAACATCTGTGGGGATTGCGATCTGTCACGGGGCACACAGTTGTTCAGTCAAGCCCTCTTTGGGAAAGGAATAAAGACACCAAAGCCAGTACTCATTTTTCCTGAGGGAGGGTGCACATGATGTTTCCTCTTGATATGAAGGGAGCTGAGCATCGGTGACTGAGACCAGGCCTATACAACTGGAATAAACTCTTGCCCATTAAAAGAGTTCTCCAAATCCTCTTTGTTATATCTATTTCCATAGCAGTCCACAAGGTCTTTATATTTCAAGAGCTGAACTACAGCCATTAGGCTACAGGACTTGGTGACAGAACCCTCATAAAAGTGTGTTTGCATGCTTTAGGTGAGTTAGTATCTTCTTTGGAGAGTTTTCTGTGTCCGCTGTCTGGTATGAAATGTAGGTAGAATTTTATTGTAGATATTTTGGACATAATTTTGATCTTTCTTTCTACCTCATCTCTCTCTTCCATGATACACAGTCCATTCTCAACTCAGCTTTCCTGTTTTTCATGCTAATGATTTAAGACCCATTGCTTAAAAATTACATTACAGT
>JAOXNG010000001.1:34794570-34807724 GCA_028566535.1 Scolopax minor | reverse complement strand
GCTGAGGGTCTCCCCTCAGCCTCCTCTTCTCCAAACTAAACATGCCCAGTTCCCTCAGCCTCTCCTCGTAAGACTTGTTCTCCAGACCTTTCACCAGCTTGCTGGCTCAATGTTGGATGTGAAGGCAGTTGCATGTGAGATATTTCCATAAGGTATGAAGGTTCAACCAGCTTTTTTATTCCGCACAGCAAATCTCCTGCATTGGGTATCCTCTTCCCGGCAGGAACAGGAGATGTCTCACCAAACCCACGTGCGTTGCCCTGGGCTGGAATTACTCTTACATTCTACCGCAGGGATCCCAAATACTTCTGCTTTATATTGGTGGAGTTAGTTACAACCTATATTTTTGCAACCCGTGTTTTTGTCACTCAGACAATAGTTAAGTTTCACTGCTGGGAGATTTTGGCCTCACTAGGAACTTTTCCAAGGGTTAAGATTTTGGGATAAGATCTGAAGCTCTTATTGAGGCAGGATGATGATTTGTACCGAGCATTTGGTTGAATAGTGTCTCATAAGAGGTTGCGTAAAAACTCTGCTCCTGGCTGTTCCTGTGTAGAAGTTATGTTTTATTTCACATTATGTTCCGCAGCCAATGAAACAAGTAGCAGTACATAATGCAAACTATCCTAGCACAGACATTTTAACAGACAGAAAAGTAGGCTAAATCATAGACCATCCACCTAACCCTGCAGGCAATCAAAAGACACCATGAAATGGAACCTTTTAAGAAAATAGCACTGCTTTGATATCTTCTTCCCCCAGTAACAAAGGAAACAACACAAGGTAGAAGCCCTGCAAGCTAAAGAGAATGTTCTTCAACCCCGAGCTCCTGTCACTTTCCATTTTTTAACCACAGACTGACACGTTTCAGCTCGAATTTCCTGACTTTCAGCGGTTTGTGTAACCATTTTCTTTAAAGAGTAAGTTTAAAGGATTTTAAGCCAGCTACTTGGTTGACCTTTGCAAGAGCGTGAGCTGTCATTAAGCTTAATTTTCTCAGTTTAAAAAGTGAAATGTGGAATCTCCTTTGCAGCTGGTTGTCAGAGAGAAGGCACAGGCGAGGCAGTGTGCTCTCCAGCAGCAGCAGACTTACTCTGATTTTCCTCCGTGGCTTTTTTGGGGGGGGCAAGAAGATATCAAACTCTTATACTCTTCTGGTTTTTAGCAAAGGAAGAGGGGGAAGCCCCCTGTGCTGAGGTCCCAAGAGGTTTAAGGTCAGGCATTTGCAGCAACATGTTCTGATCTGTGAATTACAAAAAAGTACTTAAGGAGAAAAGCAGAAAGTGACTGAATATCCCTCTGTGTGTTGCAGGTGCCCATTTCTGTACCTCCCCCATGAATCTTGGAGAGCTCATAGTCTCAACCAGGAATTTTCTTTGAGTGAGGGCTTCAGGGTTAAGCTCTTAAAAGCACCACTGGATAGTTCTTTCTAGCTTTGGTACCAGGCTTATAATAACAGCTGAAAAGTTGGACCATCTTTTTCACATCTAGGAAACTGTATTTCTGATACTGCGGAAGCCCCAGAGTTTAGGAGAAAACTGTCCCATGGGCCAGTGGAGAATGAGCAACACGAGCAGAAACAGTGCTCTGCTTTAGCAAGTGAAGTAGAATTAAGTAGAGTTTTTAATTAGTCTTTAATGTCTGGTCTTGATAAGTAAAAGGGCTTCTCTTGGTTCTGCATCCTAACAAGAAGACCTAATAGTGGCCTTCCAGTACCTGAGGGGGCTACAGGAAGGCTGGGGAGAACCTGTTTACAAAGGCCTGCAGTGACAGGACAAGGAGCAATGGGTTTAAACTGAAGAAAAGCACATTTAGATTGGAGATTAGGAATAAGTTCTTTCCAATGAGGGTGGTGGAGCACTGGAAGAGATTGCCCAGGGAGGTGGTTGAGGTCCCTTCCCTGGAGACATTCAAGGTGAGGCTCGACGAGGCCTTCGGTGACCTGGTCTAGTTGGGGGTGTCCCTGCTGAATGTGGGGGGGTCAGACGAGATTACTTTTGGAGGTCCCTTCCAGCCTGGACCATTCTATGACTCTATGATTCTATTTAATTGGAAATGCCAAACCTTCAACAGATGATTAACTTCACAAAGCTTCAGCATCAGCTCTCAGATACCTGAGGAAGGAAAAGAAGGTCTGTAGTGTGAAAGCAAAAACATGTTTCCCTCCTTATTTTCCCTGCTTTGCCCTCAATTCTGAATGCACAAGTAGGATGAAAGAAAAATGGAGCATCTTTCTGACGCAGTTAACTTTTCCCAAGACAACACAGTTTTTAAGTACAGCATTTTTTTAGATCAAAACTCTATATGAAAAGAAATGTGTTCAACTTGCTCTTATGTTGCTGATAAGCTTGTAGCAAAAGCACTGTTGTGGATTTGGAGCGATAAAAGTTATTGCTGTTATGGAAAAGAGACATGATTGGATATCCTTATTGAAAGGCTTTATTGTGAATGAAGTTGTATGATAAGAAAATTGTGGATCAGAACAAAGTTACTGGAAAGTTGTTTCAAAGCATTTCCAGGACTACATTTAGAGGAGTCTAAAGGTCTGAAAACTAAAAAAATCACACTAAAGAAGTGAAATAAATTTAGAATATATTTGTAATAGTATTAATACATTTACCGTTTTTTATACCTTGAATATGATTTCTCAGTTTCCAGTCCTCCAAGAACTGCTCTTTTATTAACATCATAGAAGTTCTGTTCATAATTTGTTGTCAGAACAACATATTAAAATTCATAGGATACCTACCTTTTCACTCATGGGGAAAACTGTATTATTTTATCCTAGATGTTTTGACATAACAAATAATTCAGCTGCTTTTACATGGGAATGCTAAATGTTCTGTAAACAGTAATTACAGGGTGGGAAATATATATTCGAACTATTCACAAAACATACTAATAGACAAATATATGCAGTTTGGTTTTTGTTTAACTACATTTGTCTTCTGGACTAGATATCATCAGTTGCTCATGAATGAGTTTAAATTGACAATATGGCATTCACACAACAAAAAAGATTTTTTTCTTTATCTATCATTTGGTTATAATTTCTGGAAACACACCATATAAATTGTACTCGTTTAAGCTGTTCCTATCATAGATCTAAGTTTACAATCTGTTATTTCCAAATGTAGCTTCTTAAGGCAGGATGCTTGTATCATTGGAATAGAGTTTTAAACAACTTTGGTTATCTTCAAAGCAGTGTGTGTATAACCTGGAGTATAGTTATTTGTGGAATAGAGACATAATTTCACAGTCTCAAAAACAGGTGAGCACTTTTACAACTGTCTCAGAGTAACGTGAATTTTTGCTTATCTATTTTTAGAATTCTCATTAACAGAAAGGAAAATGATTACTTTTTTATAATGGAGCCTTCAATTCATTCTGAAGATCTTTAGAGAGATCAATAAGCAGATTATTTTAATATTTTTCTTAAAATGAGTGCCTTTGAATACACCAGGGTTTCTGCCAATGCTGGAACTATTGTTCATGGATTGAAACTAAGTTTGTTCTCTTTTCTCTTACTGAATCAAGGCCTGAATATAGGATATTTGACATGACATAGCCACAGGTGATTCAGATATGCGTCTGATGTGGGAGTACTCAAGTATTTTCCTAAGGATTACTTAGAATTACTTAGAATACTTAGAAGATTACTTAGAAAGAAATCTTATTCTACAGTAAAACATATATTTACTTTGAAAGAATTGTGAATAATTATGTTTCACTCAAAAATTTCATATGTTGGAGAAAAGAAGCCTCAGAGAGCTATTTCATACCAACCTGACTGTTTGCATAACAGCACTGGACAAGAAGAAATCACTTTGTGCTGAAAAAGGAACCAGAAAGTCTGAAATGCTAGGCAGACCTCTGCTTAGTTCAATGAAACAATCAGTATTCTAGCTGCTAGGGAGTTAGCATGATGACATTTATCTTTTCCCCATCTTTAGACCACATTTTACCCGTACAGTTTATAGTCATGAGGAAGACTCAGATGAATCAAGCTGAAAAAGGTGCTCTGGATACTTTTGTCTTCATTCCTCTGAAATCAAATAAAAACTCTCATCAGCATATCATGTTCTAGCCTTGAGTCCAGCTCCATCCTTTCTTTCCCCATATGGATAATGTCTGGCCAGGAAGGAAATGACTGCATTTTCAACTATGGGAATGAAATCTGGCCTAATGGAAACTTAGTTGAGTTACTTCCTGAAAGCTAATGACTAAAGAGAGCTTTCCAGGAGGAGACTAAGATCAGTAGAAATGTTAGCCAGTAAAAGACATAACGCCCTAAAATACTTGCAACATGGCTTTTCAAAAAGCTTTATTCTGCTGCTGTACAATTTGGGGACTGAGGATTAGTGATCTTTGAAAAATCAAACAAGTTTTACCTTCATTCACTTGATGTGGTCTCTACTTATTAAGAGTCTCAGTAGCCCCACTGAGCCAAAATAAGCATGTAAGGAAGTATGCAAGACATCAGTTGAACCACTGAGATAAACAAGGGCATTTGACAGGTCACAGTGTCCTTTCTCAGGTGTCACTGAAAATTATCAGCTTTCAACATGGGGAGTTCATACTCATGTTGTCCAGTTCAAGGCTTCTGTACAGAATGCGGAAGATTCCTGTTTTATTTTCACTTTTCTGCACTGATTCCTATGTGCAGATATAAACATAGGTGTTTATAAATAGGCTGATTGATGACTTGGTTGGATATGGGGACTATCTAGAAGACAAAAATATATGTTTATTGGATAGCCACATGAAAGATAAATAATAGTAAAGTTCAAAAACTCAGTCAGCATGGAGGACAGCTAAGCACTCCAAACCATTTCAAGTACTTCAGCATATCTCTAATTTGAATTTGAATATCCAACTAATTTGTACTTGCATAAAACTGCCCATACATCTTGGGATTTATATCTGGAATTTATAAATGTTTAATTTACATTTTCCTTGGATGAAGTCAAGCTTGGTGTGACCTCTTCCTCATGAAAAAAATCAAGATCATCTTATTGTATCTTGATTAGTTTTAGTTGGAATGGGATTTGTTTTAACAAATAATATATAATGTCACAATCTGCTTCTAAGAGAAAATTCAGTACATATTCAGGAAAGTGATTCTGTGATTCTCTTTTTTGGCATCTTTCTGTGTTCCAATTCCTTTTTCTCCCACCTAACCATGGAAACTTAGAATTAAACCTCCAAATAGTGTTACTGCATTGTTTAATCTCTGTCACACTGCCTGCAGGGATTAGCTGAGGTGACACAATTTCTAATAAAATTTTACACTAGTAAACCTGGCTTGAAAAGCGGATGTAAAAATCCTGCTGATTGTCATGCATTTAGGCACTCATTCATAAGAAAGCACACTACTGTGCATATGTGGGGCAGGATGTTTTGCTATGCCAAGAGCGAATCTCCGTGGTGTTGAATTTATGCATTTCCCACTGCTACTCAAAATGCTTGTCTGAATTCTCAGGCAGGGGAGAGCTCTCTCTGTGGAAAATGCTCATCTTCTGTTCAAGTCAAGAGGTCCAACTTGTACTCTATTCCCTATTCATTGGCAATTTGCAGCCAATGTTTACTTTATCGTCAAAAATTCACCAGGAAAAGATTGTGGCACTAATTTTTGTTTCAGAGTGATGTTATGAAACAGGTAATAAATGGCAAGAGGAGAGGAAAAGGGAAGAAGAAAACAAACCAGAGACTCCCCCAAGATAAATGTAATATCCCCTTCACCCTCAAGAAATGAAATTATTCTGACAGGGTCAGAGATTCTGCTTGGCAAACCATCTTAAATTAATTACCTGCTTGACATTTTAAAGGAAGGTTTCAGATTGTAAATTTAACCCAGACAAAGCATTCTTTTTAATCTTGTCAGTATGCAAACTACTTTGCACTGCAGTCTGTGAATTATTTATCAGAGAAACGACCCCAAAGGGTAAAAGGAATATCGGCAGTATTTGATCTCAGGTTCTGCAGCTTGATGTACTTCTCTACCTTAGATCTGTACCTGTTGCAGTCGCCTAATTTCTCTTTGTTTGATGTTGCTGATATTTAGCTCTCACACTGTGCCTAAAACTTTTTAAATTTAAATTTAAATTGCGTCTAAAGCTGTGTCCCAGCAAATAGTTGTATCTACTCTCTGGGGGAAAAAAAAAAGCTAAATAAAGGGGACAAAACCACATGTGTTTCTGTTCCACATGTTTTCATTAGAATAAGCGCGTGGTATTCATGGCTGGTATTTTCTTGCACTCAGGTGAAAATACAGTCTGTAATAGAAAGTTTCTACCTGAGTTTCTACTTGTAAACTGTATTAAAATATTAATCCTGTAATAAGTTGTGTAACATGAATGATGAAGGGTGGTCACATTGGTAAAAATACCTTGGAAGATGGATCCAGAATCCAGTTCTGTCAAAGGTTTTTTGTGTGTAAAACCACTTAATTTTAGTCTTCTTGTTTTCAGATGAAGCCTATACAACCTCTAATTTCCTATCTCCCAGGCTTTCTACCTTTTAAGATTATTCATGCAACAATATTTTGTATAGTGTTCAGCATTACTGCTAACAGAAAAGACCTCTAAGTATGATTGTAATGCAAATGATAATTATAATTCAGGGATGGATGATAATACCTAAATCAGAATATAACCTGACTAATACCTGTTCTAGGTTGACATTGAACCTGTTTACTCAGTTACTCTGGATTTATACAAAGACCGTAATTCTCTGAAGACATCAACCAAATAAGCATCTGATACTTAGAAGTCAGATTTGGAAATTCAGCAGAAAATACCCATTAGCCAATTGTAGCAACTTAAGCATGTAATGATACTATACACATTTTTCACTCTGAGAACACTTGCTCCCTGGATGTGCGTTGTTAACTTTTGATGTTTCATGTTTCAAAGAAGTTACAATATTTTCTGTTTTATCCATAAGTAAGATGAACTTCAGCTGAGCTGAGTAGAAAGTTCAGTAGAAACTCATTCAATCCGCAGAGAGAAATTATTATTCCCTTCTGCTTCTGTCATGTAGTATGAAAAATTGTTTGTTTGACCTATGCAAGTTTTTGCATCTTGATGTGAGATGAAATTAAGCTGATTAAAATGTTATACCATTCTTTGGATTAATACACTGCCTAATATTTTTATTTTATAATTTTTCATTCTTTAGTGGGGGGCTTTTTTCATACCACCAGACTTTCTTTTTCCTTTGTGTCAATGATTGACTGTTCCAAGAACAGGACATGAGAGACTTCATAATAAAAATTAGTCTAAGCAAAATATGGATGAGCTTTTATTTCACTGTGCAGTCCTAATGAAATAGGCTAGTTCTTACAGATAATTCTCCTTTCAAGAAATATTTATCAGATTTCTCCTTAGGTTTCTAAGTTCACGAAGACTTTTGAATGTGCCTTCAGTTTCCCCTGATAATAAAAATGTCCTTAAGCTCTTTGTGACTTCATGCATGCCATAAAATCTGGGATACCACACTAGTTAATTGCAAGCCTCCCCCAGTTTCCATAAAACTCCGAAGAAATAGTTAAAGGATTGTGTACATCCTCCACAATCTATTTACCTACCTATAAATTTCCCTTTGCAGGTACTTGTATCCTTACAAAATACACAGCTAAGAAACTGAAGACTTTTGCTTCCTGAATATCCCAGGTCCCTCTTTAATGAAGTGTAAGTATGAGCTAGTGTCATATTATGCATTCTAATTAGGGATTTTGGCTATTGTTTAACTATGATAATTTCCCCTGTGATTTCTATTCAGATGATTTCACTTCTTTCTCCCCCCTGGCCTTGCTCAAGCCTACTGGAATGTCAGTGCTGGGGCTGTGATCAGAGACCATCCTAACAACAGCTGCATTTCAAAGTGTTTCTCCTACTTTCGAGTGTTTTTCCCAAAAAGTTTCCCAAATGATTTGTAAGGGTAGTTAAGACTCATACAAGTACAAAGAATTTAATTTATCTAGATTTAAATATTTTTTTATGTTAATTACTGAAGCCATTCTTTCAAGATAAGTAAAATAGACACTCCTTGATTTTTATGTATGTATCAATAGCAATCAAACTTTGATGTTCACTGTCTGTGACTGCTTTTTGATCTGCTCATGATGGAATTACCTGAGGGAGTTTTTCAAGCTGTTAAAATACATATTTTTAAAAGTCATAATGAATAGACTGTACATTCTTCATGTCTAAAGTATCTGAGGCTGAACACTAGTAGTGAAGTAATATAGCTGCTCTGTCAAGATATGCACTGGTGGTTTTGGCTGTATTCCCAAAGTCCAAACTCTTCTGACTGAAACTCACCCCCCTGCAGCAGCAGCGAAGCTTTACTTGTGCTGTGTCTGCTGGCACTCCAGCCTTTCGCTGCTGCTCTGCACAAAAGTGGATTTCATCCACAGTGTGTTCAGACCTTTAGCATTTCAAATCTATTTCATTGACTGTGTATCTTCTTTTATTTCCCTGAGTGCATTATTATGGGATTCTACTATTCTGATTTGTACTGAAATACCATCTGTATGGGTTTGGTTTGGTTTTACTTAACCTTGCATTTTTATTGATTATCTTTGTACTTTGTTCTTTCATGATGACTTTTCTTTACCCTTCACAAAGACCTGATACACAGATTGAGATTTATGTAGTGCAAAGCATCTGCTGGGGATTGCTCTGGAGCAGCAACAGAAGATCTAGCAAACTTTCCTCTCTGTGCTGGCATGAGGTGGTACTTCTTGTTGCACAGGAAAAGAAGGTGGCACATGATTATCATTCTACACGTTGTTAATATTCCTGGCTTCCCTGATGAGAAGTCATGGCAAAGTGTCCACACTTGGCTTGTTTAAAATTTTAGTCAGAGAGCGACAGTGTTCTTGAAGTGTGGCACAGATCAAATGAGTGATACACAAGGGAAAAGCTCTCCATTGTCCCAGTACGCTGCTATATAAGCCTAATGCATCACAAAGAGTTTGGCGGTATAGTAGGGCTTATTAAGCAGTTGTTTCTATGTTTGATGCCTATGTGGGTTTTTGTCAGCTTTTATTTGCTTTTTGTGGGAGAATGGCCTTCAAAACACAGCATCCTTAACCATCCAGTGTACTACCTTTCACCCTGGATAAGGCTTTTATTTATTTTTTAATAAATTACACCTGAATTCTAACACATTAAAACTCATTATGGAGTGATATCCCCTGGTATGAAAAGACCTTATTAATTGTTCCATTCAAAAATTATTATTTCTCAGGATGGATGTTGTAAGGGAAGAGTAATGGATAAGAGTTTGGCTTTTTTTCTATATTCTGCTTGAGCGTTTCTTTTTCTCCAGTGATTAGTTTTGCTGCATCTGTGTTTACTTAAGAACCTGAAGCTAAAATAATTAGTAACAGGTGGCTGAGTTCTTACTGATAATCTGCCTGCCTTTTAGGTGTATTTCTATAAAAAGGTTTTCAGTTCCCTCTTTCTGCTTCTTTTCTATATTTAACAGACTCTAGTGAGAAATGATCTATGTATGGTATGTTTCTTGGACTTGATTCTAGGAGAGGTTTTATTTTAACACTTTTGGCTGACAGATATGGTATGACAGATATTTTACCCTTTAATAATAACAAACCATTCTTCATCCCTTCCTGTTATATAGGAGTTTTCATGCTAATTGTTTTCTATGGCTTGGTTTTCTAAGGCTATGTTTGTTTGCATTGCTATTTGATTCTGTGTTTTTACATGTGTTCTTTCCTGATTCTGCTCTCAGGAATTTTCAGGGGGCTTTTTCTCACCAGCTGTTCACTGATTTTTTTTAAGATCCCTTTCTGATGACTGGTGATTTTTAAAGGACAGGTGGTAAACTTTTTATATTACTACTGTTGGGAAGTCTTGAGAAGTATGACTGAGTTTCTTCAAATTTATGTATAAAATGTGTTTACTTAAAATGTGGCACCTACATATCTGAGCTGCTTAGCTATCCATCCATGAATGCAGTTGGATCAAGAAATCATTCAGCTGTGCATGATGGGCTGGATATGGTTTATTGACATTTATGACTGCAGGTAGGAGATTGCTACAGCTATTTGAACACACAGGCAGGGTGGTCCTACATCAAGACCAGGATGGAAAGCCAAGATTATGAAACCATCCATGCAACTACTCAACAGCCAAGTGGTTTTGACATGTGCAAGGGATATATGCAGCTATAATTCAAGAGCCCCACTGTGTCTATCTTATTCCAAGGGTTTGAAGTGTAGTTTTTCACATCCCAAGATTTAAAAGAGGCTTTGTTTGTATCGTTTATTGGAACCATTTCATTTTCTGTAAATACATACTTGCTGAGTTACAGTGAAGCTCGCTTGATGTTCTAGTGACTGAATTATTCTCCTGGGAAGCCTGAGGGCACTGTTTTGGGGCCACTGATATTGAATCAGATAGTTGCTAGAATTACTTTTTTATGAACCATGAACCTTAAAACTAAATGTCTTGGAATATCTAAAAAAAATTGCAGAGATTGGGGGTTGCCCATACTTACAATGTGAAAACAAAAAGAGAAAATCTTACTGTTGTTCTGTGGAGGCCAGGAAAGACCACACTTTCCAAGACAACCTCACACTGGAATTGAGCAGCAAAACATGTGCTATGTAGCACATCTGGCTTTACAAATCCCTCCATTCATTTAACATAAACTGCACCCATCTTTACAAGGAAACCAATTTCTACTAGCTCTTGGCTAAGAAACCTTCCCAAAAACGTAGTATTACAGGATGGCCATCACTGAAAGTAATAATTCTGTTATCTTGCAACATAATGAATAATTTGTGCTTTAAAACAAGTATGAATTGTAGTCCTTATTCATGTTCCCATTTAAGTTAGCGATATTTTCCAAGCATGTGGTTTGAACACAAAAAGAAGATTTTTGCTTACAATGTGTAGGGAGTACAAACCACTTATAGAAGCCGCATACTTCTGCTCTCCTCTCAATACCCAAATCCTGTTCAAGGAATAAAACAAACAGAAAAGTAGGCATATTGGTCTTTGCTTTACATTCTAACACCCACATTTTGTTAATAGCTTTTTATTTTTATACAACCATCCAGTCCTCTTTCATCTTTTTTATCATTTTGAACAATAATGAATCCACGTTGATATGAAATTTTAAAGGAACAGCTCAGTGTGGAAAAATCAGTAGCACCATGCAAATAACGTCTTCTTAGAGAATGAGATAAGATAAAGCAGTCTGGATAACTGTGTGCTAACACATCTAGTAAAATGGAACTGATCTAGAAAGAGATAATAATGGCATACTTCTATTTCTTGATGTAAAATATTATTAAGAAAGATTATGGTGAATTGTCTTTCACAGTTCAGAGAAAAGATACTTACACAGCTGCCTATTTAAATTAAGAATCAAATTATCATCCTGCAGTTCATTGTGGAGTAGTCAAAATGTTAGTATATCATGCATTTAATATGAATGATTCAGAATAGGCAGAACAAAAACAGACTGCAGAGGAATGGTAAAATAGTTGTTATTTAAAGTTATTCATGGAAACGTTAAAATATCGTACTACAAAAGAACAATGATGAAAATAAAATCAAAGACAAAGCAAGCCACCAAGATATCATTAATATTTTAGCAAAGAGATCTCTTATATGCCATAACGCTTTATTAAGGCAAGTTTTGGTTTAGTTATTTTACTTTTTTTGACTGTAGAGAATGCAGGCCACTAAAAATTATACGTTTTGGTTTAAAACACCAAAGAATAAAGAGACTCTATGTTCTTGTGTATAAATGAGAAGGATCTTTATAGCAGAAAAGGACATGTCTGTAAGAGAAAATATAAATACAAATTATAATATATAAATATATCAGGCTTGAAAAAAATACAATATTTATAAATATATTGGAATATATATTTTATAAAATATAATAAACCATAGAGTTGTAATATATAACATAAATCAAAAAATATATTGGTCTTGATTAAAAAGAAAGAAAGGGAAATTATAACTGATAAAATTTTACAGAGCAGGGGAGGGAACAAAAAACTGATAATTATATATTGTACTGGAAAGGTCTTCCTACCTGCTGAATAATCCTGTTGTGTTGCCTCATGTTGGTCATACTCACACTATTCTTGTAACATGTCTTGCTAAGAGCAATTAAATGGCAATGTATTAATTCTGTTTTGTTGATTAGTTACTAGACTATTGTTCATCTGTGACACTATACAGAGATTTAATAGTTACTCAAATAGTAATACATTTGTTAAAGACAGAGCAGAATATGTACTAAAGTTGCCAGACCTTTATAAGAACAAATTTTATAAGATACAGATACCTGTATCAAACTTCAGTGCTTGAGCTGGAATTTAACATTTTGTTTGTGTTCCTTCAAAAGAAGTTGTGGTGTTGGGAAAAAAATAATTTGGACTTTAAATATTTAAAGCTTTAAACAGTGCCACTTAGGCATATATATGTTGAAACATTATTAGAAGAGCAATTCAATTCCATTGTTTAATGTATTGACCAAAAAGGCTCAGGCAAAGATGCTTGGCTAAAGAACTGAGGATCTGTCCCAAGGCTGGGACAGTGTGATTTATTTTTATTTTTAATTTCTCTGTGAAAATCTGCCCAAAATTGAAGAAGATAGACTGAAAAATCTGTTTTTAAAACACTTGCTTTGGATATTCTAGACAACCAGGTTCTTCAAAGGTACTCTTCCCATGAAGCACGTGCCATTTTAGGCCATTGAGTATCCTGGTGAGGTCTCCTTGGAAAGTCCTCCTCGTTGACAGGTTAAACAACAGGACTGTAAGTTCTGCTGCCCCACCAGGAAGGCAGAGAAGCAGCTAATACAAATGCAAAAATCTTCAGGAGCAGAACTTGACACACTGTGGTGCCTGACCAGGAGCAACAAGCAGGAAAGGAAGGGCAAGAATCATAACAGGATCTTGCAGAAATGTCCGCTTGCAGTGGTATGGGGGTCCTCCATGGGCTGTATTGTGGATATCTTCTCTATTGTGATCCTCCATAGGCTGCAGGGGAGAAAGGAGCTACCCATTCCTCTATTAGGAAGCCGTCTGCTAGTGGTTAAAAAACACATCTCAAGCTTTTCTAATAAAAACTACTGTGAATAGAAAAGATCCCGTAAACCTG
>JAOXNG010000001.1:34749804-34768000 GCA_028566535.1 Scolopax minor | reverse complement strand
ACTGGAGGGTAGGGATGTAATTCAAAGGGGGCTGGGCAGGCATGAGAGTTGGGCCCATGTGAACTTCATGAGGTTCATCAAGGCCAAGTGCAAGGTCCTGCGTGTGGGTTGGGACAAAATTAAGAGGGTGGACCAGCAGACTGATCATTTTATATCTGACAAGTCAGCACAAATGTCATTTTAGGCATGAGATACACAAAATTAAAAACCTCATTTAGGTGGAATTCTTGTGTACTTATGAAACATGCAAAGTGTATTACTGCAATTTAATAAACTCTGTTCCTCTGCAGCAATTATAAAGTAAACCATATACTCAGGAGAATAAAATAGGTTCTTAATACCAGCAAAGCAAACCTGTATGAAAAATGTGCATTCCAGCTTAGAGACAGTTTACAAATTAAAACAAAACAGAGAAACTAAGTAGAGGATGATGCTTAAGTTAAAAGTGCCTGGAGGCAGCCTTAGCTTTAATGCCAACAAATCATGCAGGTTTTACATAGTTATTCACTCTGGTATTCAATAAAAAATGAAGTTACTGTAACAATACCAAACATATCTTTAAAGAAACACATTCAGCAATAAGTCATATGAACTTTGCACTGCAGTCAAGACAGTAAATATACATTTAAATAATGCATGTTTTCTGAGGGTTTGAAACTTAAAAACGGGTTGTGAGGTAGCACTGGAAAGCTATAGTCAATGAATTGAATTAGAAGTTACTGTAACTGTTACAGTTGTGACATGACCTCACTGAAATATGTGGTCATATTTTCTTAAATACTTTAAAATGAAAAAATGTTTTTCCTTAAAAGAATCCTTTCCTTTATAGTAAACAAATATTTGTGATTTTTCTTTCTTTCACCTTTATTTAAGGTGAAAACAGAATAAAGGTATCATATGGAAGAAATTAGAAAGAAAGACAGAAGAAGGAATTAAAGAACAAAAGAAAGCAAGAAAGGAAAGAAAGAAAAAGAAAAAATAAATGGATAAGGGGAAGAAATTACAGAACTCATCTAGCAATCTCAAAAGTTTTTTAAAAAATCACTTTTTGCATATTCACAGGGAAAATAAAAATACCATTAATACATAATATTTAGTTTTTTCTCATCTAAAAAGCGCGCACATAAACACACACCCCAAGATTTTCTCTTGAATTTCATAATTAAGCATTTTCTAACAAACAGTATTTTGGGATGGATTTAAAAAAAATATCTGTAATTTCAAAAAAGCATCTGCTGCACTAAAGAAGCTGATTGCCATTATTATTATTGGTGTTGATTCAGTTTTTACTTCTGTTATTCTAACTACTGCATATTTTAATATTCATGAAACCCACTTCTTTCTAGCAAAAGTTTTAGTATAAAACAGACTCTTACATTTTTAATCATGTAATCACTTTTACTATTATTCTAAGTCTTGTGTATATTCAATTGCTTTAGGAAGTGAAAAAGAAACAACAAAACAGAAAATACTGTGCCTGTGCTATCCTTCTTGTCCAAATGGTTTGAATTTACATATTAAATTGAACGAATAACTTTGAATAATTGAAGATTACAATCTTCACAATTATTCACACAAATGGATGATTTTATTTTAATATTTCAGTGCTATTGAATTTCTTATGGCAGAAGAAAAGAGGGGTTTAGATGGTAAAGTAAGGGAAAGGTCAGGCAAGAAACACTTTATTGGTTTTATTTTCACAGTTATGTAAAAAGCTGCCAAGTGATGCCCTGCAGAGTTAGGACAAGCTGTAACTCACTTCTCTAGTGCCTCTGTTATTGGAATTGGGCTTTGTATTTTTTTTACGTCAGGCTTTCTGGATTTGGTACAAATGCAAACCTTTCCCTTGGAAGACTTCTGGGACATCTGGAAACACTAGATTTTGTAGAAAATGAAAGTGAGGCCTGTTTCAGAAGAGAAAAATGCTGCAGGTGACATTAGCAAGGGTGTGGGCAAGATTTTCATTTAGAGGGGATATATATAACCAGACTGCCTATATGAGAAGAGAACAAAGGTCTTAAGAGACAGGGACTAGGGGAAGGCTAAACAGCATGAAACCCAAAGTATCTGATTTTATTGCCATGACTGTATCTGATTTTGTTAGCCCTGTGTGAAGGGGGATGAACTCCCTGAGCAGGGAGCGAACCTCCACAGCTTTGAAGAGGTGTGGTGTTCAGTGTGGGAGTGTGGGCTCAACTCCGCTCTTACTGGGGGCTGTGTATGAGCTGGAATAGGAGGAAACTTCATTTTTTAACTTTTTAATTCTAAGGGCTACACTTCACACGGCCAGGCAGGGGACCAGACTGAAACCAAGCTGCTTTCTGATCACTAGGAATACAGTGTAATTGTAGTAGCAGCTTGAAACAGGCTTTTGAAAAATCTCACCCATTCATACAACATGCAGCTTCAAGGGATTTGTAGGATGGATCCTACCTCTACTGGATGTCCAGCTTGTGATGAGAGCACAGAGGCAGGTGGGACGTACACAGGGTGGCAGCCACATACATAGGGCAGACTGCCCACTGCATCAGAATCCAGACGCATACAGGTCAGCTCTCAATAGGATCTTGCTTCCTGGTGGGCTCAAGGATTTCCCAAGCCTCACAGACATGAGATAGTTTGGGGTTTGAGCATGCACTTGAGAGATGATGTAGATGTGCTGACTGAAACTACACAGAGAAAATGGAATACCAATATATAAGCTGGGGTGGAAAGATAAATCTGTTGCAGAGTTGTTGCTGAAAAATAAGGGTGTCTTTAGTGAGACTCATGTGTTGTGCTCATAGTGGAGCTCTGCAGCCACTGCTGGGAACATTACACTTGATGTTGCAGAGATATTACTATGTGTTCCTGTGTTACGTGTATGTTATATATATTTGAAAAGAAAAAACAAGAATCATCTAGGACCAAGACCAGGTTAAGACAAAAGCATTAAAAGATGTACACACGATACATATGTCTGAGGGGAATGCAATTCCTGTCTCCAGGTAACTTTGCATAGTCATCACTGTCTGTGCTTAGAGATGGGGTCCAGATTTACACTCCTTCTGTTGAAAGGGGTACCATTGCTTAGGGAAAGAATACAAGTTTCCTGGAACTGGAAGCAGGGCAAAAATTGGCCCATATCCAGAGCCTGGGCTCCGATAACTACTCCCATGGCAATTTTACACATTTTATTCAATGATTTGTTTGGTATGACATAACAAAACATTCTTGGTAGCAAAAAAACCCCAAAACCAAACCAGAATAAATGTGCAGTGTCCCAGCACGTTATAGAAAACATGAAAGGCATCACAACATGAAAATTACTCCAACCACGAGTTACAGACTGAATTAAGTTCAAATTCTTTTTACCACTGAGACTTTCCTTAAAAATGGGAATTGAGAGTCTTCCAATCAGTCAGAACTAATTATACCATGAAGATTTGGACTTTCTTGTAAGAGCCTGCGGGTGGCTGCACCATGCAGAGCTGAGGTAGGTTTTGGGCTGGTCTCTGGTTCCCTGCATGTCTGAAAACCAGCCACCTGAAAAAGTTTTTAAGGGACCTTGATTCTTTAGATGTGTATTAGACACACTGAGAGGTCATTTATCAGATCAAAATCCTTAGGGGACTTCAGCAAAAACTAATTTGGCAAGATTCATCTAATCTATTTTATATGTCTACAGTGCAGACAGCCACTTGGGCACATCTGGGACGTGATTCATCTTCTGTATAGACATTGAAAACAGATCAGTTGAATCCTACAGCAGAAATGCCTATTTCTTTCTATTGGTTCTGAAGAGATTACAAAATCTGTCCTGTTATAAAGCATTTTTCCCACTGGTTTACACAGACATAAATATCTTTACATTGAAGACATCTAGACTTTGAGAAGATTACTTTTATCCCTAATTTGACCAGGCTCCAATAACAATAAAGTCCTGAGTTACTCAGAATAGGAGTGATTTCAGGCACTTCCAGAAGCAGTTTGAAGAGGATTTTGCTTTTTAAAACAGATGAAGGACCTAGCTGGTAAAACTGGTACCTCCAGGATTAGGTGACAGCGGAGTACAGTTTTCAGATCATTATTTGGGCCCTGGGCAAAGCTAAATTTTCTACTTCTACATGCAAACCTTTATAAGAGATACTTTTGAATTCTCATTTTTATGTAAATTATGGGGGTATTTTTGTTTAGAAGCTGTTTTTAAACTTTAACACTAATCTCTGTTCATGCAAGTTTGCTAAAATTCAGTTAATTTATTTGGCAACCACCATTTTACTTGCCTCTGCATGTACTTTTACTATCAGGCCACAATATGCAACCATTTTTAAGGAAAAGACCTGTAAAGAATCTTGACCAAGAAGATAATTCATGAGTTATAATGGCTAGTTCTTCTTGTTCCATATCCCTTCTACCGGAGTAAGAATCAGTTGGTCCTAAGTCATCACCTGTAGCTTGAGATCAATTTATGATTCGTTTGGAAAATGACAACCCCACCCTCTGTTATTTTCATAACTTTCAAAACAGAGATGACAAAATTGAAAGACAGAAATAGATGTAACTTCAACTGATATTAAAGTCTAAAGGGCCATGGCACAATTTTACATTTATATGCAGACATCACAAGTAAGGCCAAATTGTTCATACTCTAATATTCTGTATATAATTGACTGTGCCTGTGTATCTTGTTTCTTGCTAATTTTCTTTGTCTTTCATTTCAGAGTAATCTGAATGCATCTTGTGTGACTTGAATAGATGAGACTGAACTGTGCCCCCACATACTGACATTCTTCCTTATCGCTAGCCGCAAGGACACGAGCTTATTTCTGTTCTGAAAGCTACACAAAAGGTTGCCTAGGATCTCAGTGAGTTTGTAGCACCATGAATTCTACCTGCCAGAACTCCTGTTCACATTTGATTTTTGTGCTCTATGACAGCTTTCCTGATAGTATGATTGAAATCACAGCATTAAACATCTTCCACAACTGAGTGCCAAATCACTAGTTGCTTCCATTAGCATGGGCTACTGCTTGCAAGACTGCTTCTTATTTTAAAAGACTCTGGTTTGTGTTGTGAAATGATTCCTTTTCAAATTATTTTATTAGTGTCCTGTTTTCATGTTTACAATCACATTTCTGACATTTGTGTTTGAGCAGAGGACCTTTTTCTCCTTCCAAATTAACCTTCTTCTCATCAAGAATAATTTTATTTTAAACAGGAGAGAATGAAAAGCTGTGATTCACTCTTAGAATTAGTATTGGTTAGAGTAATAGAAGCTAAACTCCTCTGGTTTCTTTGTTAAAGGTCTGGTGTTTTAGATAGACCTCAAGTGTAAAATGAAATATTCTCTATACCTAGAGATTGTAGTCATTGTTAATATAAGTAAAGGCCAGCTGCATATGTTGGTGACCTAGGTAGAAAGCAAAATCAGTTACTGGTGAGCTGTGAGGATTTTGAGGCAGACCTCTCAATTGCATCATCACTATTGTCTTCAATCTCATCAATTAAAAGGGATTCTGAATTATTGGGTAGGCATATCACACCGTTTTGTTATTTGATTAATTATCTTAGAGCCCGATTCAGAAAGTGCTGCAGAAAGATGGTGTAAATCAGCAGAATTCAACTTGCGGTGGCATCAAGCAGATCCACAAAGGCAGAGGAAGAGGCTCTGTACCTGAATGTAGGTTGCCAATGTCTCAATCAGCATCAGGCTTCTTTTTGAAAAAGGTGGATATTTGCTGTATTTCGGATTCATGGATGTGAATGCAGGTTGTTATTTCAGTGGTCTGCATTGTTTTCAGCTCTCTTGCACACTTTCTAAGTGTGTTTCAGAAACTATTTCATCTTAACCATCTTGTCCCCATTTATAACCAAAATGTTTTTTCCTGCACACATTAAAATAATTATTAAAATAATTAAATAGAACTGAAAACAAGTGGCCTCAAAGGCTTTGAGAAGAAACATTAAACACACAGAGATGAGGTCCTAATAAACACTATGTAATGGCCTGGCTTTAATCACTGTGTATCTGTTTTATTTCAGGGCCTTTTACTTCCGTCCCCAGTGTCCCAACCTAACAATTGGGTTGGGAGTTATCCTGGGTTTCATTGTCTGATTTTTGACCCAAGTCCTATCCTAGTTCAATAAAAACATCATCAAAATCAGCAGAAATTTCTTAACTAGCTTTAACTTGGTGAAGATAATATTTTTTGAAGACTACCATTTTGTCTGAAGACCTCTGGCCGGCTCTACTGTTTTATGATAACATTTAGATCCAGGCCACTTGTAAAGACATTGGGTACCTGCATCAGAGGATTTGTCTGTTCTGAGCATCCCCTGAGACCCATGCAGGTCCTCTCCACTAAAGCTAAGTGGAGACTGTCTGCTCAAAGGCTCAGTACTCCTGAGGGAAAACACAGAGAAAATACAGGGCAATTCTGCTGGTGAGGCTCATTGCAAATAGATCTGCAGCAGATGATTAGGGGCACGTCTAAGTGATACAAGTACATAACACCATAATTAGGGAAAATAGGTGAAAATTTTACAATTATAATTTTAAAAGGTGATGGTGATAAAAATACTCTGCTTGTATTACTGACATAAGGAATAATGAAACTGCCAATAAATATGACATACAAAACATATGCTATGAGTGAAATTGTTATTTTGTGACTCAGTTGCAGTAAGTATTCTCTTTTAACACTTGTGGGCTAGCTGAAAAATATACATTCTGTGTAAAACAGAGTAGTAAAAGGATAACTGAAGACAGTGTAAGAAAAAAAAGGGTTAATACATTGGATTTATTTTCATTCGGGTTTTTTAGCTGCTTTTTAATTTATACATAGTTAGATGCATATCATCTTTTGATATTTCATAATATTTTTCTGTATTGCAGTAAAGCTGTTTGCCTGGATAATTATACATATTTGGAAAATTACTAATATTAACTGCAAAATCATTCTGTATTCCTGCTGTGTTTCTCAGTTGTTTTTTTTTTTTTTTTCTCAGAATCATTGCATATTCTTTTCAAATTCTCCTGCCTCTCACCAGACACTATGCATTTCTATAACTCTAAGTATGTTGCAGCTTCAACAACAAATTAGTGCCTCAGAACAGGGCACAGAGAGAAATGGTTCATGCAGTGTATGCGCACATTTAACTGCGTTATTAATTAATCTTAATTTTTCTTTACTAATGAGCTCTTCAACAAAAAAATCTTTCTATCCCAAAGGAAAAGGAAAATCATTTTAAAAACACCCCAAAACAGCAAAGCAGATAAAAAGAGCAAACTGGGTTTTTTGTGCCAAAATAGGTGTGGATATTTAGTATAAGTTCACATTTAAAAGTGCACTGATAAAGTGACTTTCACACTAATAAAGCCTCAGTTTGGAAGTCCTTTTAAATAGAAATATTTTGATTGTTTCAAATGGGCACATGCATTGTGAAAGCGCTATAGATGTTGAGGAAAAGTGTTCTTTTGTATTAAAGAAACCACCTTTAACACTTCTTTTAAATGTGCTAAAAATAACGTAAAACACTTCACCGCTGCCATTGGAATTAATCTATTAAATGAAGTGCAACATTGTCCCCTAGTGGTTAAAGAAATATTTTATTCCCTACAAAACGAAGGTTGATTCCTGCACTGAAGTATTCAGTGCTGTGGATCTCCAGAAAGCAAAACACTCCCTAACAAATATGAATAATGCTAAAATATCCTAGGGTTTAAGTATGGCAGTTCTACTAAGAAAGGGAATTTATTTTTAATAGTAAGGCACGGTATTCAATAGAATATTCAAATGACACATAAAATTAATTTTATCTAGTCTGGTCTTAAACTAGAAAATATATTTGTACGATGATAAAGTTGTAGCACAAATCTACATGAATGCACACATATGCACATGCCCATGTACATAGATAAGATGCAGTGGAATTTCGGGCAAAATACAGTCTGTGAAACGATGAAGAGAGAAGGAAGGAAAATCATAAAGTTTACTCAATATAATATGGTACTATTCATGTCAACATTTTGTTTTTCCCTAGTGGGGCCAAAAATTAAACTTGTAGAAGCGTTTGACTGTTGTGGTGTCATGACATGTAACCTCGAGTGGTAAAACTTGGGAGGATTCCCCAGAAACTGTCCTAATAAGAAAGGCCCTGGTGACTTTTACCTTTATGTACCAATGTACAAAATCGGAAAGGCTTAATAGTCTTCCAGGTCTTTCCACTGTCTTTCAGGGATGTGAATCAGGAAAGCTGAGAACAATAAAATAAGCTCCACTGTGAAGTTTCAAATATTGTTTTTTACCCTGGGTGTCCCAACAGAAAGACTGACCCAAAAAACTGGATGCTCAGAAAGAGGACCAGCTGCTAGTCCTTGCTCTGGAGCCAAATGTCCTCAGGTTGCCGTGAGCCCTACTAGAAGACTGTTCAAACTAGGGTCCATTGAACTTGTGTAAAAGAAAAACATACATGGAGAAAATTCCTTGTTCAAGAAATTGACATTTCCTGATTAAATTGGTTTCTGCTTGAAAAATCCCTGCCAGCTCTAGTGACGAAGTTGTCAGTGTCTGACAGCCTTTCATAGATTTTACTGGGACATGTTCTCCCCTCCTGCTATCATTAAACTTGTTCCTTTTCTTCCCCTTCCTCTGCACTCTGTCATTCCAACTAAAACTTTCTCAAAATAAGTCCTCTTGAAAGAGAATAAAGGAATGAAAAACTCTAAGAAGTCAAGAGACTGGCAATATTCCCAAATTTCAAAGTGCATCACTTCTTTCTACTCCCATTCCTGCAAGCTCGTCTTCTAGCTAGCTTACTTCTATGGCAATGTGCTTGCAGCAAGAGGTCTTTCTTATTTTGTGTTGAATGCAGGAGAAGGATGGAGACAGAACTGGTCTTTGGACTTCCCAACCATCATTATGGAATGGGACAAGACCACAAGGTAATTGGCAGGATAAGAAGCCAGAAACTTGTCTAAAAATTAGCAAAAGCAAAACAATGAAACTGACTCTGCAGCTATTGTCTTCAACCACATAGAGTGCACTCCCTTCTCCTGTCATTAAACAACAGGTTAATGATTAAGACATTTTCCCAGGAGGTAATAAATGTTATGTTGAATACTCCCATGAGGAAAATTTCATTCATCTCTTCCACATGTTGAATCAGTATGCAAAACAAAAACCTATGATTTAAAAGATTGACTCTGTCAGCAGCATCCAATTCTGGAGGTGTGGGTCCACCAGGGGTGTTACGCAGACAAATCCCTCTTCCTGTGTCCCACCAGCCTTTAATAGTATGTAAGTGTTAAGGGACTCCACTGTTGTTGTTCTCAGGGACAGAGTCCCAAGACCAAGTCGATGTTGTATATCAGCTGACTGAGGCTGGGAATTGCCCTGACTTCTAAGACCTAGGTCTGTCTTTTCAAATGGTCATGCAGACAGCTTCATCACTGCATATCATCTTTTCCTAGCAAAACCAGGGCCTTGGTAGCAAAAAAGAAATCTGGTTATCCTGTTGTTTAACACTGTTAATGTGATTTTGTCAACTGCAGATGGGGTAGATTGGATTGGCCAGGGTGGTATCCATTTGCATATAGTTGAGTGCTGGAGTGTGCTCTAGCATGTTTTTGGGCTTTCCCCCAGTAAGCTATCCATATCACATTAAATGCAATTCTGTGGGCATTTATGAGGATAAACAATATGGCAAGATAATGACAGCCTCAAACCAAGGTTTAAAGACCTCATAAAGGTCTGTGGAACTTCAAACTTGAGTGGGAAGAGGCTTTAGGACATTGCAGTAGCTCAGTGAAGGCTGTGAGCTCCAAATTTCACTCATAAGTGACTCAGTTCTGCCCCTTTCCTGCTCCTTGATTTCAGTTCTGTTTGCATCTAGTCACCTGTGAGCATTCATATTCACCATATTCATTCACATGAATAGAGCCTGTGAGATTTACTGCACAGTGTTTTAAGATAGTCTGGCTTTTGTTGAAGTTTGTACTGATGTACATGAATTAAAGAATTTGTATGAAGAAGCACCTGTACTCACTGTCATGATAGAAATAGGGTCATGGTGAGTTAAAGTGTTATTAGTCCACCTGTTGCTGTCTGAGACTAAGAATTTTCAAAAAAGGTAGTTTTCATTAATTACTAAGATTCTATCTGCTTACTTGTTAGAGTTAACTTTTTTTCAGTAAAATTTATGCTTTTTTTTTGTAATTTCATCCCTTTATTAGAATTTAGCATCTGTAAGAATTTTTTTTGCTTTAAAACAACATATTTCATTTCATGTCATAAAGTGTCAGAACAGTTTTTAATGTGTTTCTGATACTTAAAAATGACTCACGAGTCTTTTCTAAAGAGTTAGCAAATCTTTCTTAATAAGTGTAACTGGGGTTTTCAATAAGTTTATTTCTGCATTAGGTATGGCAAATAATTCAATTTATCTTTTCCAGAAATGGTAGGTATATAGTGAGCAGATGGTAAATTATAATTTACTGCTAACTTCCTAATGCTAAATTAGAATTTTTAAGGAAAGCCACTAATTGCATAACTCATATTTATGCTGGAACATAAAATGAAACTCAATTTGTATAATTTTAAATACATCCTGTAAACAGTATTACATAGCCAACTCTTCTAAACAAAACAAAAGAGCATATGTCTTACAGAACACCAAACAGACTGTTCTGGAATGAAAAAAAAAATAATAAATAAATTCCATTCTTTAGTATCCATTAAAAAAAGTAGGTTTTAAACACATTGAAGCATATTCACTTCCAAAACAGCTACTGACATTAAAGGAATGAAAATGTTCCAGTATTTATGGTTTAACTTTCAGTATAAACTAGAAGGTCAAATGTGATTGTGTCTGTGAATGATGTTAATGTCTTCACTGTCTTCACTAACCCCTTTCAGTGAAGGGTCCACTGAAAAGGAGCTGTCAGTCCTGTTCCCTCTTCAGTCTTGACCAGAATCCATCACAAACCTGAGGAAACCTTCTTCACCAGAGGGAAAGTTTGGAGGCCAATTGGACCAACCCCTTGCTCAGCACAAGGCAGTTACAAAATTAGATCCAACTTCAAAGTCAGAGCAGGGCTATATCTGGTGATGTGTGAGTAACTTCAAAGATAGGTTTCCACCTGAAAAACTCCCACATCTAACATCTAGAATAGCCATTTGGAGGAGGAAAGAAGAGCAAAACAGACTAAGGCCTCATGGAGGTGAGAGCAAAATGGAAAAGACATAATGGACAATAGAAGAGTAATGAAATGGAAGAAAGAAGTTATGAAGTATCACATAAAATGAACAGGTAGTTAAAAATCTAAATTCATGCAAAGGAAGATAGCAATGCGCATTAGAAACATTGATATTTCAAGCAGTACAAAAAAAGTCTTGTTACTACCTGATATTGAAAGCATGAGTCTAAAACTAGAAACATCAAGTTCTTTGGTCTGGCAAATCTAGGTTTATTTGTTTATAAGAGTATTTAGATGCACTAAACATTGTCTTTACTGTCATCTAAGAAAGACCAGAACATATAACTGAGGAACACATGACCATTTCATAAAGTTGTCTGGTTTTCTTTAAAAACAAACAAAAAAGAGTTGTAAAAGACCATGACATTTTTTTCACTGCCTTTTTAAACCGTCACCATCTTTTTCACCGAAATAGTGTTCTAATCTTCCACAAAGAGAACCTTTGCACTCACATGCTTATATATCCCCACCTCCTGGTAGCCTACGCAAGTCCTTCTAGATTGATTCATTGCCATTAGATGACTACCATATGAATTTTCCCAGGTTGATGCCAGAGTCATGTTTGAATTCTGCATGGCTATTTTGCAAATAAAAGTCCCTAATCATTACAAAACTCTCTGAAAATATTCTTTAGCATGCTTCATAAATAAAGTAAGCTCTCTGATAGTATTACAACAATTTCCGCCAGTTTAATTGACAGATATTTAGGTAACCACTGCAATGTTTTGTTTTGTTTTGTTTTGTTTTTATACTAGTTAACAGAGGTGTTACAGTTAATGGTTCCTGAACAGGATTGGAAGTTTCTGGCTGTTCCATTTACTCCCTAAGCATAGTCAGGAATCCTATTTTTACACTATAATATTACATCTTGGCAAGTTCTGAGTGTAGTTAAAGGGCTCTTAGCCTTTTCATTATGAATTCAATTAAAACATCCTAGTCTTTACCAGTTTAAATAATATTAAGGATATTACTTAAGAGTAGTTTTGTATTCATCACAGAGATAATTTGAAATCTACCTAGCAATTGCATTTATTATTTCCCTCTAAACATTTTCTTAACTTTCTTAATTATGCATATCCCCTTATTTTGCATTCTGAAGACTTATCTGTGGTCTGTACTCTAGTAATTGTTTACAGAGTGTTACGTGCTCTGGGGTTTAGTTTTTTACTGTCTTGCAGTGAAGGGAATAATACTTGAAGAAGCATCCTACAGAACAGCACATCTGCCCACAGTCTTAAATTCAATCCTGTCTTCCTTGAAAATAGTTTTGGCCCCCCAGGACATTCTTAGGTTAATTGTCAATAAAGCTCATTTAAATAATTTTCTAAGAGTGATGACAACTGAGTTCAAGTTGCAGCTATTTAGAGAAATTGTTTTAGAATGGTTTTGTCCCTCAGCCACAGCACTTCAAGCAGGTACTCTAGCCTTAGCCTTTTCCATGCAAAGCCATTGGCTTTGTCAGAACCATGTCTTTATTCCAGTCTAAGCATCCCTTCAACTGAATCCCTTCAACAAGTTATTTATTTAAGCCAAAGGCCTCAGGCTGCAGAAGAATCAGAAGGTTAGGTTAGGTTAGGCTAGGCTGGACTGAGCAAGGATGGGTTGGGTTAGGGAGCTGACATTCAATAGCAGAAGCAGAATTTACATATTTCAGTGTGTAACTTTTACACAAGAATTTAATGCTGTGTGATTTGTCTGTGTTTTGATGGTGGAGAGAGCAGGCAGGGGAGTCTTCCGCGGTGAGATGTAGGACAGCAGTCCTAGTCCTTACACACACAGTTGTGCAGCTCTGTCTATTAGGCACTGTTTCCTCTTCAGAGTCCTTGAAATTCCAAATCAAAATTAAATTTGGGAAGGACACACATTATCATAAATGTGTCCTCAGAGAACTATTTCCTGCTTGGACCCATATTCTGCACAAAAAATCATTTAAAAACTATTATTTACTTTCCTTTCATTTTGTGCTAGTGCAATTTGCACAACAGATTTGTGGAACAGTTTGTGGACTTTTTAGGTATTAAAATGTTGGTGTACTGCATATTGTGGACTAAATATTCTTCAACTAACACATAAAACAGCCCAAGTCTTTCAAAGGACTTCTATAAAAACCAACTGACTAAATATGCTTGATTATACAGAAAAAAAGTATTAACATAAAACATGTCATGGAAGTTTGGACCTATATTTAGAGAACAAAACATGCCAATCAATCCCTGAAAAGTTTTCAAATAATAAGCACAATTGTCCAGATCTAGAATGACATTTATACACTGTGACACACAGCAGTACAGAGACAGGGGCTGGATATCCAACCCAAAAGTTAAAGTCAGAATTTTGAGGCCAGTGTTTCAGCCACACAGAGGACAGGCTCTTAGTAAGAGTGAGACTCATAGCAGCCCAATAACTTACTGAAGGACATCTAAGCCAGTTTGTAAGGAAAATGGAAGGACAAGTCATATCTGCAATTCTTTGGTCTCCTTAACAATGCCACTGAGGGCTGAAGTTATGCATCCTGGGGAACTGGGATCTACAGGCTATTGTCTTCTCCTGCAGCTGGGTACCTGCAACATCAATGCGAGCAGAGAGAGTAAGTTCATTCCTACGTGTGAGAAGGCAGTTCATAGTAGTCAATCACTACAAACTCTGGTTAATAGACATGCTCAGGAGGTGGGAACCCCCCAGCCCAGTTACAAACTCTTATGCATACAAATTACAAACCATGTCTCTTGCTGATGCAGAATTCTTGCTTCTAGAGACAGAAAGAGATCAGGCTAAAGTTATCATGACTCTCCAGTTTAATGCTTACAGCTCTCAGCTGCAAGGTGATGTCTGAACTTCTCAACAATTTTGAATAATCAGTGGTGCTACATCATACAGAGTAACCAATGTTTATTTTTCCAACACAATATTATAAATTTGTTCTGTTGCTCTGATAAGGTTACTCATTTCTTCTTAAAGGCCTTTTAAAATATTTTTTCTCCTTTTGAACAAATCACCAATTAAAATTGTGGTTAGTAAAAACATGATTCAGATAAGCCAGATTTTCAGAAGGAAAATAATTCTGTTGGTTGATTTCTGATTGCATTAATGCTAGCCCTTGCATACAAGAACAAAAATATCAAGAAAATCCGGAAACAAAAAGCAAGCCATTCAATAATCTAACAGGGACACCATTACAGGCAAAACTGTGGTCAGAAAATGTGTCTGTTTATCTGCCTTTCCTGGCAAGACCTCCAATATATAACCATTGGAGAGCATTAAATCTTAATCACTGAGTGTTTAACAAGGCAACTTGTATATTATAACATTAACTGTAATTGAAAGAGTAGTTTGTAGATTGAATTTTCCCCAAGAAGAGGGCTTGGGGACAAAAAAATCCCCAGACAGAATAATAAAA
This sequence comes from Scolopax minor, assembly GCA_028566535.1. NCBI lineage: Eukaryota > Metazoa > Chordata > Aves > Charadriiformes > Scolopacidae > Scolopax > Scolopax minor. The sequence continues at coordinate 34,753,364 of JAOXNG010000001.1, read as the reverse complement.
AGGTAATACTTTATGAAGAACCTGCAGAGCTAGGAAGAAAACCCTACTCAGCAAGTTCTAGACAGCAGTAGGGAAAATATAGGTATATTTTATCATGAAGGAAAGTGGAGTTCCACCATACTTGCCTTCCAATTACGATCCTCAAGTGAGCTGAAAATGTCCCTTGTTTGGGAGACAAGCTCTGAGAGGCAAACAAGCCCAGGCACGCATAGGGGAATATCTCTACAAGTTCATATGTGGTGAAAGATAGGAAGCAGAAGGGTTCATTGTGGTCTGTTCACATCTAAGCTGCATGCATTTAATTTTATCAGCCCCAAAGTTCCTAGAATTTCTGATCAAAGTATTTTTCAGGGGTAAATTATGGGTCAGGGTAACAATTTTGTATTCATAATACTTATTTACATTTTAAATAAATTATTATTAAAATTAAATAATTAAAGTAATAATGATGATTTTAGCTGTGAAAGTAGCTATATGTCAAGAAGACATGGTGCTTCTAGTAAATGCTGCTAGTCTTAGATGTCCTTTGCTATTTTTTTATATTGCTTTGTTATTTGGGTTAGGAAACACAGCAGAGGGTGAATGGGGAAAGTAAAAGTACAACTTTGAGTTCAGAAAAAATCCAACCCAGTTTTGATCTGGTGTTTTCAGAGCCAACAGGCAGAATTTGTCACTCACCTGAGGAAATGTGACCATATGTGTTGTAGACATGAAATGAGAAGATCACTGGGTGATTTGTAATCCATTTCTAATGTTTCACACAGTCAAGAGTCCATTTGCAGACATTATGTAGAGTTCTGCCAGTAACAATTACTTGTTTATTTCCTATTTTATCTCCATTAACCAAAGTAGGAAAACTCTACTCAGACTGCAGTAGCATTGTTTGGGTTTGGGTTTTTTTTCCCTTATTAGAAAAAATACAAAAGGGAGAGGACTGAATTAGCACAAACAAAAAAATTGCATTAATAACATCTAGAAGTTTGGAAGTATGTTGGGTAAACAGGAGGAGAATGGAGAAGGAAAGTAATAGACCAAAATCAGGATGCTGGAAATTGCAGTTAAATGGTGAATGAAATAACGTGTTACTTTCTTTCAGGTTCCTTTGAAAAAGTTGTCCTCAACTTAGCTTAGCAACACACTGCACTCCTGGCTTTGCAAAAAACAAAGTGAAACTGAGAGATGAATTCCCATCTTCTCCCTTCATCCTTCGCCCCGACCCCTCTCCACGACCTTGCACCTATTCCTTCTCTCAGTTCTCACTTTCCCTTCTCTGGAAGTGGTACTCTTTTGTTTCAGCAGTACTGATTCTAGTTTTAACAGCATAAGCATTTGATCACAGCCATCTTCAAACATTCAAACAGAAGAAACTGATGTATTAGTTTTCCAGGTGGGAGAATGGCTGATAAAATCACATCTGTATGTATTCACATAGCTATGAAAAACTAAGTAAAATTTGCCACCAAAGCGTTTGGTTTCTCTTCGTGACCTTTTTTTTTTGTATTTATTTGTTTTCTTTCACACCTCTCTTTGTTTTCTTCCCTAAAGGGATAGAATAATTATTCTCTTTAAATTAATTATTCTTTTGTAATGTCTTTAAATTAAATTATTATCTTTAAATTATCTCAGGATATCCTGTAAAACTATCTCTGCTGGTAAAAGAAATTTTAAACTGCAACAGTGATAGATGTCCCCCATAATCAGTCATATCTCAGATTCATTTGCAGAGGATTTTATTCCTCCACAATAATTGTTGCTTAAGTAGACCCCTTAACATTAGCCAGCTTTTGAGCACAGCTTTGAATAAAAGTCCAGTTTTCTAGGAGCACCAAAAAATAATTTTAATTCAACAGTTGTCTTGGCATCGAGAAAATAGATCAGAGAAGTACTGGGGATGCTAAGCTCTTGTAACTCTTGTGTTGAGGAGGAGAAATAAATTAAGGTCATGAAGGAAACAATGGAATTTTTTGGTCTCAGTGTTGGCTTTTGAATTGTTTTTTTTTAAACGCTAATTGAAAATGTGTTGACCCAATTATTCCTTCTGCATACATAATTGCCAAGCATATCCTCATTTGTTTAAGACATCTATTATTTCATCTTGCTGTATGACCTCTGGTCTCCATATGAGGTTTTCTACCTGAGTGCTAATCTACATTTTCCCTACAGAAAGTGGAAAGAGAAAAGGCATGTTCAGTGTTTCATTACAACTCTGAAAAACACTTACGTTGGAATAGGCTCAATTGGAAAAGCTTTTGTCTTGAGATGGAGCCTCGATGACTTGTTTAGGAAAGATTCTCAGCTTTTTTTCAGCTTCTTCCTGGCTGAAGCTGCACATGAGTGAATCACATACTTCACGGTCTGCTACAGGGATAGCTTAATCAGAGGCGATTTAATCCTGACTACATCAAAAATTGTTTGGTTGTTAACTGAAAACTGCTTGGCTATTACTCTTACTAGTCACAACTAGCTTTGGGACATTTACATAACTACATCCACTAACAGTTACTTGTGGATACTCAGTCATTGTGATTCTGGAGGGAGTAACCAGGAAGTAAAATTCAAATGGAAATAAAAAAATTAATTTTAACATATATATTAGATTTTTGTTCCTAAAATCCTTGAAGAAATCAAAATTCTGATCTAATATCAGACCTTAGTTTACAGTCTTGTAATATGAGTATCAGATGGGTCAGATGAAAGCTAGATCTGATGAAACAGAAGATAAAAATAAATACAGAGCCTAGAATGAGTAGGACAGAAAAAATTAGGCAGCAAGTGGGGCATGGGCTGTCTGTTCTTCTGAGTACCAATGAGCCATTAGACCATCTCTTTTAAATCTTGCTGTCTCATTTACCCCAAGCAAGAAATTTTACATAAGATCACAGTAATATCAGGACTATTTTATTTTTTAAATGGTTTTTAATTTTATTTTGTCAGATTTTTTAATTCTCCTTAGCATAAAATAGTTGTAATCAATCTTTTCAAACAGACGCTATTCAAAGAGTAAGTTTAAAAATGCATACACTTAAAGCACATTTTTGATCAAGAAAGAAGCTAAATATGTCACTGCTGGCTGTGTGTAACCTAGTATGCCATTTTTAAAGAACAAATCCTCAGACAGAAACCTGGACTTGACATTTAATATGCTTGGAAAAAGATATAAAATAAATACTTTTATTAACAGCCTAGTTTAAAGAATAAGTTTCATTGACATACTGGTATTTTTTTTTTTCTTAGTTTAAGGAAAAATCCATCTCTCCCTCATCCTCATTTTCCAGACCTTCCCCCTAGACTTCTCTTGAACTGGAAACCTTTAATGCTAAGTTATTCCTCAGAGCATCTGGTTCAGATCTGGCTTCAAGATACAAGACATAACAGAGAGCGTCATACAGTCAGTTTACAGATCTGTAGAGGGTCAATCTGAGACAAGAATTAGAACAAACTTGTTCATGTGTGTAAAAGACATATCCTTATATCACTTTTGCTGGTGTATCTATCAGTCTTGATCTTTCATTGCCTAAAGTAGCTTCTGGAGTAGCTTGTGATTCCTTTCTGGGTATACC
>JAOXNG010000001.1:34713475-34744115 GCA_028566535.1 Scolopax minor | reverse complement strand
ACTGGCATCCCCTCTGTGAAATTGTGTCTAGTACAAAAAAAAAATATTGGTGAAATTTAAATGGTACTCAACTGATACTCTTCATATTAGTCAGAGTAAGGTTGAAAAGGTGATTGTTTGGAGAAGAAATGCATTAGATGAATGCATCACTAAGACCGGGCACCAATCTGAACTGGAGATCTAAATTCACAATGAATGATGATTGAAATTTTAATGCTTTTCTTGTTGCATTTCAAGCTTGAATAATGGAATCCTCCTTAACCTCTCTGTTAGACTGACATAGAAGTCATAACACCAAAGATACTGTTGGCATAAGATATCCATCACTGTGTCCCTTGTATTTGCAAGTGTAGTCAAATTCACAAGAGTTTCTTCACATGCACTTCAAAACTGAAATACAAAGTAGGTTTTAAACCTGAATAGTTGAGAGTTATGACTGTTTTGCCTGTGAACTGCTTCAGTTCAGCACATTAATAATTCTATCGTGTAGCTAATCTGTCATTTCAAAATTCGGTTTTCCAAAACCGAGTATCCCCTTATGAAATAGATTTTTACTGTTGATCAGTTTTCATGAGATCTACCAGTGGCAAGCCAAAAATAGAGGATGTATACTTAATCAAACAGATTTAAAGGCATTTGTTGGGGAGGAGTTGAACAATGTTGTCAGTCCTTAGGTCTTATCAAGCCTACCTGATTTAGCATATTGAAAGATAATCAGTATGTATAAAGATACCAAATTTGTGCCTGCAGGAATGTTTAGTCTGCCAAGAAGATAAATTCTTTTTCCTACTGAGCTTTTATTTCTCTGAAATAAAGAACTGTACATAGACTGAATGAGACTAGTCATGAGAACACACACCATGAATACCAGTTGCAACATCAATGGAGACTGTGTTCCTTTCTTTTTTTGTGCCACAAAAGAATAAAGGAAAGCTTCGGATCAATACAAACAAATCAACCACAATTACCTTGAGGAAATTAGTAAAAGCTGAGGAAAAACCAAAGATATACTTTATTTGTTTTAACAATGGAAATTGGAATACTTTAAATATTTATGACATTGTTTATTCATTTCTTCTACTGTGAAAACTTTGTTACAATAACCTATGTCTTTAAATCACAGTGGGTTGCAAATGACACAATTTATCTTCACAGACACTGAAAAAATTATAAATACTTTTTAAATGGAAACATTGGATTTGACCATTATTTCAATTTTATTTCACAAGTTGATCAATACATACTTGATTAATTAAATTTATTCAATTTGAAGATCAAAACCTTTTGAGGGGAAAGCTCTTGACATGTTAATGTAAGAAGATGTTTAAAAATAACCTTATAAGAATGCATGGAGAATAATAAATTCATTATCTACACAAATAAACACTGCTTGCAGGGTTCAATATACATTTTTTTTTATTTCAATTTAAGTATGAATTTTTAGACCTTAAAAAAACCCAAATAACCACCAAAAGACCCAAGAATAAACAACCCTAGGCACACTGACATTTGGATATAGCTTTTTGAGTTAGTTTAAAATGCATTTAGTCCCTTGACAGATCTTGTTTCTCAATAGCTGGGAAAAATAGCACGTAATGTTAATACTTCTCAGGAATTAAATGAAGCACTTCAAAAACAAGAGATAAAGAAAGCAAAAGTATTTGCAAAACAAGGTCCAGGTCATAAAAATTTTGTAGAAGTGAAAGTGACAGAATAGTGAAACTAATGTAATCATACCATTTCCAATCATAGCAATGAGGATCTGATCTAACAATAAGAGCATCTAGACTAACTACTTGTGTCCACTGTCTGTGACTTCTTGGGAGTAAGTATTTTCCTTTGTGTTTTTTGAAAAATAATGCTATTAGGCTTAAGGGGTGACAACACTCACCACTCTCCTGTATGACCTCACTGTACCTCATCTCATGTTTTGCACATTCAGAATAAAAAGTTTTCACAGCACTTACAAGGCTCCCTATGGGGTTCTTGTTTATTTTTGCATTAGTGGAGCATCCTTCTTTGCTGTCTTTGTGAAGATTCCTAACATGGATTAAAAGATAATCAGTTTATTTTGGAAACTTTTGAATTTCACACTTTTCTGGTGCAATTTACCCTTGACTTCTTCATACCTAAAGGATTTCTGTCTTCATTCAGTAACTCACCATAGTTTCTGACTATTTTGTCTGAATTTCTGATGATTAAGTTTGAAATCATGGGCTTCCCTTTTTCCTTTATCTATTTGTGACTTCAGAGAGACTGGCCACAATGGAAACGCCATTATTCATAGTTGGACAGAAGCAATTTGGCAACACTGAATGTAGGTGCCACTTTTGTTCTCTACCTCTGAACACAGACAAGAAATTGATGGCATGAAAAAAAAATGCCACCACAATGGAGTATGAATTGAAAAGCATCCAGGAAACAGAGAGGAGTAAAGTGGAGGCTTGGAGAGATGGAGATAATGATAAATGAATGTGAAAAGCTGATGACAAAAGGGAATACTGAAAAATCAAGGAGTAACAACAAGGAGAATAGCAGGTGCTGTAGGAGCTTCCTTGTCTTGAGAACTATGTGCTGTAGCACAGACACATCAACATATAGTGCAAATAATGGCTACTCCAATTCTCTGGTTTGATCATAAAGCTGTTTCAATGTTACCTCCCAGGATCATCTGCCAGCATTAAAAAATTATGGCATTTTATATAAAGCTTTCTCAACAGAAATTAACATCTGATAACATGTGAACTTATTGAGAAAAGTCAAATTTTTGTTTTTCCAATCTCCTGAGAAAAGAGAGATGATTAGCTGCTCAGAAGTTTGTTGGTTTAAATGCCATGTCCTAAAGAAAATGCCATCTCTTCTCTTTTAAAAAGGAAACCCTCACAGTGGTTTGTTTTATTACACTTAAACAAACAGAAAAAAATCTGCTTTATGAGGTAGTGTTTGTCTAGAGGGTTGATATGAGTACATTCGGATTACTGAATGATCAGTACTAGTCTTCTATTTTAACAGTATTACAAATTGCCTGAAGAATCAAAAGTGGCCCGATGCAAAGTGTTCGATTGGAGATAGACAGTTAAAGTGCTGTAATCTGCATTTAGTGAGGCCCAACATTATTTGCCCATGTTATGCCAGGGCTATTCTTTTAGGCATGGATAACCCCTGTTTACTGCTATGTCCTATGGAATGGAGTAAATAGAAGGATTCCCTTCTTTTAGTTGTAAAGTTGTTGACAGACAGGAAAACTGATAGCAAAATACAGTTAAAAGTAGGCAGATGGAAACTCATTATGAAGTTTTCTGTTAGAAGATACTGATTTACAGAATGGAGGGAATGTTGTGTCCTTGCTCCATACAAGGCATGAACTCACGAGAGTCCCTGGGAAAGGGAAGAATGTAGGAGGCATGCAGCACACATGGAGAGAACAAGGCCATATGCTATCAGACCATCTGGAAACTGGTGGTTATGGATGGCAGAAGGAAGGCTGTGAGAGCAGGTCTGACCATTGTAGCTGATAGTGATGACAGAGTCATGAGTTGTTTGAGGGGGTCTTTGAAATGAAGAGGTAAAGAAAGGGGATAAATGGGAGCAAGAACTGAGAAATTAAGGGAATCCCTTGTGTTTGCAGTGATTTAGGTTTAAGTTTCTTGTGTGCTAGTAACAGCTAAGAAGCACCCAAAACCCAATGTATTCCACACAATTCAAAGTAAGAAACACACACAAAAAAGAATAAAATAAGATAAAATAACATGTCACCTTGTTCCTACTGTGGTTCAGAATCATAACCCTGCTCCATATGTTTTATGGATCCTGCCTTCATTCTCATGTATAACTTTAGTAACAAGTTGTACATAGCAATGTACAGCAATGATGCAGAAAATAAACTATTGTTTCAGTAGAGATAAAGTGATTTTAATCACAAAGATGAAATCTGTGTTGTATGGAAGTGGGAAAATCTCAAAGAAATGTTTTGCTTTATGCTGACAAAGCCCCTAGTTCCCACCTGTGTCATGAGAATAAAGACATGAATACATCTTTGTAATTATTGTCCATAAGTGCATATATAAGACCAGCCAAAGCTAAAGGTGGGTGAACATTTTTGCTTCTGCCGTTTCCTTTTGAAGTCTTAACTTTTCTGAGCTGTATCTTGCCTTTTTTTTTTCTCTGTTCTAATGCAGTCACAACAATGAACTTCATGATGGTTCCTACAAGCAAGTTGTCTTAGCAGAATCATCATCAGAGCAAGCTTCTAACATGGCACACAATATCCTTCCTTTCCCCAGCACTGGCACTTGGCCTAGTGTGCATCTTCATCATATTAAATAACCTTGTGGCATTGGACACTGATGCATACAGTGTCTGTGTACCAGGGCAGCTCATAATGTTAAATATCACTTGAGGAAAACTGTATTTACACTCATGCTGACAGTTCATTTTCAGGTAGTAGCTTTTCAGCTGATCTGTACACAGCAGCCTCAATATCCAGCCTTCCTACTGTGAAATTTTAGACAGCTTGTCTGCCTAGTCCTTGCCAGACCTATTAATATTTATACATTCAATACACATTCCAGTCAGAGCATGTAAGTTGCAGATCTCTCTGATTTAGAAGCTATTAAGATTCATGACCCCTTTAGCTATTTAATCTGTGGTCCTGAAGCCTTTGCAATCAGCTTACACTTGAAGAAAAAAGGACAAATCATTACTGTTCAAATATTGTCCTGCATTGTGTCCATTTGTAGTCCATCAAAGAGTAGTTAAGAGCTTCAATGCATTCATTTATCTCAGAGACACAGGTTATTATTGGAGGCATTCTTTCCTTGGAAGAAGAAAGAATAAGTATGTTATTTACTCAGTTGCATTTAATTTTGGATTAATGACTTTTTTAGCTGTAGCTGCTTCTCTGCATAAGAAACAGAATCTAATTCATTTTTTTCTGTTCTCATATCTGGACTTCAATTTAGCTACATCACCTTGGTGTGCTGCCAAGGACATCCATGTAGGAAAAGCACAGTTTATCTTCTGGAATGTAGTGGTGACTCCACCTAAAGAGGTAGTCAGTGTCCTTCCCTTCTTAAGGTTTATAAGTGTCTTCTTAGAGTGGTATGGTGATCCATTACAGACTTCTTCTCCAGGATCCATGAGAAAACTCAAAGTTAGCTTTTACTTACATTCATGTCAGTTTTACTTCTATAATAGATAGTTCATGAATGACGTCAGGTGTCCACAGCTCTCAGTGAGTGCAATGAATGATAGCAATTCAGCACCTCTCAAGATTTAGGTCTGAAGTCTGTGAAGGAATTTGTTTTGGTCTGTAGCAGAAAGCAGAGAAGCAAAAAAATATTAAAGTAAGTGAGAGAAGACTTGGGACACTGATTTTAAACCAGAATTTTTAATTATGATTTTATGGGCTAATAAGAGATTCTATTCTTTGTGTCCTTTATGCTGGAGTTTCTTTCACCTTGGGATGTAAATGATTATGGTCATACAATTAACATCACCATCAGGATGTTACTATTTTGTGCTGCTTTCTTGGCAATAGCAAGTATTCTGTAGTGATGGATTTTGAAAAACTAATCACTTGTTTTCAAAAATTTCAGGGGAAGATTTAGGGAGATTTTTTCCCGAAAAATATAAAGAAAACACTGAAGTATTGTACTTTCATTCTTGTCCAGAAAAAAAAATAGATTACTGTTTGTTTTAAAGCTTATGTCAATGACAGTTTTTTATTTTGTCTTGTTTTGTTTGCTAACAAAAGCAAATTATTTTCAGAAAAGTAATTCAGTAAAATTGGAACTGTGCTAATAGAAAGTGATGTTTCCAGATCTTGCATATAGATTAAATTCAGTCTATGTTCTGAAAATAAAACGATGTTTTAAATTTTGAAAGAGCATTAAAGCCTATGGTTAGAGATTATTTTCCTGGAGAACCTGAGCACTTACACTGTGAAAAGCAGAAATCTTAACCACTGACTTCCACTGGAAGAAGATATGGAACATTTATAGCATATACAGTCCATCACATATATTTTCCACAGTTCCTTGTACTTTTTATCTCTAGAAACACTCAAGTAAAAAGCCATCTTTCTTTAAAATTGTTTGCTCTCAGCTGCTGTCATCTTACAAGAAATCATGAAGTTTCTACAATATTATTGTTTTCTGTGTGATTAAATGATGTGTTTGGTAATGGTCTAAATCATAGTTTATCTAAAAGTTCAATTTATAAGCAACTTGTGAAAAGTTTAGACTTACCAATGTGTTTTTATAGTATACATTAAGCAACTGTTGGCCTGTTAGTGTGAGACAGGCCATATTTTTCCTCAGAGCTTGCAGTGTGTTATCCTCTGACTTTAAAGCACATGCCTCTTCAATCTGCTCACAACACCTCCCATCACTTCCCTCTTCAGACAAATATTCCAGTTTACAAACTGTGACTGAATTATGACTTGAGAAGGTGACACGATTGAAAATCTATTGTCAGCAGTGGGAAGATCAAGTTCAAACTGGAGCTGTGCTGAAAACAGAATATCCATTTTGCTGGAAAATTTGAAATTATGAAATTATTTTTTCTTGCTTTAGAATGGCAATCTGAAAACACCAAGTTTTCATCAGATGTCAAGGGCTGAAAAAAATAATTTTCATAAGGAAAAGAATTTGAATCAGGCATTTTGGCCTAGGATCCTGTTTCCTAAGTAAATATGTAGCAAAATCTGGAATATTCTAATCCCTCATATTGAAACGAGAATTATTTTACCTGAAAACTTCATATAAAGGTATCTGTTGAGCCAATGATAAAGACAGGACAAGAAGAGAAAAGTGACAAATACACTTAAGTTTTCCTGGTTTCAGGAACAACTACAGGGTGATGTTGGAAGGAAACTGGGAAAGAAAAGCAAGGATGCTGTGAGACTAGAGATATGAAAGGTTGGTGCTGTGGGTGCCAGAACAGTCTCTGTGGGTGCCAGAATCCACCTCTGACTGATCTATTGGAGTAGATTGCAAAGGAGATGATTGTACCCTCTTTACACCAGTGTGTTAAAGGAAAAAGCCATTTTGTCAAATTCTTACGGACTATACCAGCAGCTGTAAAATCCTGTGAATTAAAATTAAGGGTCTGAAGAAGATTATGATGAATTCAGGGATGGAATAAGAAGTGGTCTAAGTTCTGGGACTGGACTGGAAACCAGTGATGTCTAGTTCTTTCCAGACCCCCATTGTTTTCCTGGCAGTACTACAGAGCTTTCTAGATCAAACTTAAGCTTTCTGTCAACAGGCTTGTCTTGGTGACTTTTCACCTCAGCTTCAGAAGCAGTCTATTAAAATCTCAGGAATTTGTAGACCTCCATTTCAAAAGCACTGCTGCAAGTAGGAACTGGAATGCTCAAGTGTTTCTAACTTTAATTTCTTTCCTGTGCAAGGCAGTCCACCTCTTTGGATAGGAGCAAGGAAATCTTATTGCAGATAATTTAGTCTTTTATCAGTATTAGCACAGTCACATCTTGAGAACAGGTTGCAGACCTGACAAGCCATCTGATGTGTTTACACTATAGTGACATGAGTTTTTTAGCATTTTTTGCTAATGAAGTGTAGTCAGTAAATGAAAATAAATCATTACTGGATGGAATCTTCTGATTACCAGTCTTTAAGTGTAGCAAATAGATTTACTGATATCCTTTGGACAGATGTCAGATAAAGACACTGTGCAATGGACAGCTGGCACCTTCCTGTGATTATGCACAAAACACGTTACTATCTGGGACTAATTTATAGTGGAAAATGGGGGAACGTAGCAGAACTTCCTCTGGAGAAGGGCACAAACAAGGAGCTTCATCAATGAAGGGCTCTGAAACCTGACCCTCCCCTTTACACCTCCCTGCAGTGCGATGTATAATTCACACACAGCACAGCACAGCTGCAGCTGTGCACAGTGTCAAAAATGCACAAAACCACTCAGTGAGGAGATCTGTAAGAATCTGATTCATGCTGTGTCATTTAAATGCTGATTCCGCAGTCCCTTCTTTCATTTTCTTTACCTCCCGCTATACCCCTGACAGCATCTGACCTGCCTTCCATTGCAACCAAATATTTGCTTTGGTAACAAGCCTGAATAGTATTTCTCAATGAGGTTTTGCAGTATGTCACTAACTATTTTGGTTGCATGCCATAGCAGGTCAGCATTGTAATTATGTAAATTTGCTGTAATTGTTGCCATAATTAGCATGTTTTATTTTAAGGTCTAAATAAGCTCCAAGTATATTCTGAAGTGCTACAGAGGAAGGGGAAAGAGCGAAAATAATATACACACACAGTGCTATGCTGTTGTCATTGAAAAACTCTTATTTCATGGTAATTCACATGGTAATTGAGCTAGGAAGTGCTTGTAAGGGTATGCGGCTAATATTCAACTATTGGAAATAAGATGAATTTACATTACTGCAGCGCAAACTGTGCAAATGAAATTCTCTGGGTGTCTCAAGGACAGACTCACTCTGTGAGACAAACATCTAAATATAATTTTCCAAAAGGTGCTGATGATAGAAAGGCTTTTTTCTGCTAGATATCTTAAGGAAGATTTTACATTTGGAACAGATCCATTTAGTTTTAAAACCACCCCATACACCTATTTTGTGTTTTAAGGCCCCCAAGCAGAAAACCCTATATATGATAAACCATCTGGAGGTGTATCATTAGAAAATCATTACTGGAAGCTGTCCCTGATCCAGTTCACAGGTGTATAACTCAGTTAATTTCAGTGGCATTTAAATAGTGGCAAGTTTGATACTTGACTTGGTCTTTATAGAAGGAATGTTTGTCTTGATAACAGTATGGCATTGCCATTTCCCTTAAGTCACAGTCATTTGGCAATTTGAATATATGCATAATAAGAAGTAATTAATCCCTAAATCTTTTCATTCCCCAAGCCTATATATTCTTAGCATATATATCTATGTGTGCAAATTACTGAAGACACTGTTCTTGTAAGTACAGAGGCAAGAGATATGTTTAGATTACCTGACTCGGTTCATGGTATATCTTGCCACACAGCAAAAAATGCTAAACTTTGGCTGCTGACTTTCTTTTCCTGAAGAATTTCTTGAAATGATACGTAAAGCTAGTAAAGTCCAGTTAGCTTCTGAAGAGCTTAGTTCAAAATCTTATATCAAGGCAGAAGGAAATTTGGATGGATTGGAGTTGGCACTGGCCAGGCGAAAGTTACTTCAGTCTTCATGTTGCCTGGGAGAAAGAGAGCTAAATCATTATTTTGAGATATTTTACTTGTAAAGATGAGTTCAGCCTCAATTCTGTTTAAAAATACTTGAATGCAGGTGGAGAAGTCAGTGGCAGGGATTCAGCTGGCACAGACCAGATCATCTCCAGTTAAATGTTAATATTTTTCCTCCTTCAAGGTTGCCAAACATGCCTCTGAAAGAGAAATGGAATGTGTTGCAATCTCTGCTCCTGTCATTTTGCGAAACTTCAGAAAAGTCCTGGACCTCACACGCAGGAGACAGTCACTGTATTCAGGAGAGATTTATAGTGAGATGTTCCAAATATGAAAAAATGCTCTTAATTTCTTTTCAGCAATGATTGCCTGTCATTATAGAGTGAAAATAAATAATACAGGAGAAATATCAGCTGATATATATAAGGAATGAGAGGGAAAATGTGATATTTGCATTTATTTCCATTACTCTATGTAGGATGCCCAATTTAAGGGCAGGATCCTTGGGGTCCTGTATATATTCCAGGAAAGTAACACAGAAAAAGAATTAATTAATTACTCAGAATCACTCTCTAAAGAATCTAATTTCTTTATTGACTTCACAGGAAAGATGGGAGATTAAATATGTAAATCGGGCACCCAAGCTATAGATAATAAAAACGTCACTTTAGAATCACTCTGCCGGTAGATAAAAATAAAAATAAGCTGGTGCCTGGACTGGGCCAAAATTAGTGTCAAGTCTACCAAACAATACAAATGAAATACAAATGAATCTGTGAAAGGAATCAAGCATGAATGTTCTTCCTGCCCTCTTGTGCAGTCACCATAGGATGGACCACAGTCATTCTCCTTCTGATGAATGGTGTTCAAATAAACTTTGTGGCTATGGTCACTTCTCTGCAAAGCCTTATTTATGTTAACAACAAATCCTAGTGCTTATGGACTGCAGAAGATACACTTAAAATATTAATGAGTTACTATAAATATAATTATAATCTTTCTAACATTTAAATTAGACATTTAAAATTAGAGTTAAATTGTCTCTTATTGCTCTCTCCCCTCAATTCCTGCCGTCCATTTTTCTTTGCCTGTATGATAGGGTTCATATATATATGTGTGTATACATATATATATCTCATAAGGCACTGATTAATATATATATATTGCGTGAACAATTAAGTATATTTTACAAACATATTCAAACTATGCAAAAAGAAGCAAATTAGTCAAGCAGGTTTGACACTGAAGATGCTTATCAGCTGTTCTACTGTGTTACAATTACCACTAAGAATGAATAATGTATTAGATTATTTTCCCTTTTCACCTCTCTGTTATTTGTTCATGAATTGAATGTCATTTTCTCAGATTCTGGGCTTTTTAAATTTTCCTATCAATAATTTTTAAATTAACATTTTCCAGTGTTGATTTAACAAAAATGGTATAATTATTTAATAAATAGTTATTAAACATCTAACCAAATACTTTTGATACTCAGAATTTTAATTGCATCCTATAAGCTAAACTTTTCCACCTTTAATGGTAACAGAAGTACTGGATATTTCTCATAATTGCCTTTACTAAAACACCGGTATTACCAGCCATTTTAGCCAGGCAACAGGCAGTTAATAACCAGGAGTTATTAACAGGGGTTATGATTTAAGCATTCTTGTTTTAAAGATTAATCAGCTTGTAGAAATCATGAGAATGAACACTGCAATGATTTTTTGTAAAATCCTCTTGGGTACCAGAGAATCTTCTTTGTACTCTTGACAGTATCCAGATTTAGATAGATAAAAATGAAATTATTTACTGAAATAGTTAAAAAGGAAAATAAATAATGTACTGGTCAGAGTGGAAAAATAATCAAAATATCTTATTGAATAAAGCTATCTTTTGTCTGAAAGTGAAAATTAGCAAAAATTTCTGTATCATAATTTATAGCCACCTGGTAATATTTTATTGTAAATTCATTTTCTATGTCTGTACTAGTAAATAAAACAGGTCTAAATCATGCATTGGACTGATAGTCTCTTGCTTTCAATACTGATTAATTATTTAAACACCCTTGGTATGGTTTGTCCCATGCCAATGAGTCTGCTCCCAGACAAAGCTGGAGTATATCTTGGGGGACAGTCCATGGCAAAACTCTTCCCCCAGCAGGCAATTCAGACACAACCACTCCATGCTGAGGCAAGAGTCTAAGTGTATCATTTACTATATCTGCCATACCACTTGCCTTTGGGATGGGAGAACACTTTATTTAGCAGTACAGTGACAGCCCGTGAATGCTGCTGGGTTTTTTCCAAAGAATAGGAAGACAAGGATTCTTCTGAGAATGTTGTGAAATCTGAGAGGCAGAGGATCATATGTGGAATACAGAAGGGGTGATAAAATGTCAAGGGAAGAAAGGAGGGGAAGGAGAACGAGAAAGTGACAGTAATAAAGAAGAAGACCAGAAGACACAGTGGAGGTTGGAATCAAATTTTTCATTAATGTTTTGTCTCTGATCTTTCCTGAGAGCTCCAGGTTACTGCTTTTCTCCCTAAACTGTCATAGAACAAGGCTGGGTATTCTTTGCTTTCTCTCTTCCAGCCTGTGGGACTCAACGGGATAGTGGGCAGTTGGACTATGTGGCAGATGGAAAGTTGTCCTGGCTACTGCCTCTTCTCTCCCCTCTTTTTCCCCTTCTCCACACAAACATGGGCCTAGAGGAGCAGAAAACCCAGCTGCAGTACCGACTGAACTCCCAGACTGCACAGCTGAGAAGGCATTTTGCCTGTGGGTGATAACCCCAGTCCTGGGATTGTCTTCCTCTCCTGTGCTACACAGCATGACAGGAATCAAAACTTGTATTATCCCATTTTAACATTTCCTGTAGATCTTTAATTAATTAAATTTACTTCATGAACAAGGTAACTAGATATAAAACAAAATAAAGGTGACCTACCTGTGCAGCAGGAGACGAATTCCCCCTAAACATGTCCATCTGTAAATCTCAAAATATGAGTTATGCAGATCAGTTATTCAAAGTAATCTGATATCCGTGTTAATTATTATGATTTAATTATGGTGTCTTACTCCTTGCAGGCATATTTGTGAATTATCTTTTGTGTGGTCCCAGGGAACATTATTAATACACATCAAAAGACACCGTTTAACTATGAATACTAATGACCCATGCAAAGTAAGGTTATGCTTGAAATTCTATGAAGCAATAGGTTTCACTCATTAATTCCACTTAGTGCATCAAAATAGTTATGCTGTCATTAGTTAATAAGTGCTATATTGTATATGGGGAATGCTGCTCTTCCTGACTCATGATAGCAATTTTTGATACGGAAATATCACTGTCAGATGTAAAGAATCTATAATTTTCAGCAGCAGTAAGATGAAATTCAGTGAATGTCTTCTAGAATGCTGAAGAAATTGCTAAAATGTTAACTACCTCTTTAATAGGAAATTTTCACTAACTGTATGCGCTTTACCCAATTTCTAACTCAGTATTTTTAAGTTACTTAAAAATTTGGAAGCAGTTACCTCACAGATGCTCTGCTTTCATTGGCAGAGCAGCCTGCTTCCTTGTAATAAAAAATCAAACTAAAAGTAGAATGCTTTCTAGATCCTCTTACTGTCATTCTCAGCTTAGTATCAGTGGATCTGCTCAGATGAATAAAAATACACAGTGAATGTCATTTTAGACACCCCAGGGATATTCCACCTGGGCTGCAGATGCAACTGCAAGAAGGGAGCTCGTGTCTCACATGTCCATTTTTGCCAGCTCTGTGCACATCTTGGACTATTTAGATGTCTGGAATGGTGATAGGTGTCTACATTTAGGTACACAAACTGCTTGCTAGCCATCTAAAAGCTAGTAAGTTTATTGTGCAGCCTTCCTGTGTGATTAAGAGAAAACCATGAGCACTTTGAGAGGAAAATTTTTCTTTTCCTAAAACAGAAGTCTAAAATAAGATAGATGTCCATCATTTACCTTTGGCTGTAGATGGAGTGTAAATGACTAACTTCCACTTAAATATGTAAGGCATGCCTTGTGACTGGAGATGCCCTGGATACCACAGACATGACATGAGAACATCCATGCTCTTGAGAACTGTCAGGTGGGATCAGGATATGCTATAAGGAGTTTCAAATCATACTAAGTATCTGTGATTATACATCTGAACCCACCATTTAAAATTACATTCAGGATGAGATTCAGAAACCTTAATGTTGAAGTCTATGATGTCAGGAACCTTGATGTTGATACTGTCTTCATTTGAGTCAGTTACTTCAACTTCAGCATAATCCATAGTGATACAGGGCAAAATTTGTTGCCTGGATGTAGAAGTTTAATGCTTTGTAAGACACCTGAGAATATTTGAGACATCCTTGTGCATAGACTTACTAAAGATCCGATCTCCTGTGAAAGGGAAACTGGAGGCCAGGTCTCATCTCTCAGGGCATCCTAAATAGCCCTAGACACAGATGTGGACATCTGGATCTAAACCATTGAAAATTAGAGGTTTTACTATGACTATGAGTATCACATGTGAAGTGATGTTAGCTACTTATGCTTAGAAAACTGAATTACATCTTTCGTGTTCACTTTATGATGAGATGAATAATTCTGAAGTGTCTGCTTAAACATGATGGGACTCCAGAGACTGCCATGGGAACTGAGATACCCTATATACATATATACATCTGCACTGTAGACACCTAAATTTAGGTATGAAGTCCTACTCCTGAAAAACACTGAAAGGAAAGGTGAAGTCAATTTCAGATGTGAGAGACTAAAATCTCATTTGAGGTCTTTTAAAATCACTTGTTAATTCTATCTCACTTCAGTCTCTCTATCAAGCTTCAGTCTAGTCTGTATGTGTGTGGCTATGCATGATACTAACAAATCAACAAGTCATTGAAGAAACAAAATAGTTTGAGCTTTCATTCATTTATGGATGTCTTTTAGCACTTGTCAGTTTTGTCAAGCATTAGTGGGACATTCTGTTTACTTTTGAGTGATCTGACTAAAATTGAGCCTTGCATGTTTGGAAGTAATCTCTGTCTTAATCCAGCCAACACTGAGCTGCTCTTCATTGATAGAAGGCACTGGTGTAGACAGGTAAGCTTCTGTAGCTTGTACTTTTCTTGAATTCATTAGTTTAGTGAGAAATCTTGTAATTATTTTGAATCCTATTATGTTCTGATAGAAGGAGAGAAGTAGAGTTGCAACTGAATGATTTAAATCCTGTTTATGCTCAACTTTCCTGGAAAATTGAAAGTGCTTGAAATAGAGAAAGAAGCTGTTACTAAAAAAAGAATTTTAGCAAGAATCTTTAAATGATAAAGGCTGAATCCTTCCCTTTGATGCACATGTGAATCTTCCACTGAAGTCAACTGGAACAGTACTTATACCTTCACGATCAGGATTTGTTTATAATCCTCTGAATCTTAAATTCTTATTCCATTATATCAAGTAGAGGGGATTAGTTGGCAGTATCTGAGAGCTTTAATTTTTTATGCGATTTGTGTATATCTAATAGTAAAGTAAATGAAAAATTGAGAATGCATTACTCATGAAGATATGCATTTTAAAATGTCTTTTACAAACCTTGATTTTTGCATCAGGATCTTCTCACTGTCTTAATATTACTCTTTATCGTTAAGCAGTAGGTAGAAAAAAAATGCGATTACAATTTCTAACAAAGAGAATCACTTTCCTTTGAATTGAAGTTACTGTTTACAAAACCTACATACTCACATTTTTCTGTTAGTCATATGCAGAGCAGTCCATCCATTCTGAATTGTATGCTATTTGAATTTTGCTCATCAGTTCTTTGATGAGCATCATGCTAGTTGCAATATATCTGTAACAGCTGATTTAAATATAGGCTTTTTTAACTGTCAAAAATATAGGACATGATAACACATTACAGATGAATTTAGCATGATGCTCATCTAGATCATTATGCTGTCGTAATCAACAGCAATAATTTAAATGCATAGGTCAGCTCACATGTCACCTAGTTAAGTAAAACCTTCATTACTAGTCAATTAATATATTTTTCACTTATTTCAGAAGAATCTATTATTCAAATACATATACTCATGGACATAGGACATGACAATTCAAAATTTTTAGTTCCTCAATGTAAGGGTAATTTGATTGAAATAGCACGGGGTTCATTAAGTTACCTGGTTATAGACTATTTGTGTAAAAGAAATAGCAGATAACAAGGAAAATGAAAGATTAAGCTCAGAGACAGACAGGCAGTAATGTGCTGGTGGTATTTGAGACAGAACTCTTTGGTTGCTGCCTGACGGGCCATTGAAGGATCTGCTCAGGCACAGTCTTGCCGTGGGTCAGACTGGACTTTGCCAGTAGAAATAAGGGGTAAAGATGATGATCATGAGTATCATGAGTATGAGTAAATCAGGAGGAATTTATTAGGTTATGTAAACCTTGTTGTGAAGTGTTTAGAGGAAGCACCAAAGGCAGGGAAGGGAAGACATCAAGGCAGATCATGGAGGAACAAACATGGGAAAATGGAGGAGAGGGTGGAATAAAGGGATCAGACAGATGTAAGCTGGACGACGTGCTTGTCTGACTGAGCCCTGAACCCAATTGCTACAGCCTGTCCTATCCTGCTACTAAATCCTATTCTAAATAATTTTTTTCTGTGTAATTCAGTCTCTATTCTATATATGACTGCTGCAATCTAAGTGCCAGCAACTGCAGAAAAGGTCACAGCACCCATAGGTCTAGGTGCCAGCAATCAAAAGGAACGACGTGCAAGACAGGGATGGTTGCCAGCAACTAGAGACATGTGGGTGCGTTTGCGTTTCTTTAGTGAATTACACATCCATACCTGGATTTAATTCAGATTCAGATACTCATGTATAATTTACTAGTTTTGAGCTGGAATAGGTCATGAGGAGACCTGCATCTGGAAAGAACTCAAGATCGGAGGCAAGTGAGACCACGGTCCAGGCATAGACTTCAGGGAGTCCAAGAGCCTACGCTGATATCTGAGGGATGTGTGATGGTGGGATGTGGAGAAATGGAGAGGGGGCCCAGAGCCTGGCCGTGGGAGTTAAACAGAATTAGAGACTGTGCTGGTATTTCAGCAACAAACTTTAGTCCTGATTAGGCAGCGGGGAGGAACAAGGCATGGATCTCTGCAGTTATCTTTCATGTGTTTTCATGGTGCGACATGTGCGTGCTGGTAAAGATGACAGTCTGCATGGCAGGCTGCATTAGTGTGTGCATTTGTATCTGTGTGTGTGCATGCAGGAGCCTCTCTGAGCCTGGCTGCTGGCTGGACCTGCCCATGGGCACAGCAGCAGCCACATTCCTGGGACTGGGACAAAGCCCCTGGGCACTGGGACCGTGCTGTTGTCAGTTCTGCCTTGTATATCACATTCAAGTTTACTATAGCTGGTCTTTAAAAAAATAAACCTGATACAAACAAAGCTGACAGTTTTCAATTCTGATAGGTTTATTTTTCATTTTAGATTTTTGAGGCTTTGATGGATGTACATCTTTTATCGTGCCATCTGATAGAAAAAAAAATGAAGAAAGAAAATGGAAAGCAAACCAAAGCAATGATTTGACCTCTTTCCAACACAAAACTTCACAGAAAGTAGTGATAGTTCCCATCTGTCAAAATTTAGAAAATGCTAAAAATGAAGAAAAATGGATGATTTCCTAGATTAAGTTGAAAAAAAGAAAGCTATTACTTCTTAATGGCTGAATAGAGATTTTTTGTTAAAAAAATTATTTGGAAAAAAAAATAAATTTCCAACTGGATTAAGTCACACATAATAAAAGATAAGCTTTTGCAGAATATAATAG
Organism: Scolopax minor; assembly: GCA_028566535.1. Classification (NCBI taxonomy): domain Eukaryota; kingdom Metazoa; phylum Chordata; class Aves; order Charadriiformes; family Scolopacidae; genus Scolopax; species Scolopax minor. The sequence continues at coordinate 34,727,044 of JAOXNG010000001.1, read as the reverse complement.
TTCTGATTTGCAGGTATTGAAAGAAAGTTCTACTGATGGAAGTGTCATTTTATGCTTGTACTGATCTTTTGCTTTTTCGGTAAGCATCTGCTGGCATAGATGAATGCTTATCCTGTTCTTATATTCTATAACTTATTTCTTGTTTTGCCATACAAGTTAAACACCATTGAATTTGCTGTAGAATTATGGTATATAGTTGCATGGATTGAAACTAGAATATAATGCTGTTGGTACAGGGACACTTCTTCCTTACCATTTGAGTTTGGAAAATGCCTTCTGAGATCTTCACCACCTTATAATTCAAATCCAGGAAAAAAATAGTCCAATATAAATTTCTTAGCATTGTAAAGTTTTGCATCAATTCTCATATAGTTCAGGTCCAGATCCAATAAAGTGTTTCAACTCCAAGCACCTATTTAGCTCTTTAGTTACCCATTTAAAGAGTTAGGAACCTAAAAGTGTGCTAGAACAATAGATTATCAACAAGATTTGAAGCTCATTTCTGCACTCTAATACAGGATCATCCTTATTAAAGGCCAAAATAGTTTTCTGATGACACTGTGGGTAAATTAGGACGATGCCACCTGCCTAGGCAGTCACAGCTGCCCTGAAACCACTCTTGGAAATAATTAAAATTGATGGCCTTATGCCTCCTGACAATCTGCATGACGAGGGAACACCACCTCTTACAGTCCACTCGAAGATGGACTCTATATGCTCTCATCATGCACGGTTTCTAATAAAAACCAAGGAGCTGGCTTTATTAGTTACTCGATATTATTAGCTTTGTGTTTCACGTTGCCAGTTTTGAATTCACTAAGTAGGAGTGCTTCTTCCTTTGTACAGGAGGCACAATTGAATTTGAAGTCTCTGCATGATAATGATATAAAAGCTAAGGAGCTCTCAGAGCAGACTGGGACTACTGTGTAATACTCTGAATTACTCACAGTTAACCCATGTTACATGTGTATTACAGACAATATTCCAATCTTGCTCTCATGCCAGTTTCATCTGAGCTTCCATAAAAGCTGAAAAAATGGTGGGAGAGCAAGAAAGGGGAAGAAATTTCAAGCTTAACTCCTTACACTGCTTTTGCAGAGTGTCCGATCACACAGACAGCAATACCCTTGTCCAGAAAAGTGGTGCGACTGGGTTTTCAAATTTCAGAATTGCTTGCAACTTTCCACTAAGCCCTCTTTACAAGACAAATTTTCTCACTTTATTCTTTTATTCCTTTTTTTTTAGCCAAGTCAAATTACTGCAGCACTTTATGCTGGAGGGATGAAGGCATGGTGTGAGAGCTGGATTGGGAGAAAAGAGCCCAGTGGCCCCCTGACAGCACTTCCCAATTCTTGTAATCAAGGAGAGCAGATCAGATTTAACAAGATGATAAGCACAGACCAGACTCTGCCCTTTTACACCACTGTAAATCTACAGCACGTTCACTGCCACTGATTAGATTTTCACCTGTGAAAATCAAGCACTTTCTGCCTCATCCCATTGGTGCTTTCTGCTTCTCCTAGCCTCAGGGCACTCTGTTGAACAACCTAAAGGAACTCTCAGCGATGCTCCTGCCATCATGTCACTTCCACAGCTGTTAGGTAGTCAAAAAGAAGCCTTCTGGGTATGTCTTTTCTACACACCTTAAAACAAACTAGAGTCAACTTTGTCAAAAATCAGTTCATTGAACAGGAAAACGTCCGAGTATCAAATGCCACAAGATTCTCTAGCTCACATTTGTAGCTGAAATAAGATCACAACAGTAACTTTTATCATTTAAATACCTTCTGGCAACTTTTCTTAATATGATGCTTCTTGGCTGTGGATAAGACATGACATACGTTGCTGTTATAAACAAATTGTGATAATTTCTGCTGCATTTCCAGTGGCTGAAATATATACCATTGATTTTTCTCTGTCTTTTTAGTGAAGTATCTTGGTGGTTTATCTCCTTGGCTGTCTTTGCAACAGTTAGGGTAAATCCTAAGCCAAAAGCTATCCAAGCCTTGAGCAAAGAATTAGAAGTCAGCTTTGAGCTCTGTATCTTGACTTGTTTATCAAGTTCTGATGATCAGTCTTCATGCATCCAGTGTGAAATTATATCTCTGGAAAAGGTGATGCTATTGCTCAAAAAGTTGATTCCTTAACTAGATAAATTTTTGACCTTCCAGAAAAAAAAATCATTAATCACTAAGATATACTAAAAACAGTGGATTTGAAGACAATAGCAAAAGGTTGTATCTAAGTATAGGGGGGGCCTGGATAAGCAATTATTTCCATTTCTGTAAGGCTGAAGAACAGATACAAATATCAGTTTAGATAAGAAGCATTTAGGGGCTTAAAGTTGTATGTAGTAGCTTGTACATTAACATCATAAAATCGTTTCATTTCTACTCTGAAGATGCAGTGTGTCATGCTGCAATTTTTTATCCTTTTAAAACTGGAACATAACCTCCTTGGTGGAGGACAGGAGGTGTCACCAGGACACACAGGAGGTCTCCTGTCCTTGGGCAAGACATGAGAAGTGAGTTCTGGTCCCATATGACAGAAAGTAGCAATGCCCACAGCACAGCATATTTTTAAAAACATGTTAACAGTAAATCCAACTGAACTGCAGCAATTCATGATACTATGTGGAAAACAAGGAAACTTTACAACATTTGCTGATGAAGAGTTCCATAAATACTGCTGAGAACTTTAATCAGTGGGCATTATTTTGCCTGAGGGTGGAAAAGAAGCTACAAGATCCAGAACCAGCTACCAATCATTTAAACAGGATAACTACTGACCAAGTTACAGGTAACCTCCTATTTGATTGTAGTTACAAAAGGACTATTTTTACTGTACAAAATCAGCAACAGATTGTTTTTACATGTAGTCCTCAGCTGTTAAATCATCAGAATTTTTTTCTTTACAGTACTACTGCTTAGCTTTTTCTTAAAACAAACATCTGTGTACAATAAATGAATCTAGAAGTGACATTACACCTTTATGGTGTTTTGAATGGTTAGTGTCAGTGTATTATAAAATGATTATTTTGTGGCTCTGTGGTTTTTTCTTTCTTTTTTTGTCAAAGGACAATTTGATGGGTTAGGCTTTATATATCCTCTTTTCTTTCTGAAAAGAAACGGGAAACATAGCATTTAGTTTTGAAAGCAACTAAAATAGAAGTATTTTGTGGCAGATGGGATTTTTATGAGCTGTTTGTCACTATATACCAGTCTTGTTAAGGAGCAATCGTTTTCTGCTTCATTACACTAAGATAGCTCTGTTTAGGGTTCCACTCAGCTGTGAAATGACTTTAAAACTTCTATAAGGAATAGAGATGGGATTTTTGTAAAAAAAAAGATTGCTAACAGTATAAGGAATAGAAATAAAATGGTCAAACACACTGTTTTTTTTAAGCAGAGGAGAATATAGAAATGTTGCACTGTATACTTACGTTTAATCTGCTGGTTTAAGATGAGAAGAGACTTCAGAGTACTATTATTTTCTACACCTAAAAAAGGTGATATTCAAGTTAGTCTATATATAAAGACTAAAAAGAATTTTTATGTGAAACAATAAAATGATATCAGTCTCTTTATGCTGCTATGAGGCAGATAAATTACAAACAAAATAATTAGACACACACAGACATCAGTATGAAAATAGTGGGACAGATCCTCATCTTCTATACATCAGCAGACCTAGGCAGGTTTATGCTGTTTGTAGGCCTTTCTTGAATGTAAGCTCTGATTTTTTTAAACCTTTGTATCTTGCCCTGGGCGATTAAGTCAACATAGTCTCCTGGAAGCTCTGAGTAGTTCTGAGAAAGGCGGATGCTGGCAAAGCTTCTCTTCCAGGTGTTCCTGCTCCATGGCCCTGAGCAGTGCCTGTGACATGATCCACCTGCCCAAGTCAATCACTGGTCCAGACATCAGTAAAAGCTTTTACATGTTTACCTGTCTAAATTTAAACACATGACATTCACTGGGCTTACTCATGCAAAGTCACACAAGGGATTTTAAGCATTTCTGTGCTTGGCATTCATGTCACCTTTTTCCCTAGGATGCCAAGACTAATTTTCTTAATTCAGATGTCCATTCTTTCTGAATATTGTATTATTTATTAATTCATATTTAATTCATTCATATGTTTAATTTTGGCTTTAAGTGAAATATGTTAAATTTTTACTTAAATAAAGCTTTTCTCTTCTGTCCTGAAACAACTTCTAACAAACTGCTGAAAGCAATTTCAACACAGTCACCAAACTCCCTAGCCACTCAGAAACACCTGGTACTGCTATATATCTGTAACACCTGGTTGGTGAGCCTGTGCACTTTTTTGTTCTTCCCAGTGGAACAGGGTCTTCTTCTGGCTGAGCAACATTACTCTTTGCAACTATGAATGCTAAAACCAAAGAGCTGTAACAGATCATTTAAAAGATTGCAGGCAGTGATCCCGGTGTCCATATGATCAAATTCTCCATATCTTACATTTTAATCCCATTCCTTCATACACACCTTTTTTTCCTTTCTACACACTATCAGATTTCACTGTGTTACCTTTGAAGCATATCTTTGTGGTACTTCTTCCCTATGAATACGTTTCAGTCCCTTTTTTCCATACTATTTCTCTTTCTCTCTTACTTTAATGCCACATCAATACTTTTTCTTTTTTTGAGGTTGGACTCGATCATCTCAGAGGTCCTTTCCAACCATGATGATTCTGTGTGTATGTGATATGAACTCTGTCTGCAATGAAGAGTTTTTATTCTTAATGTCGCTCCTCATGCCTTCGTGGACAGTGTATCAGGAAAGAGACTTTCCACAAGGTAAACCTGTGCTTCATGGATATGGTTGACTTGTCTATGGCCAGTGGTTAAAAACCACCTAATAGACAGCAGGCAGCCCATCTTTGCTCTGTCCTGTTAATACTGGTGTGGATCTGAAATCTTGCTGTAAGTTCGTGTAGAAAGGGGCGATCCCTGTCAGCCTTTCACTTTGCTTTATAAGTTAATAAATCCAAGTGTCCAAGCCTAATCCCACATGCACAGTCCTCAGCTCTGTTGCTGGGAATGGTCTTTTCTTTCAGCAGCAAACTCCTGCAGTTGGGGCTTTCTCTTAGTATGCAAGACTATTGTCAAGCTCCCTCCTGCTAATTCTGCACAGGCTATTTGGAAAGACTCATTCTCTGACTTTGCCATTGTTTCTACCAATGGGCAAGAAGAAAATGACTTTACACCTTCTGAAAGAGTGCTGTACTGCACAGTGTCCTGGGAATGGTTGCACCTGGTGAAATCTACATGTTCTGATTCCTCACTATTTTTCACTCCTGACCTCCTACTTAAAACGAGTCAATCATCACCAGTGGGACTCCCCATAGGGGGAACTTCTAAACTTTTGGCATTTTGTAGGACTTGGGCCATTGTTTTCTGAGGCAAGGATTTAACCACGGTCACTGAGAAGACTCAAAGTGTTTGTGAAACCTGCCTGGGACATAGAGCCTATTGTGAAAGCCTAATGTGAAACCCAGGTTTCTCATGTTCTGAATGAGTGATCCATAACCAGAAAAAGAGGGGAGTATATCCTCTCCAAGGACATGATCTGAGCAGTACCCAGTCTCATAGGTAGGCTCTGATGGCTCAGAGGCAGAAGCTGATGAATATCGATGAGCAAGTTTCCCATGGTATTATCCCAAGTTTTATAGAGTTCAGGATAAAATAAGTGTTTAGTCTGCACATGAATATTGAAGTAGACGTGACTTGTGTTTGAGGAACTTCCATGTGGAAAACCTGGGTACACATTCTCTTTATGCATATGTGAAAAACAGCTTAGCAGAAGTCACATGAGTAGTAATTAATAACTTTTAATCTTTTGGGAGGTCTTGGCTTTTATATTTACTTATATATTCTGCTTCCAGTTCAAAACACTTTTTTATCTCCTGATCATGTTTGCCATGGAGAACTCACTACTTTTAATTGCATTAAGTAGGTGTTAAATTCACAACTCAATTTCATCTAACTTATGTATGAGTCTTTGTGAGTCAGATATATGTTTTATGAAATGTAGGAAGTTATATTTTTGTCATTATTGAAGCTACATTCTTATTTAGAGGATCAGTACCATTAATTGCACTTTTTCTTGCCAGTTTGGTGTTTTCTATGTCAAATCTTAATTTCTGACTAATCCAAATTTTCCAGTAATAGTAAATTAACGTACCTCTTCCTAAAAGCTATTATAATGTCTGACACACATTCAATAATTTTATACAGCTTCTATTAATACTGTAGAAGCAAATTCCAAGTAAAATTAGTTTACATACCAATCCTGATTAAGTTATTCTTCCTAATGAATTCTGCAGTGAGTTACTTCATACATTGTAACTTTGGATCAGCTTTCTGAAGGTGCGTTAGCACAGAGGTTTGATCCCTCTGCAGCACTGCTGTCTATACTTGCAACTTTTTGAGGACTCGGGTGAGTGCTCAGCTGTTCACACCTAGGGACAGATATAAAGTTCTTCTGTCTTTGACTTGGTGCTAGTCTTACAACATACGTTTTATTGACAGGTTTTTAAAGAGCTGTCAATCCTTAGTATAGCCTGAGAGCAGTGTTTTAATAATCTTCTAAACCTCCCCAGATCTCTTGCACAGCACACCAGGAATTATTGCATTTGGGAATGACTAGCAAAATCCAGGTCACATCATGAGTAATATATGGGTATGTCTACACCTGTGAGTGTTAATACTAACTGCCTTCAAATAGAAAGGCAGACTCACAGTAACTGTGTATCTAATCGTCACAGCAGAAGTATGAGGAACTTTCTCCAGCATCTGCTGATCCTGTACATGGAGTTTGCCTTGTAATTAGAGATTTATTTCCTACAGCTCTTCATCCCCCAGTGACCTTGGGATAAGAGGTGAACAGAATAGCATATAAAAATTACTTTAAAATATAAAAATAGTCTTGCATGAGTATTGCGTGCAGTGCACAGGATATCAGTGTTCCAGACTTTAATTCATTATTTAATTCTATAGGCCATATATATCCTTGAGTTTTATATGGAGTTGCCATGACTCCTAATATACTGAGATATTGGACAGTACTTGATCCCATAAATCATATTCTCATATGCAAGTTCAGTCATCAAATGTTCTTAAGTCAAAAATGGTCAATCACAACGGCACAGACTAATTTAATCTTTTAAATCCTTAAGGAGAAAAGAAGTTCAGAAAGGTGCAGGGAATTTGATAAGGGAGTCTTGACGAGGTTTTCAACCACCTGAATAGTGAAAAATTGGGTGGTAAGTTTAGGAGGTTGGCCACCTCAATCATAGATATTTCATAGGGATTAGCTTTAGACATAACTGGAATAATGAGAAAAAATAGGTAATTAGCTATCTTTTTGCATAAGGAGACATTCATTATACAATTGCTTTGTATAAGTGGTGTTATATCTTTTTATCAAAGATTCAATTTCTCTATTGCAGAAAAAAAGAAACATAAAAACGCTGGAAAGAGGTTTTGAGGCTACCTGTTTATTTTCTCAAAGTACTAAAATTGTTTTTTGTCATGCCATTCATTACTAAGACATTACAATGCCAGGCAAATGCTCTGTATTTTTTTAATCTTGGGGTTCACCTCTGTACTTTTGGCATCTCTGTAGAAAATGTTGTGTTTGCTTGAGTAACTCCAAATGTATTTGGGGATCACTATTTCTTCTAGTCATGTGGTTAGCTGTGTTTTACTATCCTGCACCAGCATTGGAAATACATGGGATGTATCAAGATGCTTACTAATGCGGTTACACTTATGAGCACAGTAATTTTTTCCCCATATGTGGGAAGTAAAAACCAAGTTATTGAGCACAACATTTTTCGTCCAAGGGAGCTAATATTGAAAAAGGCAAAATAAGTAGTATAAGGTAGGAAATTTTATTTTTAACTGCTTTGTGAGCTATCAAAACAAAAATAGTTCCTAGCTCGGACACATTTAACAGTCTAAAATGAGAGTCTTAACTGATGGAAAAAGATATAACTCAGTGACAGCCATAGGCAGTTTACCTCAGCTGAGGATTTGGTTTGTAATATTTTTCTCAAATGATGTCCCTAAGCTATTAACATGACTGGAAAAAAAAAAAAAAAAGAAAGAAATTCTGTCCTTTCACCATTGATTATGACCTGATGTGTAGCATGTTAACTAAAGCCATATTTCAAACTGAATGTACTTACAAACAGTGAAAAGGCTTGAGAATCTGATTAAGGAAACTTTAAATGACTAAAACAGCAATTTGCAAGTAAAGAAGCAGTTGGTTTGCTTGCCTACAGAGAATTTGCAGGCAGGTTTTATTATGAAAAAGTTCGAGTCTCACAGGCTTAGTGACAGCTGAATCCTACAATATGCTACATTTGGCAGTAACTTTTGGAAGAGATATATGTGTCTTCTTTTCCTGCTAAATATAGGTGTTACCTCTTCAGTATTACTGGTGCTGGGTATAAAAGTTTCCATCATAAAGATGAAGAACTAGACAGTTACTCTCAGGAGGGTGTCCTAGACAGGTTTTTATAATCTTGCTATACTTCAGGATGTCAGGCACTTCTTTATTTCAAAACATGTAGAAGGACAAAGAAAGGAAATTAGAATCAGAGGAACCAAACAAACTTTTCAGCAAATTAGTTTTCCTTTCTGTCCTGTACGATGTCACTTGTTTGCTTCCTTCTTTCTTATGGTCCAGGCTTGTTAAAGCCTTTCTATGTTTTTATGGGAATAACTGAGATTTGTTTTTTCTGCAAAATCATGGATTTTTGACTTGGGGTTTCATAGGTATGCAATTTTGTGGTTAAAAAACAAAATCTTCTCTTTAAATAAACTAGGTATTTAAAGAGAAGAGAGCTTCCTATGACTCAAAGGGTTATCATTTTCTTCCACAAGAAGAGCTGCAGCAGTCAGGTATGAGCCAAAGAGAGAACAAAGGATGATATTGTGAACTGGAAATTTCTGGGAAGGCTTATGCATAGAAATAGACAATTTATTTTATTACATATTAACAAAGAATTCCATAAGAGTTTATTAATTACCATTCAGAAGACCTTAAAAAATAACAGGCTGCTGTTAACAGGTGCAGATGTTTACACTGAGACTGAATCTTCACTGAAGATTTTGCCAAAGACCTGATACTTAAATGTGGGAACAGGGTCTACACTTCTAAATGATACAGAAAAGTTGCTCAAAGAGCAGTTCTAAAAGAAGACTCAGGTGCCTAAAGGATTTCCAAGTGCAAAGGACTTATAAATCCAGATCACAGAATCCCAGAATTATATGAGTTTGGAAGGGACCTCTGGAGATCATCTAGTCCGATCGCCCTGCCAAAGCAGGTCCACGTAGAGCAGCTTGCACAGGAACATGTCCAGGCAGGTTTTGAAGATCTCCAGGGACAGAAACTCCACCACCTCTCTGGGAAGCCTGTTATGGTGTTCCAGAAGATGTATGCTAAATTTCTATTCTATAATCTCCTTTTCAGTGGACACACCCATGCCCTTTTTATCTGAAACTTTCCTGCATTCTTTTTACACTTGTCCACTATTACTCCAGGCAAAGTGCTAGGTGCCTCAATTTCACAGAGGTGAATAAGTGAAGTTGCATAGTGACTAAATTCCATGAAGAACCTGCTCCAGTAGTCATATATTGAGTTTTAATTCATCACAGATAACACTCTTGGCAGAGGTCTTCAAGCTTGTGGGAAAAGCAAGCACCTATTGAGTAAAGGGACTGAACTCACTTTCCCAAATGCAGTGTCATCCCCACGCCATGGGATATTCCATCTCTCCTCTAGCCACCTCCCTGGAAGGTCATGGTTGTCTCACAAACCTTGCATCATCTGTACCTTGTGCATAGCTTGTATGTCACAGGGAGTCTTATCTCATTTGACACTTACATTTGGACAACCAAATCCTGCCCTAAAGTACCAACCTTGTTGTTGACATTTTTTTCCTTTTCTTTTTTTTTTTTTTAAGACTTCCTTCATATTTTATTCTCTGACTCTTGATTTGGTGGTCTCATTTTTTCTTCTCTATCAGTCTCTTGGATAGGTTTTCAGTCACAAGATGGCAGATTTCTTAAAATTATGGACACCATAGACCATTGCAGGAAGCTTCTGATGCTTAGGGGTCTATTTCTGACTGCCAAACAACATGTTTGGACACCATGTTCTTTAAAAGATTTAGAGGAGAAAGAAAAAAAAACGCCCAAAGTTTGTTTAAGGAGGTAGCTGCCTCGTGCTGTACGGTATCATAGAATCATAGAATCATATGGGGTTGGAAGGGACCTCTGGAGATCATCTAGTCCAACCCCTCCACCAGAGCGGGTCTACCTAGAAAACGTTGCACAGGAACTGGTCCAGGCGGGTTTTGAATGTCTCCAGAGAAGGAGGTTCCACCACCTCTCTGGGCAGCCTATTCTAGTGCTCCACCACTCTCAACAGTAAAGAATTCCTCCTCATGTTTAGGTGGAAATTCTTATACTCAAGTTTGTGCCTATATCCTCTTGTCCTGTCACTGGGTGCCACTGAGAAAAGACCAGCCCCATCCTCCTGACACCCTCCCTTTAAGTATTTGTATTGATAAGATCCCCCCTAAGTCTTCTCAAGACTAAAAAGACCCAAGTCCCTCAGCCTTTCCTCACAGGAGAGATGCTCCAGGCCCTTAAGCATCTTTGTGGCCCTTTGCTGTACCCTCTCCATCAGTTCCCTATCCTTCTTGAACTGGGGAGCCCAGAACTGGACATGGTACTCCAGATGGGGCCTCCCCAGGGCAGAGTAGAGGGGCAGGATGACCTCCCTCAACCTACTGGCCACACTCTTCTTGATGCCCTCCAGGATGCCATTGGCCTTCTTGGCTACAAGATCACATTGCTGGTTCATGGTCATCCTGTTGTCCACAAGAACTCCCAGGTCTTTCTCCTCAGAGCTGCTCTCCAGCAGGTTGGCCTCCAACCTGTACTGGTGCAGGGGGTTATTTCTCCCCAGGTGCAGCACCCTACACATGCCCTTCTTAAATTGCATTAGGTTTCTCTCGGCCCAACTCTCCAGCCTGTCCAGGTCTCTCTGGATGTCGATGTAGCCTTCTGGGGTGTCAGCCACTCCTCCTAGTTTTCCGTCATCAGCAAACTTGGTGAGGGTACTTTCCATCCCTTCCTACAGGTCATCATTGAATATATTGAAGAGGACTGGACTCAGTATCGACCCCTGGGGAACACCACTTATTACAGACTTCCAGCTGGATTCTGTGCCCTTAATCACAACCCTCTGGGTCCTGTCCTTTAGCCAGTTTTCAATCCACTGAACTGTCCATTCATCTCACTCGCACTTCCTAAGCTTACCTATGAGGATGCTGTGGCAGACAGTGTCAAAAGCCTTGCTGAAATTAAAGTAGAGCACATCCACCGTCCTCTTCTCATCTATCCAACCAGTCATGGCATCATAGAAAGTTATCAGGTTTAGTCTGACATGACTTCCCCTTGCTAAATCCATGTTGACTACTCCTGATAGCTTTCTTTTCCAGCATATGCTCTGAGATGACACCCAGGATAAGGTGTTCCCATACTTTTCCAGGGATGGAGGTGAGGCGGACTGGTCTGTAATTTCCCGGATCCTGCTTCTTGTCCTTTTTGAAGCCTGGGATGACATTGGCCTTCCTCCAGTCCTCGGGCACCTCGCCTGCTCTCCAGGACCTCTCAAAGATGATAGAGAGTGGCACTGCAATGACTTCTGCCAGCTCCCTCACCACTCTTGGTATATGTTTGGAAGGCAATCTAAGGCTTTTGGATGAGAGAATGTATTTCAAAGTCAAACACTGTCTCTCCTCTTTGTATGTGCAGAAACATGCTGTATATGCAGCATGGAAAGATGCAAGTTAAGATGCAAAGTGCTGAATGGTTTCTAAAACAAAGCAGCTCGAGAACCCAATGGCTTTCAGCATTCACTTACGCCTTTCCTAGAAAAAGTGTAGGAAGGAAAAGTACCTCTTTATGGGAACCAAGGAGCTATTTTCCAGTTTAAGAAGTCATCATCTGGCAGATGTTTGTGGAAAAGCTCTCCTTCTCAACTGAAGCCAGGAAAGCAGTACAAAGATACTGAGTGAGAACATATGGCATGATTTCATATTTTATCACCCTGTAGCCAAATTGAAAGAGACAGACAGCCCAAAACCAGGAAGACATGCAAAAAACATCAGGGTGGAGACTGAAGACTGGATGCAATCAGCAGTGGACTGAGGCAGGGAGTCACAAACAGTAGCAGAGGAATCAGGGTCTGTGGAAGAAGTAGTCACACAAGAAGCAAACCGTAGAAATAACATCATAATCCCTAATTTTGAATGGCAGTATTTTTCTGTGCCTATATGCAATGAATGTTACACGTTGCAGCACTATTTCTCTAAATGACATTTAGACTCCAGCCATGTCAGCCTTGACTGATATTTAGCTATTCAGCTATTTTAGGAAAACACACACACACAAAAAATTTGTTTGAAGAACATAAATAAGATTGTAAATTCAAGCCTTCTGAAATTAGGCAATGTGAGAATTGAGGACTCAGACACATTAAGATGAATTTTTTAAATACATGATGCTTCATATTCTTTTCCCCACCTTGCAGAGCACAAGGCATGGAAGTGAATCAGGCCTGCACCATACAGGAGTCTGTTCATGGTGGGATTCCTTTCCGCTGCAAAAGCTGGAAGCTAGTAAGGGATGCAGTGGGGTTGGAGAAAAAGAAAGAGCAGACTGAGTATTTTCTTTAAGGATGTGAATGTTGCCTTTGAGAATCAGGTCTCATCCTTCGCTCTGCCACAAAGCTCCTGGGGAATGGCAAACAAGTCACTTAAACCAAATACGTGTGGGTGGTTACTAATGCTATGTCCATCCTTTGACACACAGATGAATCATTAAATTATGTCTTGCAAGCGATGCAGCAAAGAAACTTTGAATTTACTGGTCAGAGAAGATTAGCTGCATGTTCTGGTTCTTTATGTCCCTGACAAACACAAAGACAATACAGATAAGCAATAATTTTGGGTACCTTAAGAAAGCTGTCCTGAGTTCTTTCTTTCTTATTCTGCAGTAGTATGGAATCAGAGTCTAACAGGGCTTTCCCCTTTCTCACAAGAGGGGGTCTAGAGGGCAGGCAGGGTGCCCTGGCCACCATGAGAGGTGGGATGTCAGAGAATGGAGGTGGGGGAGTTGGGCTTCTCCCAAAATAAAAGCCTATTTGTTTCAGCCTACAGGGACATTATGGTCCTATATGTCTATTTCAGCAGGCCACTTGCTTTTAAATCCTTTTTCTCCATCTTTGATGTTTCTTTCAACGATTGAGCAAAATGCTTTGTTTTGAAGGGAAAAATTGAGTGCAAGAAACCCATGGACTCCAAAAAGCTGAAGAGAGAACCTGCAAGTCTGCCAGGCCTTGGGCTATGAGGTCCTGTCTGCACTACACCAAAACACCAAGACGTGACATCGCCACTAAGGTCTCCACCTGTTCACTGTGCAGGTTGTTCTGTTTGGTTCCCCCTCTCCAATGCAGGAGGCTGGGTGCC
>JAOXNG010000001.1:34692714-34713375 GCA_028566535.1 Scolopax minor | reverse complement strand
CAGCCTTCTGGGGTGTCAGCCACCTCTCCTAGTTTTGTGTCATCAGCAAACTTGCTGAGGGTACATTCCATCCCTTCTTCCAGGTCATTGATGAATAGATTGAAGAGGACTGGACCCAGTACTGACCCTTGGGGAACACCACTTGTTACAGACTTCCAGCTGGATTCTGTGCCCCTAATCACAACCCTCACAACCCTATCTTTTAGCCAGTGACTTCTTAAAATTTTTGAGAAAGCTTAAATAGTTAACAAAACTAGTTTTGATATAAGCAAGTGTTTGGGACCCAGTTGAACAGCCCAGGAGGGTGTTTCTGTGAGGTAAGGTGGATAAACTACCCAGCATTTACTGCAGGATACTGCAAACCCACCATCTCCACCTTCTCTGCAGGCCTTACTGTTTGCTGTCCTGTTCTGACTGGACTGCAATTGGACATTTTCCTCTCTGATCAGTACAGACAACATCAGAGGTGCTCATGGCAGCTTGCTGTTCTCAGCCACAAGTCAGGGACTGCACCCCAAATAAACAAGCCCAGACTCAAATACACATAAAGGAAAAGAAAAGATATTTGAGCATGTAGAAGGGTTTAGACTAAAATAATTGACTGTTCTTCAAGCATAAACTGCAAGTTCTGGGGATTAGTGTTAAAGAGCATTCTTTCTTTTTCTTTTCCTTTTTTTGATAAAGCTCTTGTTGTCAGTATGTTTCTTATTTAATTAATTCCACAGACAGTAAATCATTACCTTGTTTCCAAATTGCGGGACCATTAGTCACTTTTAGAATGAAATTTGTTGTAGTGTGAAAGGAAATCCAAACAAATCTATGCTTCAATATGACTATTTTACCCTAGAGATTTAATTTATACAAAACAGATTATTGGAATGCAGTAAAATTCCCATTAAAACATGAGACTCATCAATTTTCTGTTGAGTGAAGCATAGCTTAAATTATGAAGATTTAATTATAGAAATTATTATGAAGTTGGAGTTGAAAGTTAATTCATGTTCTGAGCTTGATTTTCTTTTTCTGCTTCATTTTCAGTATTTCTCATTAGATTCCCTCTATATTTTCCCCAAAAATCTATGTCTTGTAATGAGCAACTGGGTCACTCTATGACTGTGACTTTGTTTCCCCAGAAGCTGGTTGAATTTTTGAAGATAATAAAATAAATCATCTTAGAAATACAGAGCATGGCTCTGGTGAGAGCCATAGCTCACACTTGGCATTTCAGCACTGAGGATCTCCTCAGGGATTGCTCTGAGGTGGTTCAGCACGCAAGAGTGCCATTTTGAAAACACCTCTTACCTGCAGACTTCCCTGCCACAAGAGCCTGCTGCCTTCTGCTTCCTCCCTCCCTCCAGCTCTTTTTTGTCTGGAGACCAATCAGTAGAGACACTGTGATTTCTCAGTACAAATATTGCAATTTATCACATTTCTCCCCACATCCCATTGCTTAGCACCCATGTTCCTCTATGTCTGGCTTACCCCACCCTGCCTGTGATGGGAATGCTGGGCTGCCTGCACTGTGTCCTGCTTCATGCAGTCCATGGAAGCCTCAGAGCCCCTTGCCTTGACCTCACCTCATCCATACCAAGAACAGGGGAAGGAGATGGGTCATCCATTCCAGCTCAGCCTGCTGAGGGAATGATTTGATGATCCCCTGGGTGTGTGCCAACATGCAGCTGGAAGGACAATTGTAAGACTAAAACCAGAGTCAATCCAGTATGTCAATGGGCATGGGATCACAGCATGATATGGTGATGATTCAGGCTGGAAGGAGATGTAGGAGGTCGACCCCCTGAAGGTGCAACCTCCTGCTGAAAGCAGGGTTACGTCTCATCTCAAACCAGGTTGCTCAGGACTTTATTCCATTGGGTCTTGGAAACCCTCAAGGATAGAGGCTGCACAGCCTGTCTGGGCAGCCTGCCTTCATGGTTTGTCTTCTTGTGTTGAGCTTGTGAGGCAGCAAACCTCTGCTGCATCCTGCAAGCCCCTCACAGCCTGTGTACTGATCCCATAGGTACAGAGGTGGCAGTGCTCAGACTGCACACCCAGCGTGCCATTGAGCACCCAACCAAAGCAGGCAGCAGTCTCATATTGCTATACTGTTCTCTTTCTCCCTTAACCATTTCCAAAATCACATATCAGATTCTGTCGCAGCTGGATGTAGGATTGTCTTATAGCTGCATAAATGCTCTGGGCATGTCTATGCCCTGCAGTTCAATAGAACAGCAAATCACAGGTTATGTCTAGATTAATAAACTAATGAGCAGGTTGAGAGCATGGCTGTGAGTGGTGCCCTGTGATTGCCCATGCTGTTTCAGGGTCAGCAGGCTCCTGGTGCTGCTCTGGCTGGTGCCAGCTGGGACCACCCACTGGTTATCACAAGGGGATGTCTCAGGATTTTTACTATCCTGGTCAATTAAAAACTTTTAAAATTTGTTAGGAATTTGAGTTATTGTGTAGAAACCAAGTCTCCTGGAAAGCACTGGACTACTACCTCCATGTGTTTCCTCAGTGTGACTGTAAGAGTTTGAAGAAGCTGCAACCTAATGGTTTGCTGCTACCTATGTTAAACAAGGAGGGATCACCTGGAATTTGTTAAACAGAAATGAAAACAAGCTCACATCGCTTCTCCTCATTACCCTGAAAACACCAAGTACCTGTTTCCACAGGAAAGGTAGTAATTCAACTTCATAGATACATTATCTACAGCGGGCTTCTTTGCTTTAAGACACGCTCACAGACCAGTGAGGTTTTACTCAGTGTGACAGTACAATAGCAGGACTGTATTCCATTGTCAGAGCTGGGCTGAGGATTTGACTTTTTGTGAATATGTTGTCTGTGATCTGGGTTTCTATTTGGAGTAAGCAGAAAGCAAAACACTTGTCAATTATTATTTTTTTACTCTTTGGACTCCATCATCTGAGTACCTGTAAGTTTGTTTTTCATCTTTAATTTTCTAGTTTAATTTATTTTCTCTAGTCCATCTGATATTTATCATCTATGTTCTAATAAAAAAAAATCCTAATGTATGTGGGGAAGGATTTGAATGGAATCTACTTTTGTCTTTAGTGTTAAGCTGACACATTTAAAGAAGGTTGTTCAGGCACCATGCTGGAGTAGGCAGAAAAGTGAAACCTGTGGCTTCCTTCCTCAGAGCAGGGAATACAGCCGGATTTGATCCCACAATCACATAATTTACACTTCTTTTTATAAATTAACTATATGAAAGTGCTGGTCTTTTACAGACTAACATTAAGCTAGACACGTCTCTACATAGCCAGTTGCCTAATTATATTTTTACACACCTAACCCCATCTGTCACTTTTTTTTCCAGCATGTAATAGTGCAGTTTAAACCTGATTTTAATCAGTAGAAATAGCTGGTCTTTCACTCCCATTCCACTTTTGCAAACATTAGAGACCAGATGTTAAAAGGAAAGGTGGTTCCTGAACTGTCCATCAGCTGGACAGAAAAGGACATTTAAAAGATATTGTTGTTCTGCTCTTGAGTATTCAAGTAAATAACAAGCTGATTACTCCACTAATGGTTAAATTTACCACTGACTGAGAGGTAGATTGTCTGGCTGTCCACATTTTGCCAAATCAATCTAATCTGAAAGATATCAAAAATAATAAACTTTTCTTGGTAGGATTTTTCTGGTGTTTTGATAATAAGACTAATATAATAAAAACAAGCATATCTTTTTCTTCTTTTAGTGATGTTTAATTAAATAATTAAAAAAAACACATAAAAATGGCACATCTATCATTCTTATAGCACAACCTTACTAAAAAAAGAAAAAGAAGAGATACATATAATTATCAATATTTTGGTAGTTCTTTAGTTCTCTAGCTTCTTGGCACCACAGAAACAGCTTGAATTCTAACAAAGAGGACATATATTGAAAATATGTGATTTTTTTCTGATGGATCTGAATATTATTGTTGTTGAAAACTGATTTTTCTTGTATTATTCTACTATCAAGTCGACTCTGAAGCCTCCAAAAGTAATAAGCATAGCTGGCAAGATTCAGATAAACCTGCTGAATGAGCAAGCTACATTTAAACCAGACAAAAGATTTTCCCAGACTTGCAAGTCAAATTAAATTCAATAGAATCAAAATCAAGTGGAGCAACCCAAATTGCAAGTGTAAATCTGCTTTATACAAAAAAATCAGATATTTCACAGTATCAGCTTGTAAAGCTAATATATATGAACAATTACTCTTAGTGCTTAGCAGTCTGAGTATGTAAATGTGCAGAATTTCGAACTGTATCCATAAGGAAGCATCAAGTGCACAAATAACCCATCTCCACATGAACCGCAGCCAAGGTAAATGAGATTATGATAAAAAAACCTGACAGATGCTTTGTTTATAGAGTTCTAACTACTTAAGGAAAATAATCAACCCATTTTTAAAATCTAAGAAGCAAATCTAGTGTAAAATGTAATTACTGCATTTGTTTCTGGAAGACAGACTTACGATCATCTTTTAAAATACTGATTTCCTTATTTTAAATGACGTATTTTAACCCTTAGTTTGATTAGCTTTTTGTCTTCAAAAGTGTCAGTCTCCTTACATCCTGTTTTGAGTGAGTAAAATCTCACTAACCTCTCTGATGCTGGGAAGCTGCATACAGAACTATTAAAAAATATAAATGAATCTTTGTACTGAACTGGATGGACATCTATGGAGTTCATTTCTCTCATATCTTATTCTCTGACAATGCCCAGGACGTGGCCTGTAATTTCCTTATTTAATCCAATGTTTTCCTCAAAAACTGTGGGATTTTCTGCTTTCTGTTCCTTCAGCCTCTATTACACATGTGAAACAAGAGTGTCTAAGTAACAGGACGTCACTGAATCTAGTAGATGCACAATTTGAGCACCAAAAATTTTCCTAGAGCTCCTAAGAATCTGTAATTGGGTCCTGGTGACTGATTATCGTATCAGCTCCCTTAAAGAGCCTCTTCCACTGACATTCTCACTACTTCCTCAGATTCACCTCATGAAGACAGGTTCCAGTTTGTAAACCTCCCTATTCACCTCACCAATGCTAATAATTGATTCAGCTTTTTCTTTGAAATCAACTTTTTACAAATGATCTTTATATTACCTCTTGGTCCCACCAGGCTGCTTAGCAGGTGCTTAATCTTGAATCTTTACTGTTCTGGTCACCTTAGGCTTAGCTCAAGACAGTAACTTTTCAGTTAACTGTTTTAATTCCTTTTAAATTGTAATCCTCACCTTTGTTATTCAGATACTATTATGATCTTTTTCCTGTGTTTTCATTCTTACAAGACTGTTGAATGTGAACTGTTCTCTTGTATGACTGTACTCATACAAGATGACACTGACCTATTTACTTTCCCATAGTTACATCTTAGAAGATGTCCTATGGCTGCAAACAGGACTGTTAGGTCTTTTCCATTGGATTTTTACAACTTGCTGTTCCAAGTAACTATTATTGTTTGTAATCTCTTCTTCATGACCCAGCATGGCTTTGACTCAACCTGCATTGCATATTTTTGGAGTGCCTGAGTTGTACAGGCATCAGCTAAAGAAAGCTTTCAAAATCCATCCAAACTGTTTGATGTATGTTTATAAAAATTTGGCCACATATTACATGTAAAAATGTCTTTTTTTTCAAGCAACTGAGCCCATGTTTGCTTACAGTGTTCAGTCCGTATTCCCCGATACTTCTCTGTTAGCATTCTGTGCTACTCTGTGAGCACAAAATGCTCATTTCAGTTGTGTTTTTAAAGAAATTAATGCTTTGCTTGAAAGCAATATATTCTGTTAATATCTTCTGAGCTTTTCACAGAGATCTTTGCAATCATTAATGAAATTTTTCTCTTAGATGAGACAAAATCTTTTTATCTCCAGTGTGATGTTCATAATATTCTATCCATTGTAACTAATTTTGTTAGAGCTAAATGTTTTGTTGAATGTGAAGTGATTATTTTAATTTGAAATAATGACATTTGAAATTAATGACATTTAGAATATTTTTTCCTTGACTAAAATGCACAATTTAACATACTTTTAAGACAAACATAACACTACATGCAAATTCATATTGTATGTATTTCATTCTCTGGTATTTATATTAAATATTGTCTGGGTATGATTCAACAGTCTTATTTGCTTTTCAGGATGAAACTCAAGAGCTTAAACTGTGAGTCAAGAAATTCTAACCAAGCTCAAGTAGAATCCTGTGTATACTGTGTAGATTATATACTTCTGGTTGTTTAAACTCTTAAAACAAATTCTTCATTAGCTGGATAGCTTCTATTAAAGCCCAAAATTTGTCCAAACAATTAGAAAATACACTGTTACAGATGTGGTGAAATTGAACATGGTGTGATTCACTAGTTCTATATGGGTTTGATTTTCCTTTTCTTTTTGTGATAAGGCTGTGATTTTCAGCAAAAAGCATCCTAACAAGGGTATATTTCTAGCAGAGGTATGGACATATGGAAGACATAGCAGGCATATGTAAAAGTTAGCCTAGTATAATATTTACATGCCTAGATGTGGAAGTTCAAAAAAAAAAAAATAAAAACATCCTTTAGCTGCCATAGGTAACAGGAAGGACTGCTAACATGGGCAGAAGAAGCAAATGCCTATTTTGCCAAGAGTAGACAAGATAGATAGGCCTAGTTTCCTTCATAAAATAAAGAAAGGAGGGGTACAAGACTACTCTACAGATACGTCAGTTATCTATTAGAGAATAAGAGCAATTAAAGGCAAAAAATGGAACTGATATAAGACCTGCAGAGATAAAAAAAATTAGGAATAAATACCATCTTGTCATAAAAGACTACTAACTATGAGAGAAGAAGAGTTTGGAGCACTTATCAAAGAGCAGGCTCTCACTTTTAACTTAAAGTTTGGTGAATTTGTAGGAGGGATCATCTGATTGGCACCTGCCACTTCTGTCCAAAGGTGCCTTCCATTCCTGTAATCTTAGCAGGTTGTCGGTCGGTTTAACATTAACATCATATTTTCATTTATAATGCATGGCCTTTCTTTAATATTTAGTGACTATTTAGGAGAGAAACACTGCTGGGAGTATTTTAGATATCCTCAGAGCAACCCCATGTCCTCGATTGTTCTTGTTCAAAATACCTACCCTCTTTTTGTGGGGCTGATTCTTAGAAGTGTTTATCATTTGTCATCTTTGGTGGGAAGATTTCTTACTCTGACATGCTTTTAGCTGTCTTATTCATGAATGGGAACATTCTCTGCCATTTAATAAGGGTCGGCTGCTTGGAAGTCTTATCACACTGTTTCTTCTCTTGCAGTCTCTGAATCAAAAACTCCTTTTATCTTATGCAAAAATTCAAAATTCTTTGGTTTGACAAGCTATCCAGAGGTTGACTATAAGGATATAAGGTAAAAAAGGATATTCTAACAATGACTCTTATGTGTCCCTTAAGCCTGCTTGATGTTTCTGTCACAACTTGTAGGTGGTGTTGCAAACTCATCTCATTGTATGTCATAACAACCTGATGCCGTGTATAGCTATCTGCAGTATTATGACACATAATTGAAAAAACATCTTTTGTTTACTATATAAGTTGAAATAACTTTTACTATTTAAGTACTGAACCAGCAAACAAATCTACAGGCAACTCTATCCATTTTCAGTGTGCAAAAGAGCTAACTACATCTGTCTTCTTTACCCTTGCACAAAATAGAGAGCAATAGGGTCTGAAATCATGTGTATAAACAAAAAATAACTCAAATAAACTAAGAATATGACAAGAAAATAAAAAAAAAAAAGAACAACACTGCAGCTGTACCTAAATAATTTTTATATACAGAATGTATTCAGAATAAATCATTTGATCTTCTGGTCATCAAGCCTGCCTAATTTTTTACTATTCATCACCTGACTTTACAAGAAATATCTCTGACTCCTCAATAACATGTTCCTGTCAGTAATGCTCTCCAGAGTTATCTAGATAAATATCTCAATGAAATGAGAATTGCCAGGTGTTACTAAATTAAATGCAAACATTCTTGGGACTGCATTAATATATAACTTTGTCTTTACTGAGGTATGTTTTTGAATGCATAGAATCCATAAGTCCAGTTTTTCACCTTTTTTTATTATATCTGACATGTTTGATGGTGTTCATCACTTTCACCATTCCACTGATACTCTTTACTGCATGTCTCAAAACCAAATTTGTCTGTTGCACATATCATTTAAAACAGCAGCAGTAAAAAACAGCACTGGCTGTGGAAATGTGTATTCTATAAATAGTAGATATAATTCTCTTTTCTTTTCTTACATTGTCCAAAACCATTTTTTACTATCTGTCACAACACACAGTTTATCAATGCCAAAATTACACATTCTTTTTGACAGAGAAGTTAGCACTGACGCTTTTGTAATGGAAAAATAAACGTAATTAATATTTCATTCTGCATGTTTAACAAGGGGAGCACCTTTGAAGCCTTGTGCAATTGGAATGTCTTCATAGGAAGAGAAGAAATAAACTTTATGCAATAAACTCTAGCTATGTTAATTTTTGATTATTTTTGCCAAAAATCTACTTAGAAAGTTTTAGCTACAACTTTATTTTTTTCTTTTGTCTCAATTATTGGCAGAGGAAGAAACTCAGAGACCAGAAACAATTTTAACTAGGTACTTCAGTTTTATTTTCAGTTTTTAAATTATTCCGACTCTGGAGATTGTGATTCGTTAGGGTGACTTTTACAGAACCAGGAGTGTAGAAAAGGAACTTGAAAAAGATGACACTGTACAATAGCCTCAGTGATTAAAGGATCATAAAACTGCATGTATGTGTATGAGAGTGAATTGCCAAGACTTCACAACCTCGTCCATATTATCTTAGCTTTGCAGAAAAGTATATTAAATTGTGTTGGTAGTATTTCCTCTCACTCACTGTATGTATAGCCAAGACGATTTATTTTTTTCATAGGCAATTATCTGTATTACTATTTTTAATAGGATAATCAAATCTATAGTCATGCATTAATGTAGATTTTATACCTTCTATATTATTACTGTTTCTTATAACTACAAAGACAAATATTGCATAGTACAAACTCTTTAGTTTAGCCTGGACAGGATAGATTCTTAATTTTAAATCTGGAAAAAATCCTATGAGTCATCTACTGCATTAATGAGACAACAGCAGTGAATGAGTTTGAACTACTTAAAGAACAGTATACATGCCAGGACACTATTATAAACTCTAAGATACTAAGGAAAATATTTTTTTTTTTGCATCTGAATTAATGAACAAAAAGGACTAAGAAATTCAGTTGACTAGGAATAGATTTTTATTTATATAATTTCCTACAAAAATCCACGTGAAGTTTGTTGTATATAACAGTAAAAAGCATTCATTACATTCTCCGTAAATTGCATAAAGTTTTATTTCTCATCATTTTCCTTAGCTGTTAGTTCTCATAGTCTGAACAGCCTTGCAGACACTGTGCAGTGACAGTGTAAAAGTTAGTATTGGGTGCTTTTCCCTTCTTCATTGCCTTACTCAGTACTGCAGGATGTCAAATATTTTTACTGAAACATGTCATATCTAGTCTTGAGCAAGAAGAGATATTTTTGACATATTTGAACATTGCCCGCTCCAGTAATATTTTTATGAGTATGGGAGAAAATGACCTTAATTACATAAAACTTCCAATTTATTTTTTGCATTCCTATCTCAGGAACTTGTGTAAAGGTTTAAAATTGTCAATCTTGCTCTTACTCAGTGTATGCTAAGAGGATCTGGGTTTTGTATTGCTGAATGTAGGCATATCTGTAAATGGCAGATGAGGAAATGTTTTTCACTGTGGTGTTTCTTTTGCAAACTCTAATCCCAGGAGAGGTGTTCAGCAAAAACTGTAGGGTCTATGTTGATGAGTGAAAGAATATATTTCCTGAACAACCATAACACTGACCAGCTAGTCGCTTACAGTCAGTACAATTAATAGTCTCTCATCCTTAGAGTCATAGAATCATAGAATTGTCTAGGTTGGTATATTTCCCTTTTTGGTCTGGTGATAGCAACATATGGGAACTAAGAGCATTGTTGTCACTGTACTGCACAGGCACATAAAAAGGGTGAGAAATCCCATGTAGTGAGGGAACATTAAAAAATACCAGATATAAAAATTCCCAAACCTAAATATCAGCCTGTCTGTTTATCCAGGATACAAAATTAAGTATCCTCATACCTAAAGGTACAGTCAATATTTTTAAGTTTTTCTATGCATCAAGAAAGTATGTCTATCCTCCTGTTTTTAAAGAAGATGTAGACTGCTGAAATGAGACAACAAAAAGGTCCCCTGTTAATAGTTCTATGGATGTCATAAGCTGATGAACAGGAAAGAAATCTTCATCAACGACAAAAGGAGACAAGGTTCCTTTTGCTCCTGTTTGCAGCTTTGATCATAAGTATAGTAAATATTAAAACCTTAAAAATATGCTTTATGTTCTGTTTTGTATATGTAGGAATTTCATCATTGACAGTTGAAATTCTGTAAGGTACAAGGATGGAATGGCAAATGGAACAAGTGACAGCACCTGAACTTCTGCTTCCACATGACAGCTTTGGAGTTACTGAGGGAAAGTATTGCTGAAATTTCAATTGTATAGTTAGTACAGGGTAGCAAAACACTTCCAGAGGGTAAGCTTCATCTCTGGAGACCAGCTGCCAACCAATTCCAGCACCTACTCATTGGTAAACCGTCTCTGTCACTGATTACTTGTGTTCATGAAAAAGCAGCTGTAAAAAGGTGTCATAGGAAAGCAGGCAGCAGCAGAGAAGAACACAGGCAAGCCTTAAATATGGTTCTGTGTTTCAAGAAGTGCTCTGCTGACAAACTCTTTGGGAGCCAGCTGAGCTCTTCCTTCTCAGTGAATTGGAGCTTTTAATGGATCAGTGTGTAAATAGTGGTAGCTGTAAGCATCCCTGTCTAGAGGGACTGGTTGATGGGTACCAATAAGTTGTACTGCAATGGCAATCAGTAAAGCTCAGTAGCTCAGGCTATGTCTATAATAGTAAATTAATGAGGGACCTGATTGTCTGCACTGTGAATTGTCAAAACAGTCCCTGGCATGTTTTTTTTTTCTGGATCAACTAGTGTTTTCCCAAATAATACCTGGGCATGTGTGTATGAGTTATCAGAGGCAAGACACTATTTCCAATAGTAAGTTGGCATCCAGTCACTCAGATTTAGAAAGCAAGAATATTTAGTAACATGAATGCAGACTACTCTGCACCAGCAAGCCTCAGAGCCAGTTAACACTTACAATCACTTTAAATTTATTTTATAGGTTCATTCTCAATGAAACAGATGTCTCTGTGATTGTTTCACCCTTCATAATTTCTGAACACATTATAAAAATATCTCAAGAGGAGGAATGGAGATTTTAGAAGATCCACCAGAACCAGAGCTCTCTGAAAACAATTGAAGGAGGTTCAAAGAAAGCTTTGTTCCATGTTTCCAAGCCATAAGTGACAGTAAAAAGGAAAATGACCATAAAACACCTTTCTTTCTGTCAGTAGTTGGTTCTTTAGCACTTGATAGTTAGCCCTTAATTGTTGAAAATGTTAATTATTAGACTATATTACTACAAACTTGAAGAGAACTGTATGCTAGACAAAAAAGACTTTTAGATTAACTGTACCAGAGTTTTCTAACTTACTACATGCTTCTTTAGATTTTAAATTAAATAGTGAACTGACAGAGCTTTACAGAGCTGTTTCAAAATGTCATCTGTGCCTAGAATTTCAAAAATTCCTGCAGATTTCTCACAGTCCAACATATGAACTAGTAATACACTACCTTGATATATACTTTGTGAATGGGAAAGTAGGGAAAGAGATTTTCTTGTGCAAAGACCACATTCATTGAACAACAAAGTTCTGACGCATCTGAAATTGTCCACAAAGTCAAGTCAAATGTACTATTGTAGTTTTTCAGATAATGAAATATATGAGAGGAAAATATTAACATTTATTAAAGCTCCAAATTTTTTTCAGCCTGCTTTTTTAATTATCCTATACCTGAAGATTAATGAAGCGCTAACCTGTGCAAACCCATTATGGTTTTGATTACCCTGCTCTCATAGGGCAAAGTCAACCTACATCCAACGAGAGTTTTGCAGGTATCATGCCCTATTTTGATGAGCTTAGCCTACCATATATGACATACGTGAAGTGGTTTGTTTTAGCTGAGGGCACTACACAAACTCAGGAAACTGACCTCCAGGGAGTTCTAAGGATATTAACTCAGCTTTCAGAAGACTCAAACTCTAAATCAAATATGCCTGAATAGATACCGTCAACAAAAGTATTTCTTGTGATTTCCATTTCCTATTGCAAATTGCAGCAAAAATGTCATGTCATATTCTGAGGATTGAATCACTCAACTCATATATTGAAAGACATATATATTAGATATAAAAATAAATGTGCAATATAGCATACCACTCTGAGCTATTATAGCTAGTCAGTATAAAGGAAATTGAATGATAGTTTCAAGCCCTCATTCAGCATACAATTTAATCGGGCATTGTGCAATGTCTTTCTTCATTAGAAAAGAGAAGGGAAAACAAGTACAGCAAGCAAAAAATATGACTTTCATTTGCAACTGAGGCTCAAGTAATTATGTTTACAGCATGAATTTTAAAATTTTCTTGTTATTCAAAACTTTAGTCTGCTTTTAATTAAGACCTGAATGTTGGTTGAAAAAATATAGCATATTTGCATAGAAATAACCACTGCAAGCTGAAATATTAATTTTAAGGCATTTTAATCACTTTCCCTGGACTGATAATTACTTCTAGTTGATACATTTGAAGTGATTCCTTACAGCAATTGAATATATGCACACCAATTGAAGTTTTCCCTAGTACTGAGAGATCATATGTATATGATATCTCTGGGAGTGGGCAAATCATATTTTTTATCACAGCCTAATAACTAACAGAAATTCTTAGTCCATGTTGCTTGAGCCCCAACAAAGTAAGCTTATAATTACTTGTAGCACTAGGTAAAGCAAATATTTGATGTTATAGTGGTGAATCAGTTTTAGTGATATACAAGTCAGCTCATGATATGTATGTCCTTAGCCTTGGCCTTTAATAGTACTATAGTTATTAATAACACAGACCAGGTCAATTCTACTGCATCTGCTGTTGTTTCTTCATGCTACAGGCAGATAACCTGGGAGACAGAGCCAGCAGAGCATCTAGCTAATGAACTCCCTTGAGACTGGTGCTTTTCACAGGCTGAAAAACAGGAGATTGCTGTTAGCAAATTCAGAGCTGGAAAAATAGTTAAGAATATATTTTAGCTATAAAATGTGTTTAAAAGCTGATAAAAATAATGTTCTTCAATGCAAAGAATCTATAACAGGTTCCAGTTCAAACCTCTAATTCTTTTGCAAGCTGAATACATGAAACATTATTTGGGTTTATTAAGACTTCTTATGAGTGTTACTTTATGTTTATTTCCCTTTGACATTTTCTCAGGAACACAAAAGGGCTAATTCTAAATTACAGAAAAATGATGTGAAAGAACAAAAAACTGTTTCAGGAAATCCACTGCTTCCTAACTCACACTGACGTTTTGGGGCCATGTGGAATAACACCGTGTACCAGAGTTATTTAGAGAAGTTGAGGGTTTTTTTTATATTATTATTAAAAATATAGTTTAGTAAGGAAACTTCACTAATACATAGAACATCGAAAGAATAAGTTAGCTAAGTGCATTTCACTCAGAAATATTAAATCAGCTGGTTTGGACTGCTCTGAATATTTTAGAGGATTCTTGGTGCAGGACTGATGGGATTTAGAGAATCAAAGGTACCCAAAGGACCCACCTGAGTCTGTAAACTTTGCAAGGTTATATAAGTTAGCATCCTACTGCAGTTCCTGCTTCTTAGTTTAATCTTGCAATTAGCTGAGCATTTTGTAGGACTGCTTCACAGATTCTTAGTTTAAAGCTTCACAAGAAGTTCATAGGACAAAAAAGAATCAAACACATCAGAAGGAATTCATACTGACTCAAGTGCTTAATATAGAGGAGGCAAGAAGAGGAAAGGAAACTATGCCAAAATGAAATATCTTACATGCTCACAAACATCTTTGCATCTTTGCAATTACAGTTGTGAGGATAGGGCTGAAACTAAAATGAATGAAGTAAAGACATTGCTGTAATATTAGTGGATATGTTTATGGTAAGGTGGGAAACAAACTTTTTAAAAGCCTTTACTGCAGAAGAAGTAGGATATGTTTGTGAACAATTAAGCTTTAACCCCAGAGTGTGAATGCTGGCCTGGAGAAAACTTCCCCAGTGGCATTTGAATTCTTCTCATCTTACTTTGGTTACACAGAAAAAGCATTTAACTCTCAATAAATTAAAATTACTTTCTCCAAGAACTGGGAAGGAATAATTCAAAAAGTATGTGCAGTTTCTAAGCCATAAAAGGCCAAAAACTTTCATGAAGAAATGGAGATGAAGGAAGTAGGAAGAGCAGAGGTTTAGGACTAAAGAGGAGGAAATAGGCAGGAGTTCACATTACATAGTTCTAAAAAATCATTAAATCTGCACAGGAATAACACAGTCCTGGACAGGATTATCACTTAGGACAGTTGTTAATGCCTGTGTTGCCAAAGGTATGAGAATAAGGAAACCCATGAAGATTGTTTGCAATATTTCATTATCTACTTTCTTAATTAAAATTATTAAGTTTAGGTTTCTTTTAACATTCATGTCAGGACTTAATTCAGTTTTCCTCTGATGCAAAAAAGGTAAGGTTTTCTCCTTCCTTTTCTTTCTTTGTTTTCCTTTGGGTTTTTTTTTTTCTGTTTTTATTTTTTTTTTTAATGTCACAGATCTAAGGAATCTGGAGAAAAAAGAACAAGACCAATATTTGGGGGAAAAGAACAAAGAAAGAAAGAAACTAGCAACCTTTTCCTTTGAAAGGTTGGGCAAGGTGCAATCCTTCCTTGTCTTGATTTACAGCCTCCAGCGTGTTTGGGATGGACCAGATGGAGAAGCTCCCTGAAAAGGCAGGGACACACCAAACATTCCAAAGTTCCTCAAAGCTGCACCTGGGACAGAATTCACACTTACGCTTGTTCATCTTGAGCTGTTAATCAGTCCTGCACCAAGCATCCTCTGAAATGTTCAGAGCAGTCCAAAACAGCTGATTTAATACTTCTGAGTGCAATGCACTTAGCTAAGGTCAAGAGACTTTCTCTGATCTAGTGTCCTGCCTGAAACAGTCTTGAGTCTCCTTTCTTAACGGCCAAATAGGAGAATAATAAAATAAGATTTATGCATAGTTTCTAATTTTCAAAACATTTTTAGTACATGATAAGATAGACTTGTTCAATGCTTGAGTGCCTGACGCTGAATGTTACCTTTGGGGACTGATCCTGCATGCTGCACAGCAGGAACCACAACTACTAGGCTTCAGCATATTATGCTGGGCTTCAGCATAATAAATCCAGTTAAAAGTAACTAACACAATATCATGTATTCCTGTTTCAAGGCATTTATGAAAGTTATACAGAAAGGACAATATTAGATAACAAGTCTGTGTAGCCTTCTGTTTAAAGTATGTGGAGACCTAATACAGGCTGGAAACATTTGGACACAAACTTCTTCAATTACCTTCCCTTATTCAGAAGGTTAAGACTTCCTTGGGATATGCAATATCTTTCAGTAATACAGAACTCAATTCTAAATATTAGTTGGACCCCTGTGTTCCTCCTTTTCTCTGGGTGGAATCAAGATATTTAAGAAATTATTTAGAATGCTTACATTTTATTGAAAGGCTGTCTTTATACAGTTGATATGAATAGAAATAGATAATTAAATAAGCTAATTGCTTTGCAATACTACTTCATCATAGATAAAATAGTGACAGGGCAGTTATGTTCCTCTGCACTTTCCACAAAGCACTACATACTACTTTTCATATGCTTTTTCATTATATATAAAACTATTTGAGGGACAAGAAAGGAATATAAGGAGTAATAATGTTCTCACAAGTTAGAAGAAAAAATGGAAAAGTTTTTTCTTTGCAATAAAAATGATCACTCATTTCAGTTTTTGATTGTTAGTGATTTAAACTAATGCCATAATTCCACACAGCATTTTCACTTCGGTGAAACCATTTCATTGGTTCAAATTGATGTGACTGTAAATTATCTTTAATCTTTTGGAAGTGGTACATATAAAATAATAGTAATGAAAATAATAACTTAAATTTTAAAAATATCTCCATAGATCTTCATTACATATAAATGTAATATGGAGTTGAAGTGTTAAATGCAGTCGTTAAACAGGCCTGTCTTAATTTTTAATTCTAGAGACTTACATGATATGGAAAAATGAGGTAAAATGTGCATTTACTAGCAAGCAGCCTTCTTAATCATCATAGTAGTTACAATTGGCCAGACAAGTACTTATGAAGTATGGCATTGCTGTCGGCAAAACTATTTATCTGTATGACACTATATGTCACTTTTGAACTTCAACTTGACATCCATAAAATTACATTTTCATCAAACTGAAAGATCAAGCTTTCTGTGCTGACTCACTTGGGTCAACATTTTGCAAATGACTGGATTTACCTCTTGAACCATAAAACCTTTGTGAATAATTTTGTGCATTGATGTTTGATAGCCTAGGGCACAGATCATAATTTCTGAGCTAAAGAAGAGGTGTCAGAGCAAAATGAATCTCTTTTCTGCATACCAGATTACTTATTCCAATGTATTTCCTCATGTGGTAGTTGTTAAATATCTGTTGTTAAACTGTTAAATTAGTTGAATTCCCAGACACTATAAACAAGCTAATTCCCCTAATACTTATTTCTAGTACCTTTACAGTAGTTCAAAAGGTCAACTGCCCAAATCAACTAAAAGATTTTAATTGATAATAGATTTTTTTTTCCTGGTGGGAAGCCTTTGACTTGATTTCCAGGTAGTGTTTACAAACTCAGCAGAGATATGAATTTAAGATGATCGTGAAAAATAGAAAAGCTGCTGTTTGTTTCGATTGACTGGAGTGATTAGCAGTGTTTCATCTGTCTCAGTACCTGCAGTTTGGAGATGGATGAGATGTAACACACAGCTGGATAGCTGATCTCAGAAGAGTGATAGCCCATCGTGCCCTACATGCCTTGGTTACATATCTGAAATTCTGGCTGAAAGTTTGCACAAAACTTTTCTGTTAAGAAAAGTTGTATCTAAGCAAGTGCAGGTTTTATCCTTTTGGGATGTCAAAAGTTTTTCAGTTTCGCTGAAAAATGTCAGTCATCCAGGCCTTTTGAAATGTCTCACTCAAAATGGGTTGCACACACTTTACCACAGCTCAGTGGAGATTATCAAGTGACTGCCCACGATTCCTTTAAAGTCCACACCGATTGGATGCTGGAAGAAGTTGTAGAATCCCTTGGAATCTAGTTTAGTCCAGAATATCTTCATCCTCAAGGCTACAATACTTGTTGTTGTCTGCAGATGCTCTGTGAAACCAATATTCTAAGACTACCTCCCTGAGTATCTTGTGCGAGAGCTTCAGGTGCTCCTGTCCCCAGCTCCTGCAGGCTATGTTTTATCCAAGAAACAGCAGTGACTTCCAATAATATCTCAGCTAGAGCTTTCTACCAAAGAAATGTAGTGGATGCTATTGTGTGGATGTTATTCTAAGCACTAACTCACTTTGCTGGAATGTCATTGTGTATGGTGTGGTTTCTACATCAGCATGCCAAGAAAATGTTAAGCTCTTGGAGCTTAACAATGTTTTACAATATCTGTGTTGATTTTCAGACAGGGAGTGGCTGAACAGCTCCTGCGAATGGGAAGGAGAGCATGAATCTTTTTGTTTCCTTTGCTTCCATGCACTGCCTTTGCTTTTCTTTACTAAACTGCTTTTATCTTGATCCACAAGTTTTTAATCTGATTTTCTCCCCTCCTGAGGAGGAAAGTGAGACAGCAGCTTGGTGGACACCTAGCAGACAGTGAAGGTCAAACCACCACAGTTACATGTAAAATCAATTCTTTATTGTGATCTTGAAGATCACTGGCAACACATAAGAGAAAACACTATGTCTTCAGCAGGCATTTTGGACAGTTTATGAAGGCATAAAACTCCAATTTCCCTTGTGCTTTTTACATGTCAGTACAATGAAAATGAACAATGAGCTGCCAGGTCCACCTGTGAAGAGAGCCTTTGGAATTCAACACACTTAGTTTTACATAGCTGAATGAAGCAAAAATAGTTGTCCATGGATGTAAAGCTAGGAACAAGTTGACTGAAAAGAAACAAGCAGATCTCTTGAAAGTGATGTAGAGCTGGGAATTTATTTGGTTTATAAGACTGGGAATGATGAGTGGGGAGGAAAACTGATTAAATAGATTATGTACACAAATTTGTCTTCTGTGACTTAGTACTATGTCAGGACAGATGATTTGGAGACACTGTTGCTCAGGACATGCGCTCTACTTCCCTTTTTCCTTCTTTGCACACATGTCACTGGAAGTCAAATACTCCCAGAGGGCAGAACTTGAGCTCTGTTATCCAAGGTTTTAATCAGTGATGGACTTGTCCTGTGTATGAATACAAGGCAGGCTATAGCTTGCCTTGTCCTAGTTCATAGACTTCAAAATGGGGTGAAGTACTCTTGCAGAATCCTTTTCCCATCTAGTCATAAAGCAAATGCAGATGCTCTCCTCATTGTAGGTGGTTTACAGACCTATCATTCTGATTAGTTGTATAGGATGCTTTCTTTATTACTGACATTCCTGTATTTTTGTCATTAAAAGGTACCCACACTCCCTAACATACTTGTATTGTCAAGAGTATAGCCATCAAGTTGAGGAATGTCAGTCTTTTTGTCACTTTGGAAACTGTATTGGGAGTGCTCTGAGCAGTTTTGTGTTTATATTAATCATTATTATATTGTAAATAATATTAATATTATCATTTCAACCAGCAGGCACTTTGCTATTCCTTCTGAGCCTCTCACTCTCTTTGATAATACAGGATCCCTTTCTTTTGTCATGCAGAGGTTTAGCGTGTGCCACTTGCTAATAGCTTCTCATTTAATCATATCCAAAGCCGAGAATTGCATTTTTCATACAAGTGAAGCCGGTTTTTTGGAATCTCCTTCTTCATTTCTAGTAGCTATATCAGGAACAGCAGAACCCGCATCATGTTGTTGCTTAAAAGGTTTTTTTTCCCACTTAACACTCAATTTGTTGCCTGGTCAATTAAACAAAAAGATTCTTAGCAAACTCTATGCTTTAATCTAGTTTGAGCCCAGATCATCATTTATTCCCTGTGGTTTCTGCACTGATTTTCACTTCCCTCGTCCCCCACTTCGCTGCAGCTTCTTAAAAGATTGGTCTTCAGGCCAACTACCTTTGCATGAAAGTTTGTTTTTCGTGATGAAAGCACGCAGGTATTGTTGACTGCTGTGCCTGATTGAGGCTAATCTGTTATCCAGGTTATGACATATATCATCTGTACATATTTTATATATGCAGTTTAGGTTATATGAGGATGATGGTTCCACCTGCTATTACCAACAGCAGTCATCACCATTAAAATAATAGAGCCTATTCAGTCTGTCAGCAGTAGTCTTTAAATTACTTTGTTTTGCAAATAAAGTACACTCAGTCTCTTAATACATCATTTAAGCATTCTGTAAACTAACAGTGCTTTGATTTCTTTATTTGTGCTCAGAAACATCCTCAGAAACAGTTTCACATTTTCATTTCAAAAAATTTGTAATCACCAGTTGCTTGGGGAGCAAGTTATTCTGTAAGATGCCTCCACATCAGTTATTCCTTTCTCTAGATACCTAATAAGGAGTATGAAATCACCAAACCAAGTGCGAGTTTTAGCTCTTATTGGATGCCATAAAATTGCAGCTTTTTGCTCTCTAGTTACATTAATAACAGTTACATACTGTTGTAGGCTCCAATCATGGAAAAACCTGTCCTTTACTGAGCTATCAAAGATTTATTTTCACTTGTGGTATTCAGCATGGAGCTTGAGGATTCATACATTTTCTGCAGTATTTCTAAATTAAAATCTCATCACAGTTGCTGCTTTCTTCTCCTCTGCAGTAAATAAGATATGAAGGAATTGCATGTCACCAGTGGGATTTAAGAAACTACAGAAACCTTCACAGTGGTAAACTGAGGTGTGAACATGAAGTGCACTTGCTATTGTGTTTTATGGAGCCACACAGCACCACTCCTTCTACCTACCAATGAAAGTCATTATTACATTGTAAATTCACCTTCAAGTTCACTGTATCCTTACTTTCCTATGTAGGTGTTCTCCAAATAGCCACATTTACTAACTGGTACAGTTACGCCATCCATAGCTACCTATTTGAGACCTTGACTGAAAGCTAATTTCTTTTTGTTAGAGGAAAAAATGTTAAAATATGCGTGGGGGACAAAATCCTTTATATTCAGGACATGAAAAATGTTAGCGGACATTTCTGCAGTTTTGTTACACAGCAAACAAACTGGGATTTTGGCTTTTGGGTTTTATTTTGTTTTGTTTTCTTTTGGTCTGGCTTTGGTCTGCAAAGAGTGTTCCTGTCTTCCCATCGGTGTGAATTATCAAATTCCCT
>JAOXNG010000001.1:34614139-34624268 GCA_028566535.1 Scolopax minor | reverse complement strand
GGTCACGACAACCCCAGGCAGCGCTACAGGCTGGGGGCAGAGTGGCTGGAGAGCTGCCTGGCAGAAAAGGACCTGAGGGCGTTTGTCGACAGCCTGCTGAATGTGAGCCAGCAGTGTGCCCAGGAGGCCAAGAAAGCCAATAGCATCCTGGCTTATATCAGAGATAGCATG
Source organism: Scolopax minor (assembly GCA_028566535.1). NCBI lineage: Eukaryota > Metazoa > Chordata > Aves > Charadriiformes > Scolopacidae > Scolopax > Scolopax minor. Next base: position 34,624,097 of record JAOXNG010000001.1, on the reverse strand, counting down.
GCCAGCAGGACTAGGGAAGTGATTGTCCCCCTGTACTCAGCATTGCTGAGGCCACAGCTTGAATACTGTGTTCAGGTTTGTGCCCCTCACTGCAAGAGCACAAGACATTGAGGTGCTGGGTCATGTCCAGAGAAGGGCAGCGAAGCTGGTGAAGAGTCTAAAGAACAAGTCTTAAGAGAAGTGGCTGAAGGAACTGGGGTTGTTTAGTCTGGAGAAATGGAGGCTGAGGGGTGACCTTATCACTTTACAACTACCTGAAAGGAGGTTGTAGCAAGGGGGATGTCGGTGTCTTCTCCCAAATAACAAGTTGTAGGACACGAGGAAACAGCCTCAAGTTGCACCAGGAGAGGTTTAGGCTGGAAATTCTTCACTGAAAGAGTTGTCAAGCACTTGAACAGTCTGCCTAGGGAAGTGGTTGAGTCACTAATTGGAGGTATTTAATTGCCTCCATTAAATTAAGTACCCTGTCTGGAGGTATTTAAAAGACATGTAGATGTGGTGCTTAAGGACATGGTTTAGTGGTGGACTTGGCACTGCTAGGTTAATGGTTGGACTTGGTGATCTTGGATATCTTTGCAACCATAAGAATTCTATGATTTGCATAGTAGCAAGTTAGATGTAGGAGCATTGGTAGTTTCTTTTAAAATACTCTTCAGTGAGGCTACAATTCTGGTGGAAAAGTTATCTGTTTGGAATTTTTTTATGTCTGTTTTTTTGCCTTTTTTTCCAATATACATAATTCTCACTGCATTTCTGTTTTTCTTTCTCATTACCAATTGCAGCAATGCCTATCAGACTCTGCTTCTGCATAGTCTCTGTACTTAGTGATTATTTTATCAGTGTTTTTTTGCTTTGAAAAGTTAGATTGCTGTATAGAATTGCCATTGGAATCAAACTCTTGTTTACCTGAACGCAAGATATGAATGCTCCAAACTAAATCACCAAGAATTTAATATTAGTTCCTTTGCAAGACCATTTATATCTGGGAAGGATGGTCGAGCTCCTGACTTTCCTGCCTTGGTAAAGGCTGGTACCAGTTTAGTTTTACTGCACTCGGCATGTAGAATGCAGCAAGACCTATCTCATGCTTCATTGCCATATGACAGAGGCTAAGCTACTTGTAGTGTAATTTTTGTGGTTCTGAGAAGCTTCCCTGACAAGGGACTGTTTGTTAGATGACAAACAGTCATCTAACACCATCTGTCAGTCCAGACTTTTCTTCAGTAGAGTCCCTTAGGATTTTTTTAATTGTCTGCATGGGTGATACCTGCCTTCTTTCTCTGCTATTTTAGAAATTCACTGGTGTATAATCTTCAGTTTACACTGAGAAACTGAGATGTCTTTGACCATTATTGTTTTGGCTGCAATGAAGCAGTTCAGGGCACATGAGATAAAAGTTGTATCCTAGAGGAGGCAGAAATGAGAATATTTACCTTGAAAAGGAAAGATAACTAATCTGGTTACTAAAAAGTGAAAAAAAAAAATCGGTGATTCTCCGTGGAAATTTAAGCAGCTATATATGCATTTCAGGTTTCTGGAAGTGACTTACAGATACTGAAAATGAGTATATAATAAAACTTATTGCATAAATACTGAGAAATATTTAATATGGGATATTTAGAATGTTGTAGTTAAAAGAAATCTTTTACAGTAAAGAAGTATGTTGTGAGAGATGTTAAACAAAAATGTTTGAGCATTCTAAAATACAAGCTTTGCATTTTTTAACCAAAAAACAGTAATGTGTCTGTGAGTGTACAGTAATTTGCTAATAAAACTTTCTTATATTCACAGGGTAATAGCTACTTTAAACAAGGGAATTTTGATGAAGCTATAAATTGCTACACTAGAGGGATGCATTCTGATCCATACAATCCAGTATTGCCCACAAACAGAGCATCAGCTTTTTATAGAATGAAAAAGTAAGACTTCTGTTGTTAAATCCTTAATATTTCTTTTTTTGAATGCTATTTTCAGACTTTTTGATTAGTTTTAAGTTTTGATTATATTATTTACAATACTGTAGCAGAGCCTGTGTAATAATGCCGTTGCTACCTCCTTTGCAGTTTCAAAGTGAAATAGCAATTGCTGGGATAAAGAATCTGGTAGTCTCTCTCCTTTTCTTCCTGGAAGTTTGCTGTCTTCTGTGTTACAGTGTAAGACAAAGGAAAAAAAGGAGAAAGAAAGTTCAGCGTTCGGTTTGCCTTTCAGATTTACTGAGCTCTATTTCTAAGGCTTTAATTAGTTTGGGGTGAAAAAACGGTATAGGAGAGACGGTTATTCTCGCTGTAGGAGTAGAGACTGTTGACCTCTGTTGTCCTTCCCTGTTTTAATGTGTTGAGAGATGTTTAAATACTGGTTCTGTGCCCCTTCTGAAGCATGTAAGATTTCCACTAGAGAGAACCTGTAAAGATTCAGAGTAAGCTAACTTGCTGATGTTTTGAGTTTTGTTACCTAGATGTGTCTCAACTAACCCATTCATATTTTTGCTAGGTTTGCTGTTGCAGAATCTGACTGCAATTTAGCACTTGCTTTAGATAAAAATTACACAAAGGCTTATGCCAGAAGAGGGGCTGCTCGCTTTGCTTTGAAAAATCTTCAAGGTGCTAAAGAAGGTGGGCCTTTTTAAAACCCTTTCCTTAAAATATCTACAAATTGCTTGATTAAAGCTTGTGTGATTTTCTAGTTTGGTGTAGGAATTTAATTTTCACTTGTTGTAAACAAGGAAAGGAAATGCCATATTGCATATTCTACTGGCAAGGTAAAATTCAAATGGCAAGTCTAAATGATTACTGTAGGAGTTAGAAGTTCAAGAAGAATTAAGCTTTAAATGTTTTAGATTAGTACGTGCTTGGGCTTTTTAGGCAACTACAAAAAAAAGTTATATCTCATTTTATACTCTGGTTATTTGCCTGTAGTTCCTAACTGAAACATTGTTTTCTGCTCTTCTGATAGATTATGAAAAAGTTCTAGAGCTGGATGCAAACAACTTTGAAGCTAAAAATGAACTGAAGAAAATCAATCAGGTAATAAGACTAATAGGCTCTAACATAAATTAATAAATTCTGTTCAGTTTATGTCTGTATCAATTTTTAACAGGAGCTGAATTCAACAAAATCTTCCGTGTTTTTTCTGGTATTTGAAGTTCACTGAGGTCAAAATCTGTAATTGAGTTTCTTCTGGATTAACTAGCATGTATTTGTAAAATTGGAGTATATATAGATAGGTTTAGTGGGTAACTTTACGTTGTGGTTCAGTAATTACACACTTTTTATTTGCCAAATAATATTCTGACTCACGGCCCCTCATAGAAATAGATTTTCAAGAACGGGTTAGAATGTTGTTTTCAATTTTCATTCAACTTATAACGCAGGCATTTCTGTAAAATTGCCTGGCAGAGCAGAGGGGAAATACTTACGGGGGGGGGAATTATTTATTTTCAGGCTCTCTCATCAAAAGAGCGTTCAGAACAGAAAGAGCTCGAAGATGCGGTCAGACCAGAATTAACAGATGAGGAGAAGAAACGCACTGAAGACCAGCAGCTCAAGCAGAAGGCTATTACAGAAAAAGATCTGGTAAGTCACAGGTTCTGATGAAACAGAAGAGATCTAGCAAAGAAAAGTGTTATGTTGTGCAAATGTGTAAATTAAACTTGATGCTGTCTTGAAATTTGTAAGTACAGTATCCTTGATATTACCTTGTTTCCCATTTTGGGTTCCATAGGAGGTGAGAGGGACAGAGTTCTTTTTGAACTCTTCTGGAGGAATAATAATACAATGTAGTTCTTGCAGCACAAACGAAAATAAATTTCAAATATGTTCTAAAGTAAATAAAAGTTGAATTGTATGTCACAAAGATCCCATTTCTCCAATATCATGTGCATCTTAACTCTACTTGAACAAGAAGGGGCTATGGACTGTTTCTTGTGCTTTCTAGCCTCTGATTACATAATGAAAAGTAGTTATAAAACAGACTTCAGGGTGTGCAGGCAGCAATGACAATAAAAATGACGTTGTGGATATTTGATCTTGGCTCACAGTTGGCTTATTGATTTCTCCTTCTTCCCATAATAGAATGCAATAAAGAAATAACATCTACTAAAACATAGTTTTCTTTCTGTTCTCTTACCTAGCTTTTTAAATTCTGACTTTTTGTCAATATTCAAGTTTCCTGTGCTGATTGTAAGAGGTAATTAGGAAAAGAATGAAAGCATACATTAAGTAGGTAAAAGGAACAGAAGTTTGAAAAGACCACAGAAAAAACATTTTGGTCTAGCGCAGTGTTTCACTGGTAGCAGAGTTGGCTCACTGTGGGCCTGTTCCTGGCAACATGGATCCTGTCAAGTCTGAACCGTGACCTTTGCTTTTTTGCAAGTGAGTAGAGTAGTAGCGGAGATAATAATACATGGCTTTATGTTAGTCCTGAGAAGCAAAAGATAATCTTAGCCTTTTGGAAACAAAAAAAAAGTAATGCAATTTTGTTGTATGGAACATTAATTAGAAAAAAAACAGCAACATTTAGGCCCAAGTAATGTTTAAGGATAAGATTTTCATGGATGTAGCAGGATAAAGATGGATTTGTTCAGAAAATAATCTTGAAAGGGGAATTGTAAAAAAAGTTCAGCTTTGTGAGGCTTGTTTTAAATTCAGGAGGAACAGGGTGGCTTATCCTGGACATTAAGAGTAGAAGTAAAGCACAAATTATAGACTTGTAAATCTGCACTTAAACTGGGCATGTGGAAAATTTTTTATTTTTTTTTTATCCTTGAAGTACTAGAAAAAAATAAAGATGCTTTTTGTGGTCTGCTTCCAAGCTTAGATATGAATAAATATGCCAGAAATATCTGTCCTGATGTGGGTGTTCTTTGCGATCCATCTTCTTGACATTTTGACCCTAAAAAGAATAAGAAAAGCTCATTGCACTAGAACTTTCTCAACACTACTTTTTTTTTTTTTCCCCTCTAACCTAAATATTACAGGGTAATGGTTATTTCAAAGAAGGAAAGTACGAGGCTGCAATAGAATGTTACACCCGTGGTATAGCAGCAGATGGCACCAATGCTCTTCTGCCAGCTAACAGAGCCATGGCCTATCTGAAGATTGAAAAGTAAGTAGTACTGCATGTGCTATACTGTTTCTTTCTTCGTTGTGAACTAGATGGGAAAAAGATGCAGTAGATTTTTCACTCAAGTTACTGTCACTCCTTCTAAGTCTTTCTAGAATTCAGTATAGAACAAATCATATTTAAGATACTAAGGGAGAGAGACCGACTCAGGAGGTGTGATTTTACAATGCATTTTATAGGAAAGAAAATCAGAGAGAATAAAATAGCATCAGTATGAAATTACAGTTTCTAAAGTTTGATTTTCATTCTTTTATGTGTGTAAGACTCTATATAGACACCTTTCTTATAGGACCTGTCCACAGCATTATCTTTTTTATTTGTAAAAGCCAGTCAGCTACTAAATGTTTCACCGTAAAAACACTTATAATTCCTGACTCCAAAGGGAATGGACAGGAGATTTTTCTGGAAACTGTAATTTTTAAAAAATATTTTTCTTTAACTCTGTTAATGGAGATGTCTATGTATAGTTAGTTTATTTTTAATTAAACTTTGTTTATATAATCCAGCAACAGTAGGAAATGCATGCTTTCTTGCAAATGAGAAAAATTATATATGGCCATTTTTGAAGTGCAAATCTTGAGATTCTCTGATAATGTAGTAGTTTAAACTGGTAGCGTGAGAAGCAGAGAACTGAGCATTATGTTGGTCCTCAGTTCTAACATGATGTGACTGGGTAGGTGTAGAGACAATAATTACATTGATCTCAAATTATGAGATTACAAAATAGGTTGCACTTGTAGTATTTTTGACACAATAGTTATAATTTAGTACTGAAGCCATAGAGGATATCATAATGCAAATAACATTTTTAGAGAATCAGAGGAAGTGATATGGTAATTGAATGACCATGCAAGAAAATCAATTCTGTGTGATAAATCAGTGTATCGTGGGCCTTTACATTTCAAAGAGGACTCAAATATAAAATAGAACAGGAGCTCATTGGTATTCTTGTAAACCTCTAGAACTGATAAGAACTGAAATAAAAACAACCAACCCTAAAACTATTACCATAAATTCAGTGATAGATTGAAGGAGGAGAAGAGAAATGAATGAAAATACTCAAACATGCACATAGTGGAATTTTGTCTTACGCTGAAGCAAATTATTTTAATGCAAGGATATACCAACATCTTATTCTGAAATAGTTAAGGACAAGTCACAGAAATTCAGATGCAGATGAACTTATTTGTATATATGCTTGCTTCTCCTTGCTTGTCAGGTTTTCTTGGGTTTTTTTGCTATGGTATTTCTGGTTTTCAGATGTACAAAACTGTGATGCTGACTTACATTTTAAGGCTATTAAATGTTTAGAGTGGACTCTACTCTGACAGGCATTAAGCATTTCTTTTCACAGAGGAAGCGAATTTCTCTGTGATGATAAAAAGAGTCATCAGTGTGTCATGAGACAGCTAAAGACTTGGCTGAAATGTCAAGGTGCTGAAATTGTGTATGTTTACATTTATTTTACAGTTTAGCTCAGTGGCCTGTATTTATATGTGTACAGGTAATTAAGATCTGTCTTCATATTTTAATTGTTTTGGGTAGCTCTGTCTTTTCAGTTGAAACTGCCTCTTGAAACTGATTATTAATTTTGCTCTCTTTTGCTGAGATATGAAGAGGCAGAAAATGACTGTACACAAGCTCTGCTTTTGGATGCCTCTTATTCTAAAGCCTTTGCCAGAAGAGGAGCTGCCAGAGTTGCTCTTGGAAAGCTAAAAGAAGCTATGCAAGGTATGACTTTAAATTAGCCTAAGTGTGATAAGTAAGGGGGAAGTATAAGGGCATCGTGATTTTTTTTTTTTTTTTAATATCTTCTAATAGCAATTAGATGAATTGCTGATTGATTGAGGTTATCGGAGCAACAGTTAAGAGTCATGGGGTTTTGTTGTGTTTCACTGAATGTGTGAAACCTTTTATGCTGGTATACACGTGATCTGAAGACAGTTTTGTATGAAATTGGAACTGTTGTTGCTCATGGTAAGTACTAAGAAATAGTTTGAAAATTGTGTTTAAAAATTACTCATGGCATCAGGATGACTTTACCTGTCTTTCATTATTTTTAAAGCTGTGAAAGGAAAATAAGTTTAAAAATATGCTAGTTGCTTTGTAACTTGAAATGTCTGCAGTTTTCGTATGTTTCTTCACTCAGATTTTGAAGCTGTTCTGAAGCTGGAACCTGGAAATAAACAAGCAGTGAATGAACTCAGTAAAATAAGGAATGTATGTATCCTTGTGCTATTTTCGGTTTCTTTACAAGCCTGTAGTAATAGAATGTTTTCATTCTTTTTTATGTAACTTTTGACATATCATATAATTTTTCCTTAAACTTTTGGCCAACTTGCCATTTTTTTTTTCAGGAATTATCTGAGAAAGAACGGCAGACTCGCCAAGAATATCCTGCAGTATTGATAAAAGAAACGGAAATAAAAAATATTGTGAAAGTGATTGATAATCCATTACACGTGAAATCAACAGTAAGTTGTTTGGCTTCGAGAGTTGCTTTCTGTAATGGTGGGAAAAGTAGAGCCTCAAGTTAAAATCAATTTTTTGCTTCTTTATGTAGAGTAACTCCTGATAAATTCATCTTGCCTGTGGAAAGCTCCAAATTTACAGAATTACTCTTTAGATAATTTTCAAGAGCATAACTTCAGCATTTCCACATATGTGTAACAGTAGTGGTGGTGTAAGCATTTGGCCTACAGTACCACAGTCTGGAGACATGGTGTATGCCTGTATCTATAGTACAAACTGAGGAGGCAACCCCAGAACCCTATCCTAGGTGCATAGCTAACATTGCAGTTGAGACTAAAGGGGAGGCAGTTGAGTTTCCTTGTGTTTCCTTGCAGACTTGAGAAGGCTCCGGGTAAACTCCCCTTCTTTTCATTTGTTGTTCATAGTTTCTGTAGCAGCTGTAGTGGCAATAAGACATGTTCCCACCTAGTGTCGTGCTAGAGTCACCTAGGGTGACTGGAAGAGCTTGAGCCTGCATTTTCATCCACGTAAACTGGAGAATAGAAAGGTTTCAAGAAGCAGTATTTTTAGACTATGACTTCTCAGTAGCTATAGTCAGATTCATGAATGAGATATGACAAAATATGGTAACACAGAGAGTAATGTTAGCTTTCTTTATGTATTAGGCTTTCCCTTTTAGCAAATCTAATCTTATATATTCAGCAGTGAGTTGTGTGAATGCAGAGTGTGCTCACATATTGTATGGGGTACTGTAGTGTTCTGCTATTGATGATTTCAAAATGCTTGTTTACCTTCATTAAATACATTAAATATATAATTCAGATGGATAGTTTTATTACTAAATGTGTAATTATTTTGATCCTTCGGGGAGGGAGTATTATATGCTCTCTATAACCCAATACAATTATTTCTAAAAACCTAAATGAATTGATTGTGAAGTAGCTGAAACACTATAGATAATTATATTAAGTTTCCAGTTTGGCTGCTAATTTAAGTAGAAATTCTAGGTTGATTGTCTCTTCCTTGTTCTGTTGAGGTAGAACAAGTATAGATGAAACAACTGTGCTTTTAGTACTGCCTATGGATTGCAGAGAGAACTGTAATTTTATTCCATATTCACCAGGCAGCCTCCCAGTCTTAGCCCAATGATAAGCTGGTATATTGTGAAAACAAACCATGTATTGTCTGTGAATACATGAACAAAATGGAGGGCTTTTTGGCATGATTTAAAGCAGTTTGCTGTGAAGATATATGATGGGATTGTGTTAGAGCTGTACAGAAAAATCTGCCATGAAACTGTTGAGTATGTTTAATAGCGTATATTTGCATCTGTATTTCTAGAGCAATATATACTGTATTCGTATTCAGGAAATTAAATTCCAAAGAAAAGGTGATATTTTTTAAATTATTATTTTCTTTCTTTTTTCTCGCCACTGAGTGGTGCTTCCTTGTAAGACCTGTGAAGGTGGTTCTAAGTGGTGGTCAAAAATTATGCAGAGATCAAATAAGCTGAAGCATTTTAGTTAGTATGCCTTTTAATGGTGGAGTTAACTGCCTTATGATGTATGTAGGGCTGAGTTACAGATATTTATCATCTCAAAATTTTAAATTGAGGGTTTACTTCTTTAGTTAAATTACAAGGCTGGTCCAGATCATTCGTCAAAATACATGGTAGTCCTTGTCCATTGAACTTTAGAAGGGGGGAAAAAATAAATTACGTTTTTGTTCTTATTACTGGGAAAACAGAATGCAGATTCTGTCATCCTCTAGAGTAAAGATACACTGGTTTATGAGGGTAAAGCAATAAAATGATCACATAAGGCTTCTTGTGGAAGGTTGTTTTTTTTGCTGTTTATCTTTATTGAAAGTGTCTTCCATGTGCACCACTACAAATGAAACTGTTACCATGAGATTATTTAAAATTACCACACCTGATTATCTAAGGCCTGTTTATACACTGATGTTGAGGCTATACATGTGACACGAGATACATATTCTGTTTAGATGCCTTTGCGAAGAATAGCCATTGAAGAAATTGCCGATGACACACCAAATAGTGATTTGCCCAGCACTACTGCTTTAGTCAATAACTGGAAGAATGCAGTGAGTGTTGAAACAACAGTGAGTCTAGATCAGGATGATCAAATGACTACACTGGACATTCCAAAAGCAAAGCACTTAAAAATAGAAGAAATCAGTGATACTTCACCATTACAGTAAGTATAAAAACTCTAATGCTCTTTTAAAAAGGTAAATGTAGTTTAAATGTAATTTGTTTTTTGAGATTTCTACATGTGATGAGGTATCAAACGTAAACTGCAGAATTTGAATTAAAAGAAAATATCGGAAGAAAAGTTCTGATCAT
>JAOXNG010000001.1:34584120-34597828 GCA_028566535.1 Scolopax minor | reverse complement strand
GATCATGGTTGCTTTTTCCTCTTCTACCTAATGCTAGAAATGAGAATCTCAATTCTTCTCCTTACCCAATATCCTACCGATTAGGCATGTTTTGACAGGAAATTTTGGAACTGCACAGAATTGCTGTAAAATCCAATATCAGGGGAAAGTAGCCTTCCCTGGCAGCTATAGCACAAATTGGAAATAGGTCTTCCAGGCTAACGTGTCTTGGGCCATTGCTGTTGCTATTAAAGGGTAGCATGGGATGGCTGGGCACGCAGGGAGGGTGTGAATGCCAGCATAAACAGATAGAAAGAGACAGTAGTAGCCAGCCCTTGGCTCATGGGCAGCTTTTCTTCCCTGAAATAACTCTTTGGCACTACTCAGAGTCAAAGGACATAAAAAAGAGCCACAACTTTCTCCTCTGACAGGAAGCACAAATTTTGCTATAAATCCTTGTTCTTTCTGCCCTGATTTATCCCGGGATCATTGAGGTACTGCAATAGCTGATGCAGATTTCTTCTGATCACTGATTCATTGTCTTAGACAGGGTAAATTGTATGTACTGAGTAATGGATAAATAGGATGCATTGGCTGTCCTGAGCCTACTGATCATGTTTGTGTACAATCATGGAAATTACTTTCCTGCTTAAAGGAATATGAATAGAATTGCAAAATCAAGCACTCAAAGGCTCAAAATGTCACTTATGCACAAAGCAACACTTTGCTTTTATTCAGAGCATTTGTGTATTTTTCATACCACGGTATAATCTTTAATTACATGCTACATCCAATTTTTTACCTTCTAGCAGCAAGACTTAAAATGTATTTATTCTCCTGTAGTCAGAGAATTATTTGAAAAAAATTTAGCTTTTTTCCTGGGAAGATTTTTGGTGCTGGTATTTAGCTGTCGAGAGGGCAACCTGTCACTTCTGCAGTACAGTGCATGCTTTTAAGCTTTTAATAATAGAGTTGTGGAAAAAAAAATCTAACAATGAATTGCAGCCACAGGGAGGAAAGTAAAGTGAGTCTAGTGGCTCCTGTTCAGCTGGTTGTTAAAAATTTCATGATAGCATCGATGACACCCCCACACACAGTTGCTCTGTTCTCCCTACTGAAGTACTCTTTGGTTTCCTGGCTGGCACCAGAGAGGCACCTCTGTGACAGGCAGACATACCTCTGTGTGTACTGGTTGGACTGGACTTCACAGCACATAGTATTTGCTTTATGTTGGACAGACTGGGAATGAAAAATTACTATAAAACCCACGGCATCAATTTATTTTTTAATTATTATTTTTGGACTGCTTTGCGCTTACAGACCTACTTTTTTTTTTCTTACAGTTCATTTTTGTTGTTCTTACTCCTCTAATTTTCCTTCCTACTTTTCTTTTATTCGTAAGTGCTAATTAACTGTGCCTATGAGCCATAACACTTTCCTAATGAACAAGCCCTGGGCTTTGTTAAAGTACCTCAAAAGACAGGGAAAGAACTGCTTGCAGCTGAGCTGAACCCAGCACATCTTGTGTCAGCCAGTCAGGGAGGGAGCAGCTCCCTTTAACAGCCTTTTGGAGAGTGGGTGATGCTGTGCAATTAAAATAAAGCCTGCAAGCAGCGAGAGCATCAGTGCTCAGCCGTGGCAGCAGCGAGGGGGTGAGCTCTTTGCTGTCAGCTACATGGGTGGGAGGGTGCCAAGAGGAAAGGTGCTTCCCAGGAGCCTGCCAAAGCTGCACCAATTCCAACTCGCAACACAATCCTCCGACCTCTCCCGAAAATACACCACATTCAAGAAAAAAGAAAAACAGCTGAGGAGAGGGCGAAAGGAAAGCGTTGCAGGGAAGAGCCAGCTCAGCGGGAAGATGTGGAGTTAGTGTAATTGGAGGTGCGTGGAAGCGCCTTCAGATGAAGGAGACTTTAAATGGAGAGGAAGGATGAGTCCTTTTTTGGAAAAGGCAAAATGGGTTGATTTGCTGCATTCACACTAACAGCAAATGAGATGGGTCTGTATTTCTACCCTTTCTTTTGCAGGCGGAGTTCAAAAACAAGACACCTTCAGAGCTTTTACATTCTGCGTAATAGCCAAAGAAATGGCACTGGGAAGAAATCATCTAATTCACACCATTTCCTTATTTTTTTTATACATTTTCATTGAAAATGTTGAACTGTCTTTACAGTGTTAACATAAATACAAGTAATGGGAAAGAAAGAACAGAAATGGACTTCCATTTGGAGAAATTAAAATATTTTAATATAATACCAGATGAAATTGTTGTTATGAATCACCATGTAACAGAGAAAAAAAAAACAACAAAGAAAGGATGTTTGATTTGCAGAAGTTCCTGCTTATCATTCATGACAAATGAAGCAAATGCAGTTTTATTGCATGAAGGAAAAATCTTCAACTGGCTTGAGCTATTATGCACTCCATTTAGCCCAGAGGCTAAATGAGACATACAGCAAGAATGAATGTTATGTAAAATAAGCACAGGTTGAGGGAAAGCTGCAAGAATGAAGCTGCATGGGGCTGAAAAATGCCTTTCCTAAATTTCTTCATTTCTTCCACTTTGTCCACACAATGGGGCCGGTGCGAAACCCAGAAATGGCATCTCTCAGGCTGAGCTCGCTCTTCTGTATAGAGAACAGCAGCTGTGCCAAGGAACAGCAAGGAGGAATGGGGAGAGCTGTTGGGGTACAAAGGAGGACCAGGACTCCCTCTTTGGCTGTCAGATCAGTGTCGGACTTTTTGTTCCCCTGCACTTGTTGAAATCACAGCAACTCTTCCTGTGGAAAGGTGAGTTTGCTGAACACAAAGCATGGATGAAAAACAATGTATTCAGGCACAGAGCAGTATGTCACACATTCCTCTCACCAGCTGAGAACATCCAATAACATATGCAACACATACTTCCCTTCTGTGGTTCCAAAATCCCTTTTCCTCACTTAAATCCACCTTGTGAAAACATGACAAGTATGAGTTTTTCATGATTCTTCAGTGCTTCTTTGGACTTGACACTACAGTATTGTTCACAAAAAAAGTTTAGAGCAACACTGACTTTTCCTTATAATGTGTTTTTATCTGTGAACATAAATGGAAGAAAAGCAAAGCAATAAACAGCTTTATTGAATCGCTTCCACCAAAGGGGTCTTTATGCCAAAGAAAAAAAAGAAAGATAAGGTTAATAGAGTGTGTGGTCTTACCAAAAAGTACATTGTGACTTTCTGTTTGATTGGTAGGCTGTGCTGCAAAAGCCACCATTAAACTTGATTTAGAAAAGAAACACACAGGGAGGAATATCTAGTCAGAATAACCTGACTACCAGCCTCATGATTACATTTGTAGCCTGTATTTTTTTTTCTAAATCATCTTTAAGTACAAGAAATATACAAAAAGCACTATTAAAAAAATAAGGAAAAATGTGCCTACAGAAAAACTGTATAACAAAACCAGCAACAAAAATAATAAGTGTAAATCAGGCTGAGCAGTGCAGTGTGCCTAAAAGTGCAGGTTTTAAAAGTGCAGGTTTTAAATTGGGATAAAATCAAAGTCCTGATTTTTCCTTTTCAAACTGTTCTACACTCAGCCTTCTTGACTTGTACGATTTGAACGTGTGAGCACAACTATTGCTATGTTACATTCTTATTTAAGAGAGCTTTTTATCCATAGACATTAAAATTCCAATACTCCTGCTGGAGTCTCTCAGGTCGTTTAATAATCCTGTGGTTTAATTATTGAAATGATTGCCATCTACATTCAGTAAGCTCAGCAGCATGTTGGTGATTTGAAGGGTGGGAGATAATATATATTCTCAGTGACAGAGAAAATATAAACAGTCATCAGTCATCTTGGTTCCTTCACATAAAACAATGATGGAAGAGAGGTTTTTTGGAGGCCTAACAACCCACAGAGGATTTGGGACCCAAATTACTGTATCAGATCTTCTTCTTCTCTTCCCTCCTATGAGGTAAAATTTCTTCAACACATCAGTTTCTGCTACTGAATTTTCACAATCATCTGAAGTTCCTCACAGTGGGTACATGCAGACCACCAAAACCTGGGGAGCATAATTGCACACCTGATGCTCAAACTAGTTTGGGACATTTCTTTATTTCCCCTACTACTAGGTCCTGATCCCTTAGTTTTACCATGCCTCAAGGGAAAACTTGATGTCCCTACACACTGCCTAAGATCACAGTAGATGAGCATCAAAATGGGAAATTCTCAAGTTCCTTTCTCCATGTTCACACAAACCAGTTCTGTCCCAGAACATCCTGGGACAGTGGGTCCTATATCCCTCTGGAAATTCGACTTTGCATGACCTAATTAGAGGTCATGTTTTACAGTAAAATTCCTAGTTTATATTAAAACAGGAATTGAAATGCCCCAAATCTCCTCATTACCATTTGGTGAAAGGAACTTCTCTTGCTTATATTTTTGCATGGAAAGGGCAGCACTTTCAATAGACAATTCTGTTGGAGCCACTTTCTCCTCCTGCCACCTGAAGACTGTCATTTCATCTGGTGAGGTGCAACAGAAAGTGTAAACTTGTGCAGATGTAAAACCTGAATTCAGCTTTATACCATCGCAAGTATGTTTACCCTGACCATTGACTTATTTACTATGATGTCAAATAGAAGATGTCCTACCGTGACATCTTTTTAGAACAAGAAGGAACCCCTATAAAGCTGTTTTAAAGGCACTGAGCATTAGGAGGAAACTAATGATTGTAAATCCCAGGCAGAGACATGAATCTTAACCAAGTGAAGTTTAAGGTGGTGCTGTCTTCAAGGAAGTGGAGTTTAAGATATGCCTCTTCATACAGTTTTTTAATAATTTTTTGAGAAGTTTCTCTTCTCTTGATGCCCAGGCAGGACACAGGCTGGTGTATAATCTGGTGCATACTCATCTAATAGACAGCACAGGAAATACTGTTTTCATGGGGAAAATTTGCATTACAATTGAGATTTACAAGATGGGTCTATCAGTCATCTCAAACACTTGTAAGGCATAGATCTTTGTCTATTTTGAAAAATTGTGGAAGAATGTGGTAGAATACAAAGATGTAAAACTTGATCTCTCTCTGGCTGCTGAGAACAATTTTCGTAACTAGTTAATAACTAACTGAATAAATACTGGATTGATTGCTACAGCCCCAGCCTCCTGCATATGGACCACGTATCATGTGTAAAGTCCTGTGCTAAACTGATGCTACTGATGCCTTCCCATCTCATTCCTTCTTCCTTCTGTGGAAATAAGATCCAGGGGAAAAGGAACATACAGTGGCTTACAAGCAGGTCTCCAGTCTGGATGGTCAAATCCCAAACCAGGTGGTTGTGGTGTTATTTGACAGGCTAGAGGCCCCGTTAAGTAATTTGCTTAGGGAAATCATTGAGGTGTCCACTTGTGTTGTAACACAAGGTCCTGATTCCCACATCCATCTATGATAACAGAGAAAGAGGGTTGATGGAAAACTAACAAAGTGCCAGGGACAAGAGTATGTGTTGCCCAAGGTATTTTTAAGCACAGTAGGAATCCACGCACAGACATAAATTATCAGAGAGAGAAAATGCCTCAGCATCAATGCGTGGGAGAGCCTCAATGCCAGCTCAAATATAGCACAGGAAGCAGATGTCTTTACTACTGTAAGCATACTTAGACCTCTCTGGATTCGCAGCAACAGCACAGAATTACTGTCTCTTTCATTCAAAAATTATAACAAAAATCTGGGTCACCCCTCACCTTTTATATAAGACTGGGAGGCTACAACACTCACCCACAGTGACAGATCTGAAGTAAAGGCAGAAAGCAACTGGAGAAAATAAAGGAGGAAGAAAGCAATTTCCATACTTCCCCTTGAAGCCAGGGTTCCATATGTGGAACAAACATTGTGTCAAGTTTCTGGAAGATATTGCTCCACACTTACCTCTCTGGTTTTGAAACACCTCTCCAGAGAGAATCACAGAAAATTGCTAGGTAAAGCAACAACAATTACTATGAATACAAAACAAGGCATTAGGCAAAGTAACTATCATGTTTAATCCCTCCTAGCACCCTTCTTCTCATAGGCATTGTAGGAGAAGCTGTTTACAGCTAGTGGTTGGCACCAAGTTCTGTTGAAAATATTATATAAAAACCTCACAAAGTATGGTTACTGTGGACATATTGGGGCTTTTTCGCTTTGCCTCAATCCAGTGTAATACAAGATGGACAACCTTAATGGAAAGCTTAATTTCAAATAAGACCCATTAGTCATTTAATATAAGAAGCTACTATTAATAAACTCTCAAGAACAAGGGACTAACATAAATTTGTTATTGGGATGTTGTCATTAAAAACAACTCTCCTTCCTATTTTAAAGCTGAATTACTGGAAAAAATATATCAAGGTATGAAATGTTGCTGTTCCATGATTCCGAAGTTATAGTATTAGATTTTTCTGACGGATTTTCTGTTTTAAATTAGAATCAGAAATGCAGACTAAAGTCATAGTTATAACACAATATTAAGTTTGCATTAGCATTTTAATAGAGGCATCTGAAGCAGTTATTTTGCCCAGAAGAACAGGTCAACTCTCTGAATACTTGATTTCAAAAGCTAAGTAGAACTAAAAATATTGACTTAAACAAACACTGTTAAGTATATCAACCAGGAACTGCCTTGAAGAAATAGACTCGTGTGGGACAGCAGCAAAACAAAAGCAATTTTTATCTTTTTATTACTGTTAGCAACAAATAGATGGAATTCTGAGTGCCTGAAGTCAGGCCTCTCAGATAATTTCTTTTTGTAATGTAAATCAAAATCAATGATTAATGTAGCATTTCCTGAATGGATGCTAAAACTACTTCATCTTTTTGATTAACCTCTTAGGAGTACACTGCAGTTTGCATTAAAAAGAAAATCAGATGATAAGATTTTACTTAGTGAGCCAAGAATACAGCCCTCTCCTAGTTAAAATGAATCCTCTCTGTGCATCTGTTGCCTGTATTATGTTGTGAAGAGAGGGGAACTGTTCTGAGCTGCACTGATAGCAAAAGCCTCCAGCCTCTGTCAACCCTTGCCCAACATCACTTGAAAGGATTTTCACTTATTGCTGCATGAATTGGTTTTCCAGTCTCTATTTACACATCATAAACAATATAAATTCAAGATTAGTTTTAACCTGTTTTAACCTTCATAGGGGGAATTTGAAGATACTTCTAAAGAAGTCCATCACCAGGTACATGTGTGCAGCACAGCTCAAAAATACTACCTTGGCCCCTGAAGGAATGTAAGTATGGCACTGTGGCCTGGGCAGACAGAGGCAGCTGCCAACTTTCTCTCAGCAAGGCTGAACCTTGGCTCAAATACCTCTGCGTTGTGCACCATTACATCGCCATGCCCATCATCACACCTGACCACAACTGGGTTGTCACAGTTTCCTCCCAAGGTTGCACCTTACTCCAGAGACCCAAAACCACTGAGGCTACAGCTGTGTGGCTCCGGATCAATTTTTTTTTTTTTCCATTGCTGCATGAGATATCCCATATACAATATAGTAGATTTCTCTTTCTTGTTCCTGTATTGAGATCAAAAATCGTATTCAGGCAGCACAGTTCACAGGAAGGCATCTGGATGTAATTTGGAGACGGCAGGAGGAGAACTGCCCACTCTTTGACCTAAATTCACCACTGAAAGAAGTGCCTAAATTCTACCTGCATTTGGGTTTTATTTCCAGACATTAGTTTTTGCTCTGGTAGGTTAATGAGCTCTTCAGTACCTCTGATTTTCTTCTCCCCAAAGTGCTCATTGGTAATGTTTAAACTGTCTTAGCAAGTTTGATGAGCTCGACGGACTTCTATAGTGTCTACCAGTACAATATCTTATGTACCACAACCTTTCAATATTTAACACGCAGATTAGATTACCAGGGAACATAGAATCATAAAATTGTTTAAGTTGGAACGGACCTTTAAGATCTCTTAGTCCAACTGTAAACAATATATGAGAATATAAGATAAGAATGCAAGTATGATTTAAAGTTTAAAGCATCTTTGATTGCATTCAGTCTCAAAAACCTCAGGATTAGTGTGAATTTTATCTTTTAAATACCTCTCTCTGTCCAGACAACATGTACATCAGTGTAATGCTTGGCCTGACAGAGATCATGGGAGAGTGTGTCATTCATTTAAGCCGCGTGTTCAGCTTGTCTCCCACAGCAGGAGCCAGCACTGTGTTTCTTCAGGTGGGGTTATCTCCCAGCACTCCCTCTGGCAGGTGCCTACACTAAGTTGCAGGGCAGGACAGCGAGACTTGTATTAGCAGGTAAATACCTGAGCACATACCAGACCTGTGAAGCACTGGCTCCATACCCCAAACCATCACTTTCAGCAGCAAGAATAGCAGGCTGGCATGGACACAGCTTTCTGATTGCAAAGTGAGATGTGGATGTGTTGAACTAGAGTGGTGCTGGCTGGGGTGTTTCTGAATAGATACTCCTGGTTTTAGGAGATGGTCCAAGAAGGAGCAGCTGTGCTCAGTAAAGAGCTCGGTTTGGAGTGCTCTTGACAAGTGGAACTGTAACTTGCTAAAAGTAATCCATTATCATCCTTGACTTGTTTGGCTTCTTCCCGTGTCTTCCTTGGGAGCACTGCAAAAGCCAAAGTTATGTTTACATAGCTTTGTTCCTTCTTGGCAATCTCCTTATCCTTTTGGAAACTAACTGAGGCAAAAAACTGCAGGATGCAGGCAAATTTTGAGTAACCTTAAATTTGCCTATCCATAAAACAAGTAGCATAACAAGTGGCAGTTTTGCCTATCTTTTTTGAAAATGGCGCTGGAAAGGCACACGCAACCTGTATCCATTAAACAACACAGAGATGCCATGAATCAACCCAGAAAAAGACAGCACTTTACTGAGATCTGTGCCAGCATCAGAAAAGCCTACAATCTATTTCTAATCAGGGCTTATTGTGTGGAAAGAACAGGTGCGACAAATGGGGTTGATAGGGAACCACATGAACAACAGAAAAGACCAAGAAGAGTTCTCCCTTCTGAAACTCTTTCCTCTGTTCAAAGGTTCATGACCCTGACTGAGCCTCTTTCAGATCCAGATGTCTATGGCAAATTTTCCACAAGATATGCCAAAGGCAAACACACAGTCTTTCAACAGCTGGAGCAGCTTAACAAGGAGCAGAGAAGTTGTTAAAATCTTTCATTTGGCCTGGGAGGCAGGGATTGAAAGTCATATCTTATACTTCCCAGGCCAATGTCCTAGTTGTTGTCTAACTGATCTCTCTTTCATTTAATACAGCTACAATTAGTCTGTTGGAAATGGGATGGCATTAGCAAAAGAAACTAGGAGCATCTTTCTCTGCCTGGTTTGTCAAACTAACTCATAGTGAGAGATTTCATGTGCTGGGTGACTCCTCTCACTGCAGAGCTACCAAATAAAAAAAAAGGGGGCATTTTTGCATATTTCCCAAACTGGTTGGAACTTTTTCTCCACTATACCCTGACGAGACACGAACTCTGAATACGTTAGCTCAAGACTTCTCACAAGAGCAAACTTCTCACTAGGACATCTCCATA
Source organism: Scolopax minor (assembly GCA_028566535.1). Lineage (NCBI taxonomy): Eukaryota > Metazoa > Chordata > Aves > Charadriiformes > Scolopacidae > Scolopax > Scolopax minor. The sequence goes on along the minus strand of JAOXNG010000001.1, from coordinate 34,588,286 downwards.
TGGTTATGCTATTGTATAGTAATGACCAAAAAAGAAAAATAATTCATCAAAGAATTTAAAAAAATAATAATCATGCTATCCTCATATTATTCTCAATTATTTTAGGTCTTATGTTTTTGAGTAAGGCTGAGTACTCTCTGCTTTCTGGCAGAACAGTTCTGCTTAATTAAAATAACATAATTTGGAACAACAGACACAGATCAAGTGATAAATGGTATAAAAATAAACCAAATCCCAAAACAAGAGAACAGACAAGACTCATATTTGTCACCAAATCTGCCTCTTACCTCTTTCCCTTCACCAATGACATCTAGTTTAACCATTTTAAGCGTTCTTGCATTGCTCTTTTGTGATGATATCTAGATCACTGAATGAGCAATTGTCACATGGCACAGTGCAATAAGTGGCTCCCAAAACACATCAGAGAGACACCCCCTCTGCATAATATTTTAATGGAAAAATAGTTCTTTCAAAGACAAATTGTGAAAAGAACCTTACAGAAATTATTCTGAAATAGTGTACTTGAAAAGTGAAAACTTGTTATATAATTCTTTAAACTATCTAAAAAGGTTTAAAAAAAATCAGTATGTTTTCTAGATGGAGTCTGCAACATTGGCCAAAAACACCTAAGCAATGCCATAGCCATTTCTTTGACTTGTAAAAGTTACTTTCATCCCTCTTATTGCAATTTCTTTAACCTATTATTGAAAGAATAAATGTTATTCCCGAGTTATTGCCCACTCCTCAGAATTTTTAGTGGTCTCAGGGAGAATGAATTCACTCTCAAGTAATATATTGTGTGATATTTGGATATAACTCATGTAAAATGTGAGAAATGAGATCAGAAAACTTTTTATGTGATACCAAACTTCTTCAAAGGAAGGCAGACAACATTTGTGATGCCTTTGTAACAATCAATAATGATAAGATGGAGGACGTATTTCTAAAGGCCTTCAGATAACGATTGGAGGCTTGAATTTATCCAGAAGCTATTAGACTAGGTTGTCCTGTGGCAGAAGCATTTCATTGTACACAAAGCAGCTCCTGTACCTCTTCAGCCTACACCATAATGTGTTCATACAGCCCAGAAGAAGCTTTGATTGTGTTGTGTGGGCTGACAGTCAGAAGCTATACACACGGTTCACTTGTTGCCACAGACGGGATGGCATGACCAGGAGAGGGGGCGATGGGTAAACAGGCACCAGTACGCAGCCATCTTGTTTTAAGCTGCTTGTCTGTGTGCAAATTGCCACCCACAGACACACAGTGAAGAGAAAAATAAGAAGAAAACCTGCAATTTTAGAGTGAGAACCTTAGCTATTTCCCATCTGGTAGGACATGCCTAGCACCATGCAAGAGCTGATGGCAACAGAGGAGGAGGAAGCCCTCATCACTTCTTTGCAACTTGCTGGTTGCTCTTACAGAGAGTTAAATCAGCATGCAGGCTGGATTGCATCTATTCTGATATGTCATGACATGCAAAAAAACAATTAAGAGCCATTATCTAATAGACGGATTGATCTAATGGAAGATTTTTTTTCCTAAAATTGTGGTTATTCATTCCTGTACTCCTACTATGTGTATCAGCTCTACAGCATGTCTTCATTCAAAATCACAGCTCTGTCCAGCCAGAGATATCCTTGTCTCTTCTGCTGTGATTCATTTTTACTGCTTTGTGTCAATATTAGACAAGCTCCTTAAGGCTTTTGGAGCAAGTGAAGACATGATAAAGAGAATGGCAGTTTTTCACTAATAAGCTGTCATTACCTAAATAACTGTAAATGTTGTGCTATTGCTTTCATACAATTAAAGATAATGCAATATAGACATTATTTCGCTATGCGATTTTTAAATCTTCCTCTAGCTTTTATAAGACTACCTGTCAGGTTATAATTCACAAATTCTATTATTTACTCTGAAGAAAGCCAATTAATTACACTTTACTGAAATCTTTAAATTAATGGAGTCCCTTTTCTGAAGCTTTACTAATTTACAAGTTATTTGTCTTTATTTATGAAGTCTGTGGATACCCAGGTAATTTTATTTTTTAAATTCTCAGAGTCATAAAATGAGTCATTTCATAAACCCTCTTCTGTCTCATGTAACATCTATTAACTTAAGAGATCTCATTATATCACCCAAAATATATTTCCTACATTTGTTTATGTCAATGTTGGAGGAATTAAATGTTTAACATACAAATATGTGTCTAGTCTAAACATGACTAAGAAATGGCATATATTAATATTGCCACAGGACACGTATAGCACATATATCTCTCTTTGACATGAGAAATATGCTTGAAAGAAGAATGTCATGAAATACTAAATACAAACTTACAGACTCGGAAATTAGACGGCAACATTATTGTTTTGAAAGAGTAAGTTAAGTTAGACAGCAATGAAAAGTTAGTTATCCTTGTACTGACAGCCACAGTACAAAACTAACATTATTTTCCTTTTAATTTTTCTTTCTTTTTAAGAAAAGAGGCAAGGCTAAGCCCTCTCTTTTGCTTTTGAACCCTTAGATATAGCAACTCTCATATGAGCTGCCTTCACAATAATGCTTCTGTCATTAGAGCTCCCGTTAGGGTCTTCTAGCACTCAAAGGCAAAGCAACCCACCTTCCTCCATGTCCAGGGAGACTAATCAAATGAGGCATCTTTTTTTCCTTTACAGATTTTGCTCTGTCCTTTGAGAACTGGATACCACTTCAAGTGAAAATAAAACAAAATTCACTTTACTGCGCCTGAGGGATAGTGAAATATAGAAAAATTGTTTATGTTCAATAGGGTTCAGAAGACTGAACAGGAACTGGGCAGAGCCTATTGATTTAAAACTTCAGGCACAAGCCAGAGATGAAAGTCGCAGCCATGTTTCTAAATAATATGGGCTGGAGACTGTTCTCTGCAATGCAGCCAGATGATACTGGGACCTGACAGCTCAATTCCCTTCCTCTCCGCAATAGCCTGGCTACATGCAGGCTGCCATTGACAGCTCCATTTGCTTGTGTCTTGGGACTACGTAAGTTGTATGTAAGTCACCATGTCTACACCAAAACCATGCCAGGAGCAATGCTTATTGTCTAACAGCACCTAATTCTTGATGCTATTTTCGTAAAGCAGTAGCCCTACAGACTGAAGCTACAGGACAGGCCCTAAGCTCTTCTTATGATGATGTAAATGCCACTGCCATAAATGAACATAACATCTTACTGTTTTTTCCTACTGAATTTTCATAGGTGATAGGATGAGTAAATGTCAAGATGGTTGTTAGACCTTTTTGTTTTCTTTTTTTAAAATTTCTCTCTCAACTAAAATTCTTATCTCTTGAAAAAAAAAATACTCACTGATACTGCCCAATATGCATAAGAATCACTCAGCAAAAGAATAAGATGTGTCTGGAAAAGTTATTTCTGCCTTGAACTGTTAGGATTTGGAGAGTGACAGCTTATTCATAAGCTTAGTTTTTTTCTCTGTCCATAATTCCAGATGCTAGCAAAAGCTGCATCAGTTGTACTGCACAAAAAAAAAGAAGATTGACTTTCAATTTCTATTTCTTTTGTGGCTTACAAACAATGTGCTTCTTTTAAGGAAGCTTATTTTTGCTTGAATTTTGTGAATTACAAAAATTACTTTCTTATAGAGGAAACCACAGCACTATTGATCGTGAAAGGTGGTTATTTTTGTGAAGATCTATGTAAACTCAAAGGCTACATTGTGAGATGTCCAGATTACAGCCATTGTTGGGAGACTGCTTTCACCAATATGGGTAAGTGCAGACAATGTTTCTACACGCTTCCTGGAGAGGTGATGTTTTGTGCTGTTCTGAAGGAGAGCTGCTAGGAGAGGGACAGGCATGAGAATTAGCTGTTCTGAGAAGTGTTGCAGATGATGAACTGGTAATATGCACCAGACAAACAGCTTCCTCGGTACGATACAGATGACATCAAAATGTCATAGAATTGAGGTCCATTAATGTGCAGGAAAAAAAGTGATTTTAAAAAAAAAAAGTAAAAAAGTTTTATTCAATATTTTTGATGCTGCATTTTAAAACATGTTTAATTGAATCTTATAAAATACAAGTATGAAAAATTCAAAAGATATTTCAATTATTCCATCATGGAAAAATTGTTTTCAATCTGATCATTATTTTCCAGGGGTCAGG
>JAOXNG010000001.1:34572977-34584020 GCA_028566535.1 Scolopax minor | reverse complement strand
GGGAGCCCGGGGAAGGGGCCGAGCAGGAGTCCCCCCACCCCCCCGTGTGTGTGTTCCCATTTCCACTGGGAGAGCTGGGAGATACCCGTGTGGGTGCGATGGGAAGCGTTCCTCGGGAGCTCTAAGGCTGAGATGGGCCGCGGGAGCCGCCGTCATCAGGCTGGATCCAACCCAAACCCGCCGAGTTCGCGGTACCGGTCTCATGAACCCTCCATCCACCAACGGTCATTCATCATGAAACCTCCTCTTTGAGGCTTCTCTTCATGACCTTTCTTCAAATAGGGAAAAGTCGGGTGGTAGAGCTAACATTTGAATACATCTACGTGATCCGCTGGTGATGAGCCCTACTAAAACCCATCCACTTTCCCAAATAAATGACTCTGGTAGATGAGGTTGCCAAGGAGCTTCTATTTATATTAATTTTCCACTCCATGCATAATTTTGTATATCTTCATATATTTTAATTTTACACCCGTTACTTTCTTAACCAGCTCTCAAAAACTTCTCGTTTCTGGTATTTCCCTTCCTGCCTCTGTTGCCGTGTTTGTGTTGAATTCTAATCGTTCTCTGCAGAGAGCCATGGGATGGGTGGCTGCTAACAAATGACACTGGGCCTTATTTGGTCACATTTGCTCACGGTGACTCATACCTTAATCTGCAAGTAGCTTTATTGATTTTAGTACCTACTATTTCTCCGAGAGCTGTCACCGCCTTGGTGGTAGTTTGTCACCACCTTTCATCTCTTACCGTTATGAAACCCTAAAATGCCCCATCTCCTTCGACTATCTCTCCATCCTGCAAAATTTTGACGTGGCAGTCTTTCTTGCTCCTTTTTTATACTCTTCCTTTTATTTTACCTGGTACCATGAGTGGTGTTGTCGGTGGTTTGGTGGCTGTCAGGTGGCTGTGCCCAGAATGAGATGGTTTTTTTAATGTGATATTTGACATAGGCATGGTCTCTCTCCCAAGTTTGTCATTGGATAACTGCTTGATTTTCAGCATTATTCAATAATTTCCTGTTTCAAATGTCCTGGTAGTTGTCACTATTTATTTTTAGTGGCCACCATTCACAGGCATGTATGCTGGAGGATTATGTCTAGCATTTAATTAATTTGAGGTGGCTGGATGCACACATCTGCTTTTGTACAGCAAGTCCTTTATTTCATGTCTTTATCACATAAATATTGTTGAGCTCTCCAAAATGCCCCAAGAAAATGCAGAACTGGCTGCCATTTCATAACCATACCCTGCTCTCCAAACACAATGGCGTATGATTGCCCTGCCACAAGAAATTCTGGAAAGGCGGATGAATCCTAAGGGACAAATTTTCCTCAGAGCTGAAAGTCTTACCATGAATCACGGTAGTAAATCACCACTGAGCGCTCGAAGATGTAGCTGCTAGAATTTTTTTAATCAGACACGCAAACAAAGAGCGCACCCGTAAGATTTCGGGAGATCTAGTTCATTCCTCTCTCAAAAATAGGCATGTCAAGTGCTGTAAACAGCATCTCTAAGAAACGGTACCGCTGAAAGTTGTTGAAAATCAGGAGGTTCCTCGGGCCTGGGAAAGAAACAGGTAGCACAAGGTAAAATACATATGGGTAGACACTTTCACAGCTCCCTCCCCTTTGAGCTAACATTAGATTGGGGCTAAGAAACTGGGGCTACCAAAAACGAGCTTGTCAGAGTGGTCCTTAAAATGGAGACGATGGCTTTTGGGGCATGAAGAACCAGAAAGAAAGAACTGAGAAAGGCGGGACTTGTTTTGTAATCCTCATTTTCATTTGTGGTTGGTGAGTCCAGCTAGTAAGAGGGACTGGGCAGATTAAAAAAAAAAAAAAGGTAATAGTTGTATGGCTGGAAGTAGGAGTTTAAAACAAGTACGAGTATCCCATGTTTCGCTTGTGTTTGGGTTTCCAAATGTCTTTACACCTCCTTTTTGCGTCTCTCCCACCACGTTGTTAGGAATACTGAAATGCCCTGGCAGGGAAGTGTCAGAGGAGGTCCCACAGCCCCTGGGGCGCGTGATGAGCAGTTTTGCGTGCGGACTGCTTGCCAACTTCAGTGAATCCCTACACCCACACCCCAGCAAAGTGCGGGGCAGGGCAGGGCACCGACTTCACCCACTAACTGAAAATATCCCCGAGACACACTCTTGTAAAAGTATAGCCAGGAAAACATACCGACTGACACGGAGTTCATATAACAACTGCCCACCCGTTTCATTATTTCACAAATGTGCGATTCGTGCTTGTGAGCTGTCACCGTTAACATTTCCATCTGTCTCAATATTACTTCTATTCTTAGTTGCTATGTGATAGATGTAGGTGTATGAAAAGGATTTTTCCCCCCTCCCTGTGTCATGAAACAAAATAAATGAAAGCCACAGATATGTATCCACGCATCGCATGCGGGCAGCGAGACCTGCGGGCACCTTTGCTGCACTTCCATTACTAGAAGTAGAGGTGGAGTAAGAAGCACGTGCCTGTGGCCTCCTGGTGCTGCTAGAACGTGTCCTCAATGAGCCAAAACGTAAATAAGTCAAAATCTAACTGCAAAAGTACAACGTTGCTTTGATCTCATTTCAAACATGCAGTTTGAGAGACCTATTTTCCCAATCGCGTAAGCGTGGGGGTAGTTTTCCTTCTCGCATAATCTTAGTTGGTCTTTTCCTGAGGCAATCTCGAAGGGAAAATAGTCGTGACACGCTTCAGCATTCAAAGGATCAGGTCCTCAGCTGTGAAGATATTCCTGGAGTTTTCGAGGTACTCATTGCTTGGACGATTAGAAAACTCCTTGCATACCCTGCCTTCCTCAGTATGGGTAGGCCAAAGCGGGATCTGAGGGGACACCTGTAGAAGTGAACAGGCGTCTCACAACAGCCTCCAGCAAAAGCCAAATCTGCCTCCAGTCTCTTTATTCCTGTTGCCATTGACACTTCGCAGTGGAGCGCACACTCTCATAGTCTCCTGATGAAGGGTGTCTCTTGAAGTCATTAATGGGGGTGATCGAGTCCCACCCCTGGCGCAGCTTCCCAGGGAGGCAGGGACTAGCTGGATCCGGTGGCTGGCGTAGGCTGGGCCGCAGGCCTTTGGCCCCTGCTCGCCCTGGGCTAGCAGAGAGCCTCGGGGCTGGGCATTTGCCGTAGAGCCAGCTCTGCTGCTGGTAAGTGGTTTCTCCACAGTCCCAGGATGCTCTATAGTCTCCCGCAGTAGGACTGTAACGGTCCAAGGTCTTGCCATAACGGCCAAGTCTATACTTTCTCTTTTTTTTTCCTCTTTTCCCTACCTTTTTGTGGTCTGGTTGGTCTATCTTTTTTTTCTCTCTCTCTTTTTTTTTTTTTTTTGGTTACACCGAAAGATGTCAAGGCAAAGTGAAATATTTGCGGAGGGCTGCTCATGCATTCAGACTGTAGAGTTTTCAAAATGTGATGTTTTGCAATGATGACATTAGAGTAGCAACCAAGGGTCCGAGACAGCAACGCCTGCTGCAGCTGGGCTTCGCTTTGAAATGCCCAAGACAATGGGGGCCACTGTTCTCCATCGCTTCGCCTTTCCATTCCATTTGCATAGTCTGTTCTGCCTGATTGACCAGCTTGGGCTGTCCAAGGGACCAGCATTGTTCACAGATCACTTCAAGATGGCACAGATGACAAGATTCAGGTGAGAGATGAAGCGGGATGATTCTCAAATGCCGTAAGAAAAAGCTACCCTGGGAACTTTTACCGCAAGAGGAACAGTTCGAGAACTGAAGCAGTTAAAGGATTTTTCTTTCTTCTGGTTTGCCATTGATTAAAAAAAAATTTTGCCACAATACTCGCACTGATAATGAGCCTAAGTTTGTCAACCATAGTCATGCTATTTTCCAGATTAATGAAGGAGAGCAACATCTGGTCCTTAATCAAGACATACCTGGTTTTGTTCCTGCAGATCTGTATTGATTTTTGCTCTGATCTGTGACAAAAAATAATTAAAAATCATATCCTGGGATGAACAAACCGTTAGCTTTTAATCTAAGTCTCTTAAAAAGGAAAGAATTAGGATCTTCTGATTATGAATGGAAGTTGCAAAATCAACCAAGGGGGTATCGGTAAATAAATTAGTATCTGGATAAACTTCTTGATTAAATGAATCTTGCTAAAAGCACCAGATGTGAAAAAGACAAAAGACTAATTGTCAACATCAGTGATGTTAAGTAAATATTTGTCTTACTGATTACAATGAACCAGTGCTGTTAGTGGGAGTTTTGTGAAAATTGTTTGTTCTTAAATTATTCTTCCTTGGTGAAAATGCTGTTTTGGTGGTATATTTTATATGCAATTATTTTGGTTATTGACATACAGTTCATTTGCCCCAGTAAAATCTTTCATATTTTAAGTTGGGGGTTTTGTAGTCATTTTTCTATAAACAATATTAATTAGTCAAATATTGTTGGGATTTTAAGTCATGGAATTGGAAAACAGGAAGAAAAAATAAATAACTATCAAGAGACTTACTGGACATGTCTATTGTTTTCTTAATGATTTAAAAAAATTAAAGCCATGAATATTTTCAATATTTAGAAAAAAGCATGACTTTGGTTGCAGATTTTGGCTTGTCATCTGTGTTAGTGCTGTGCAAATACCTAGGAGCACTGAAGAGAAAGAGAGGAGAAGTTTGTTCTTTTAGTGGCTCTGTGTTTCTGATATCCCTTTTGTCACATCAGTATACAAGGAGTTTTGTTCTCCATCAAGCTCATACTGCCAGGTGAAACCTGAGTAAGGACTAGCTGCATGATCATCGGGAGTCTAAAGTCTCTACAGATCCAGTCAAAGTAGTGGCAGACTCATACCTGACACTTTAGCCTAGAGAATTTTTCCATCTGAACCACAGTCACAAAAGGTTCCAGTTCTCCAACCTAAATTACCCTGTTACTAACTGTCATAGCTTAACTGCTAATAATGGACCTCTGGGGGTAAGAAAAAAGGTTAGACCCAAGCATTTGTGAGGGGTAGTCAATGAAAAGGGGTGACTCATGCTAACAACAAGGCAAGGATTTATGGCTAAAACCTGAAGCAACTTATTCTTCCAAGAATATTTCTCTCTTTTTTCTATACATCCTTTCTCTGGAAACATGTCTTGGGTCACTGTCCTCAAAGGAGCCTGAAGGAGCCAGATAAAAAGCTGTGTGCAAAGAGACTCTGCAAGCAAGTTGTGCAAAAAGTTATAGTGTAAATCAATTGTTGGCTATCGCTCTCAAATACTACATGTCTAAGCTTTACTGTGCTCACCATCCTCAAGGGACACCTGAAGAGGCTTTACTGGTCAGAAGGTGCCAGTCGGGAAGGAAAGAGGTGACACCTGCTCCTAGATTAGATCCTCCATGGTGATCAGTTGTCATCTGTTGACTCTACCTTTCTCCTTTTAGGGTTTTATTCCTTTCTATATTGGTATTTTTTCTTTTGAATGTATCAGCTTGTGGCGAACACCATCTTCCCTACCTCTGTCTGCAATTGTACCCTTCTAATTTTGTATGTTTCTCTCTACAGGCTTTCCTTTGGCCTTTTTCAGAGCTCAGTTACTTGCTCAGAAGTATGGGACATGTTTATACAATGCAGAAATGTCAGAAAGAGGCCTGAAAAATAGTAAGACCATGGGCTGAATCCATGGTGGTGGCGGTCACAGAGTAAGGGGGTTATGTTTCTTTTTCACTGTGTTAAGCTCAGAGAGGATTCAGAAGTCTTCCTTTGTTGAACAAGATATCTTGCTTTATTAGCTTTATTACAGGAAGATTACATCTGTGCTCTGATTTTCTGAATGTAACTGAGAATAAGTGTCTATAAAATTCATGGTGATTTTTGGCCCTAGATATACAGCCAATATCTCGATAGATGTGTTTTCACTATCACCCTGACTCTAGAATTTCAGAAACTGTCTCAGAGTTGTACTATGCTCTTGACTGGTTCCCCATTTTTGATTTTCTGATATATTTCAAGCCACTGCCTCAATCTTTTTGTTCCAATCTGACACCGTGACCCTTTCATTTGAAAGCTTTTACAGAGGTTTCCCTGCAAATACTTTAAAATACACGCTGTTGAAATATCTAATGGGGGGAGGGAGCGAAAGAAAAGAGGGGGAATAACTCTGGAAGAATAGTGGCTGCTTGTTTTATAACCATAAAGGTGCTTGGGGTGACATAGGTGTTTTCTCATTCAGAGTCTAATCACAGCACTTTGTGTTAGTCATGGCAAAATGCCTGGGGTGGATTCAAAATGCCACCTGCCCACCTACTCAGCATATAAGTTTACTGTGTGCTGTGCTATTAAGTTAGCATTTTAATGACTCTGTGATGTCTAACAGGCACAGAAAACAAAGGAAACCCTCACTGGATTTCCATGTAGTGTCACATGTATGTTGAACAGAAACACTGTAGAGGGTGTGTAATAGGAGTTACCAAAAAGTTCTTTGCTCTTTGTTAAACTGAATGTGCTGAGGTAATTTCCTAAACAGTATTTTTTCAGAGTTGTTGTTCATTGTTACGCGGAAATGTAAAAGCTACTACATTATGCAAAAAACATTTGTTTAATATCTGAGGTATCCATCACTCACAAAGGGGTCTGATGAAGAGCTTATTGGCACGAAAAGAAAGACTCCCATTGTATTCAATATTACTAAGTTAATGACTACTTTAAGGCAATGGCTACCAATGACAACCGGAGGATTTCTGAAGCTGACATCTGTTCTTGGCAGAAATAAATTACTTGAATATCAATTATGGTAAATAAAACATACTGAGTTCAGAAAATTGAGATGTTGTTAGCCTGATGTTGCCTACACAACTGGAACATTTGATTCAAGGAAGTAATACACAAGAAAAGAAATTACCCTTCTGTGAATCAATTATTACTATGTGTACAGTTTCTACAATGCTAATCAATTGTTAAGAAATGAAATCGAAAACATTGTGCTTTTTACAAAGTGGCACCTTCATCAGTATTCAAGCAGAGATTTTCTGGAAATAATTAGTTATTTCTAGGTGAGTCTGAATCAAAGCCCAACTCTGAAAATTACCAAAGTTTGGCTGAAGACATTGTGAATATTATCTCTTCTCCTCGGGGGATAATCATGTCTGTCTTCTTATTTTTGAGCCATCTTCTCTGTCTTCAAATTAGTTTAATTAGCTCCTGCAAACTGAAGATAAAATGGTTTGCAGAGCTGTCTCATCAAGAAGAAACTTTGGTCCATTAGGTCATGAAGAACCTATCAAACGCTCATATTACTGCTTTTCTCAGAGAAATAATTTTTTTTCTCTCCAGCAAAACCTTGCAGAGAATAAGCAGTCTATATATTAAGAGGGCAGGAGGAATTTTTTCAACCTCAACTTAGGGATAAAATGATAAGGCTGTAAATCAAAAAAGTGAGTCCACATGAACTGGAATATAACACCACCACTATGTCACTCATCATGATATCACAAATATACTGAAATTATGTGCAAATCAAAGAATATTAAATTCATTCCAGAAAAGCCTGAGATACAACTGCTGATCTTTCATCATCTGGAGCCCGGTGTGAGGTTCCTGGGCTCCCTGAACTGTCACATAGAGAAAATCAGAGTCCTAAGAATGGATGTCAACATATTCTTTACAAAGCACTGGAAGAGCCTTATCTAGTTTGTATGTGAGACTCCTTAGGATATTTTTTTATGTTAGCTTGATCCTTCTCTGCAAAGCATTTTTATTACAGATTGTGCAGGGTCTGGAATAAAAATCTTTAGTTAGATCATTAGTCAGACTGTTATTTCACAGGACATGGACACAGGGAAATAACAGCCAGACAAATGCAGAATAATTTAGATCTAGAAGTAGCAGAGCTGTCATGGTAAGGCACTGTAGCTGAGCAGTTAAACTGTATTAAATAGTGTGTGCCATGCATGAAGGTCTAGGACTAGTAAAAATGAGTCTAAAGAAGTATTAGACGAGACAGCTAACATCCAAATGGCTAAAGTTGTTAGAATTCATCCCAACTCAGTTTTCAACTCCAAAATTGCAATCCTAACTTAGATACTAGATCCTAAATTACAGTCCTTAGTGTCAGAATGTACCTAAATTTACTGGGAACCTCGCTTGGCACCCAGAAGTTCTCTCAGTGTATTGAGGCTATGACTTCTCTCACCAAGCAAATGAGGCACCCACTTGCCATCCAGCTTTACACATCACCTGAAAGTGAGCCACATGAAAGGTCCAGGGCAGTGCATAAAGTAAGTGACAGGCAGCATACCTCATGTTACAGGGTCTCTGCTTCAGAAATACTTCAGTTCCACCAACAATCACAACACAAATTATGGCACTTTGAAAGAAAGATAACTAACCAAGGAAAGCATGACACGGTTTCCCAGTCCTCTTGCAGCTGTGTGAGAGTGTTTCTTATGGGAAATAAATGTCAGGTTTGCCTTTGCCGCAGGAGAACGATCACCTCCCAAGTCCTATTCACCACATTCTTCCTGGTACAGGCCAGGATGCTGGTGGCCTTCTTGGCCACCTGGGCACACTGCTGGCTCCTGGAAGGTGACCCACACCCCCAGGTCCTTTTCTGCCAGCCACTCTGCCCCATAGCCCTGCAGGGGGTTGGTGTGACCCAAGAGCAGGGAGCTCTAGAGGTTGGGAGCTCTAGAATCCCATTAGCATTTTAGATGAACTCTGAAACTTTTACAGATTTGCCTTCCTGCGCACACACGCTCGCATGGAAAGGCTAAAATGTCTCCAGACAGCCCCAGAGAGCTCACCTCTGGTAAGAAAAGCACCCGGGAGCAGAGGCACCACTTAGAATAAATTCCAGCCACAAAGAATCATCCTTTGGATTTTTCTTGCAGGAGACATCGTGCTCTGCTTCTTCAAACCCCAGAGTGTGAATAAAACTTCAATTATGGAGGCAAATACCTTACGGATTTTCAAATAAGGCTTAGACAATTACATGAATAAGAATGGGTTGGAGAAAAAGAGAAGGGCTATCAAGTCCCCTCTATCTGCTTATAAATTCACCCCCAGTAAACAAATAAGGTAAAACTCCCGGGAGGTGGCCGTGGTTGTTCTGCTCTTTCAGACACCCAGGTTCCTTTATTAGGGGAAGAGATGATGCCTTAAACAGCTGAACGCTTTCGGGTACCTGTTCCCTGTGAAAGAAGAGGTATTTTGCTAATTGTCTGGGGCTGGTCTGAGCTCCAGTAGATTGTTCTTACTCGTGTGTTTTGAATTCTAATCTATATAGTAGTAATTCCCTATAACTAGAGGGGAAAGGAACTTGGATCCCTTTGGTTTTAGCGCTGTGTTACCTCTGCTACAAAATCTGGGGAAAGAGTTTCATCTTGAGGTGTGTGGTCAGGCTCACCCTAAATGTGTAACTTGGTGCAACTCGGGGCTGCTGTGCCGAGGGGCACAGGGTGTGCAGATCTCGGGGGGCTGCTCACGGTGAAAGCGTGACCTGGGTGGCTTAAATCACCCTCTCGAGGTTTCTCTGTCCTTGCACTGGCTCTAGAGAGAAGCAAAGCAGAATTGGAGCTGGAGCTGATCCACGCACAATCCCCCCAAATGGGGATACTTTCCCAATAACCAGGGGACACATTTCCTTTAGAGTCTGTAACCATAGGATTCATGACAGAGAGGTGAACAATTTTTATCCTTTCCAGCAGAGAGAAGTGATGCACACACACACACACACACTCAAGTGAGGATGACTTGCTCCCTCTGTGTTTTGTGAAGCAGATCCTGGGGAGGATCAACCCAGGTGAACGGCTCTAGATAAATCTTTACCTAAATTATCAACAAAACATAACTCTCACTCTTTCTCTCATTTCATAGACCATTGACCAATATTCCCACGCAACCGTCTTTTAATAGCAAAGAAAGATTTCCTCCTGGGCAAAGGGAAAATAAATGAAAAGATGATTTGCTTGGATGGATCATCTGGAGCTGGGAAATCAGTTGGGATTGTTTATTCAGCAGAAGGAGCAGGGGAACTGACGGCTCAAAATTACTTACAGCCCAGGGGACGTCTCACACCCTTGTGAGCTTGGCAAAATGCTTCCCAGCCATACGGGACCCCCGCTTATGGGGGTTTTTGTAGTTGTGATACTGAAATAAATGTGATTTCCTTTACAATAGCCTGTTGTGATCAGCCGGGGAAGCTTCTGCTGGATGCAGGGTGGCGGGATGGGCATCTTCGCTCCCCAGTTCTTCTGTGATGGAAGGTGAGTAATCGTGTGGGATTTATCCTGGAATAATAGGGGCCAAGTATCTGATGGATTAGTGCATCCTGGAGCATCCCTTCGCCAGCTGCGGGGCACCTCTGGCAGGTTCTGAGATGGAATCTTCCCTTCCCTTTCAAATCCTTCCAAGGTTCCTCATGACAACGAGCTGTTGGGACTGTGCTCTGGATTTGCCTTTGTAAAAAAACACGACAAATGAATTGTATCTGCTTGAAGGTGCTGCCTCTCGGCCAGGATGTGGTTTTACATGAACTTCATTATTGAGGAAATCGGTCTGAAAGGCAAAGCCCACTGACCTACAGCATTTGAAACATTCATGGAATATTTAATTCATGTATTTGAGATAAACTGTGAGATTAACCTGAAGTGAATATTATGATTAATTTGGGCGAGCGCATATGTTGTGCTCGCAGCCGCAGCTGTTCTCTTCTGGAGGGAATCAAAAGCATCCATCTGTTTATTGTAATAGTTTCTGGTCTGTGTCTGTGGATTCTCTTTGATATTGAATTTCAGAGCCCGTGTTTGTCAGCCAAGAGGTTCAGAGGATGAGATTTGAAGACGCCTGGAATTCCAGGAGCTATAACAAGCGGTATAAATACACGCTGTCAAATCTAAATGAATGTGGACACCTTGAAAACCATATCTTAATTTGAACAATAGAGAAAGAGGAGATTTAAGAAGAGAGTGCTGTAATTTGTCCAAAACTACTGGTGCTTGGCACAGCAGACACTGCTTGTTGGGTGGTGGGAGAGATGCTCAGAGCCTGCTCCTCCCTTCCCCTCAGCAGCTGCCTCCAGGGTC
>JAOXNG010000001.1:34532530-34548849 GCA_028566535.1 Scolopax minor | reverse complement strand
GGTTTTTTGCCCTTTTTATGCCTTTGTGATCAGCAAAATTTCAAAGGGCTGCCTTCTGCATTTTAAATTTAGAAGTACCATCAAGTCTAGTCTTGATTTCAATTGAAGGCTTGATGAGGTTCTCAAAAGTGCAGTCGAAATATTTCCTTACATTGATTGAAGGGGAATGAGAAAATATGTAAAATCTTTGAACACTTTCTTTTAAGTATTTATTTGCTGGAGTTCACTCAGAGAGAAATACTAAGGCAAGATATGTGACAGCAAAGCCATATGGTGTATGAGACAGTGTATTGTCTACCTCCCTTTCCCATCTCTTCACTGACTGTGAACCAACTACATGAACACTATGAACTGAACACTGGTGTGTGACCTCAAACACATGCACTCCCTTGATGGGGTGCACGTGTTTCTCAGGGTGGGTTACCCAATGGCTATGTGATTTCCACCCAGAGCTGCATACATATGCACATGCTGGAGCTTTGGTTGTGATGCGTGTTGTGTGCATGCGTGTGTATGCGTGCACATGTGTGGTGGACAAGAGTGGTGCACCCAGAAATTTGTCTGTCAGGTTTGTGAGACTTGTAGATTGACTGTCCCTGAGAGATCTCTGAGAAATAAAGCACAGAATTAACTGCTTTTGGGTTTCTGCTGGCAGTCTCCAGTTTGCAGTGTGTATTCTATGCTTGATTGACTATGGACAAGGAGGATCCAGTTACAGTTTTGGCAGGTAACCACATCATAAACTTCACCATAAAATCTTTTGGCTCCACAATACTTACTAGAAATTTTTCTGAAAAAAAATTACCTGAGTGTTATAGACCTCCCTGTCTCAGTACCTTTCTGGTCAGTTTATGCCAATCTTTTCTGTAAAATCTTGTACTTTTTAGCTTAATTGTTTCTTTCCCTTTACTCACATATGTTAATTTCAGACAGCAATCAAATTGCCTCTCAGCCAGGAAATTCCACAACCAAGAGAGACTCTAAGTTTTTGGATCAACATGAAACTCTGGCAACATAATGTGTTTAGCCCTTAGAGGGTTACTATGGTGACAGAGTAATTTCAAGGTAGGATTTTAGAACTACCTAGAAGATATGCAGGTTTGGCTTATTTTTTCAGGTAAGAACCTGCTGACTCACTCTGAGTGTTCCTAAAAACATAAAATATCCAGTCCTCATTGGTAAAGTCTCAAACAATTATGTGAGAGTCCAAATTGCTACAGAAGACTCTCTAAAATCACCATATCTTTTCTTTTTGCAATCTTCTTTTAAAAGCAAACAAGTAATTTGTCCTCTCATCCAGAGAAAAGTCTTTGCATATGAGAATTGAAATCTTTATGCCTAGCTTGTGTTTTAATTCATTACAGTTTTCAGAAACTTTGGGATCCTTTTCAAAATTAAGGTGCTTTGTTAATGCAAAAAAATAAAATAAAATAAAAATCAAAGCTGAAATTACAGGGGATCACGATAGTGTTGCTGTAAAAAGAATCTGGCAGGAAATTAATGTAATATTCTCTGCCTGTGAGGAGGAGAATATGTTGAAAAATCATATTCAAATATATTTCACAGACAGAAAACAAAACAAAAATACTCAAAGCTAGTCTAAATTTCACATCCTTAGCTGTATGAATATGCATGATAATAAAAATTCTCATGTATAAGGAGAACTACTATTTATTTATGACATATTTGGTTTCATTTTCAGGACACACAGTATGCCAGCCAGAAGAGGGAATGCAGTTTATCAGCCCTGATGTGCAATGTTATGCTGACAGTGTTGAGGACACTGGTGATAAATGGAGGCAAAGGAGAAGCCTCCAAATTAGATCCATATTAGAATTTTTTTCTTCATGAAAAGAAGGAGAAACCCTGTTGTTAATCAGAGTGGGGACAAAAGTATTCATGCAGCAAGGGGGTAAATTTTACTTTGGATTTTAAATTGATTATCACTAATAATGGAGGCTACTAAAACTCAGCATTTTGGAGTCCCCTTCTTAAAATACTAGTTTCACTAGTATCACTAGTTTGACATACCCTTTCATTGTAATTGGTGTAATTCTGGAGTCAATTAATATGATGTTCTTCTTTTGAGGATCTGTCAGTGTTTTATTGTGTTTATGAAAATAGCTGACTTTCTATTCCACCTTTCTTGGGGCTAATGTTTTTTTTGTTTAAAGATTTTGGATCACAATGGCATTTCTAAAAGTTCAACCAGGGAAAGTGGAGAGGAAAAGAGAGACATTCTGCTAGGTACAATGAATCCCATTCCATCAGCCACCCAGGTGCACAAGAAGTATTATATTTTGTCTGATAAAAGAACCGTGTAGGCCCACATTCTTCTCCTGACAACAGTTAAGCACAGATACTTAAGAAAAGGCATGAAGAAAAGAGGGGTTTTCCCCAGTCTGCCCTTACTGTTATTAGTAACTAGACTCTTAATCTGAAGTTAATTTGGACTATTTTTTAGTGTCCTAAAGCAGATCTGTCCTTTCTAGTTTTTCACAATATCACATGATATTAAGCTCTAGGAAATTTTCCCCAGCTCCACAAAGTGAAATATGAAGTAGTATTGGTCTTCTTAACCTCACTTTAATCCTGATTCTAATTAGATCTTACAGGTAAAGGAGGTTTAAAACAGATCATAGAATCATAGAATATAGGTTGGAATACCAGGTTGGAAGAGACCTCAAAGATCATCTGATCCAACCTTTTTTAACAAAAGTACGGTCCAGACAATATCGTTTTCAGATGAAATTAAAAGTGTCCAATAGTGGGTATAATTCACTACTTCCCAGGGGAGAATATTCTGATGGATGAAATTTTGTGAAAAATTTTCCTCTTGTGTCCAGTTGGAATGTCCCCAGGAGTAACTTTTACCCATGGAAGGACATCTTCTCAGCTGTTGGACGGCACCCAACATACACTGCAAATCATGGGATGGGCTTGAGCTACAGGTGTATTGCATACAGGTGTATGTGACAGGGAATGGCTCAACAGCATTTGACTTCTACCTTGTTCTGGTTATAACACAGCACTGTTCAATCATTCTCATTTGAGGCTCTCAGGCTCTCAGGCCCAGGATCTGGCAGACAGGGACGTGCTGAATACACATGTCTGGTCTGTGGGGGCCTGAGGGAGGATAGAGACTGGTACCTGCATGGAAAACAATGCCTGATCTATGCAGTGCTAGAGGGGACTGTGATAGGGGTAAATCGTACTGTCTCACACTCAGCATGCAATGATTGACAGCCTGGGAATCTGCTGATAGAAGTGCTCTATGAGAACACAGATGGGGTATAACCCTAACAGCTGCCTGGAACCAGGCACAGTTGTCAAAATTCTAATGGCCGTAGAGGAAAGAAAATATGGATGATAAGCAAAAATGTTTCTACTTATTTTTGAAATGAAGAAGGGATTCTGAATAAAGGTGCTCCCTATTTATTTTGTTCTCCTCTATCAGATGCCCTACAAAATCCCAGTACCTGGGCTTTATCTAAAACGTCCTTTTATCAAACTATTTCTGCATATAGAGCTTTTGAATAGATACATATTATAGTGATAATGTACCTAAATATATCATCCACCCATATACTTGCAATTGACTTTCCTCTAAAGCTGGTCTTGTCTCCACCGTTTCTGCATCTAATTATCATCAATTCCAGCTCAGGAAGGAAATGATATAACAACAAAGCGATCAATTATCTTAGCAGTGAAAGAAGAAAAAAAAATCAAATTAGTAAACTAGGAATTTTAGATGGCAATTTGATCTTTGGGACATGTGGTGCCAGAGGAACAATGCACAAAACAGAACTTATCCTGTGGAAAGCCAATTGAATTCAGTATAACAAAGTATCAGTGGCATCTGTTACTGAACTGTGAGAGTAATTAATTTCCATCCAATACCTGTCAATATCAAAGTGTCCTATATAAAATATGTTTAAGAAAAAAGCAAAGAAAATGATAATACACTGATCTGAAGGAGAATTATGTCATTCTCTGAGGATATAGTTCATTTTGTTCTACAGCAATAATTCACCAGAGTCAAACATAATGATTTATTAACACAGAAGAAGTACCCCTGGCAGGCATAGTTAATATTTTAGTACTGCAGGCAATGGAATGTGACAGTTTCACTTGTTGCTCTGACCTTTATTTTTCTTTGTACCTTAATTTCCTAGAATTTCCATTTATCTGGAGAACGTGCAGTTATAGAGATCCTTTTAGATAAGCCACAATAATTTCTTAAATAACTTTAACACTCGTTTTTTCTAAATGAAGATTTTTCTTCATAGTGCACATTTCAAAACAGTTCAGAGTGGTTCACTGAGAACAATAAAGACCTTAGACAAGACACATTAAAATATACCAATTAGTAAGTAGAGAATTTTAGACTAGAATTTTATTTTTGAACAGTTCAGTATGCCAGGGAAGACTGCATACCAAAAAGCACAGATATAGCTGTGGTGAGGCCAAATATTCATTTATATCTCTAGGTGAAAGAAGAAGCAGCAGCACCTCAGTGACAACTTCATTAAATTTGAATACATTGTCTCTAACTTCTGTTGTAAAAGCTTCAGGAGCAGTTAATTTCCTTTCTACTGGTAGTGATAATATATCATGGAACAAGAAAAAAGAGAACTGAAAACAAAACAGGTAGGGCATACTACTTAAGGAATCTGAAGAGTTAAATCCTATTTTGACAATGTGTAGGGCTGTTGTTACCTTCTTTCTCCAATACTATTTTATCATCCTCCTTCAAAAGTATAACTTATTGGAAAACACAGGTATTTTTTCTTATCAGATCTGAATAATATTTTAGTTTCTTGTGGAACTGGTTATGACAGTTTCATTGCCTCCATACAGTGATCCTTACTTTTTTCCTTTATGTCCCCAAGTCTGAGAGATGATTGCTGAGTTTTCCACAATAGATGGAGAGCACCACATAACTTAATTTACCAGAAATACATTACTTCAATTTTCTCACATGGCTTTTCTGGAATTTATTTTGTGGGGACCTTAACTGGAATACCTCAGCATGTTCAGGTTCACTTCTGAATAATCCAATGAGATCTGCAATTACCTATGTTCTGGGACCACAAAGCAGGCAAAGTTTTGAGCATGATCTGTCTAAGCTTCTTCATTACACTAAGGACATGCTTCTATTCCCACCCCCACCCTCTCTTTGGACCTAGCTCTCCCTTTCCTACACATGCCAGGAGCCCTGTTCAGGCTTCTTGTTTTCCCCATGACTCTTCTCTCACATCCTTTCCCTGCAGTCCACAAGAGGCGAACTTTCTCCTTCCTCAGCTTGTTAGAAGCTCCCAAGGACAGGAGCAAACCTTTCCTCTCCAAGAGATTCCCACCATCCCAGCATGCCACATCACTTACAAACTGATAACAAGCAAATCAAACCCACCAAACCAATGGCTACAGCATGTTAGAGATTTTTCCAAAGCTATAACAAAAAAGTAGCATCATTTATGTGCCTCCCTAGAGAGCCTCTAATCTGAAGCAATGATAACCCCTATTTATCAAAACAGCACTCCAAAAATCTCAAGTGCAAAACTTGGTTTGACTATCAGACACCTGGCAGTGAGGAGCAGTGATGAAATAATCTCATCAGTATTAAATATTTTATGAAGCCAGGAGAACTGAACTTCCCCCCCCCCAAAAAAAAATAATCTAGATAAGATCAACACAGGTTAACTTTAGACTGGGGAGACAGGTTGGTAAATTCCATCTGGAGTCACCGGAGAGAGAGACACTCCTCTGGCAGATGAATCAGAGCACTTAGAGTTAGGCTGCTTCTCTGAATCACTCTTTGCAGGTATTTTTCTTTATTAACATGGAAGAGGACCCTCAGAAAACCACCTCTCTCAGGTTAAAACAAGTGCCAGTGCATTGAATAGTCTCTTCAGGCCTTTTAAAGATGACAATTGGTATGCATAAGAACAGAATTAAAGTAAGATTTCTCAAATCACTAAAATAACTAGAAACTTCAATCTTATTTTTAAAAGTTCATTTAGAGGCAATGGGGGTTTAATTCCTAAATCGCATTTGACCCATTTAAAAATATAGTTATATTGATGTTCTTCTGAAAAAATATTACCTTGAAAAAAGAAGCTTTATGATTTAACTTAGTGAACATGTACATGTAGCCAAAGTGAAAATAAGGTCTGGAACAAAAAAATGAGGGAAATACTTAGAAAAAATATTTCCTATGTTAAAGAGGGCAAATATTAACTCAGTTTCTGGCACCACTGAGAGTTTACTTGGCATCACACAAAAGCAATCACAGTGAGATCCCAGAAGTAAGAAACTAGCCATAAAAATTTATAGGTTGCAACTATAAATCAAGAATTGTTTCTTGAAATAAACTAAAGACCCATTATATTTTGCATCTGCTTAGTATTCTGAATATTTTTAAGTTATAGCTTCATGTACAACAGATAGGATTATTTTCCAGAGACAGAAAGGACTACTTGGGAAAAAAAAAAGTTTGCACTGTGTTTACACTGTTCAGATTTAGAGATAAATTCATGGACATACTTAGTATCTGAGCAGCCCAATATGCCCAAAGACCCAAAATGTTCTCCAAGAGGAGAGCAGGCACTAGTGGCATGGAATAGCCAGTAAGTAATTTTACCGGCAACAGGTGGTTATCCAAACCTGAATTACAACCTGTGTTAAATCTTTGCTTCATTACGCAAACCAATTTGAAAGAAAGTTGAGTAACTTCCTTGTAGACTAAAATCATAACCAGTGTATTTCCACTGGCCTTCCTGAGTTTCTGGTATTCACATTAAAAAAGATGTACCTGGTAAAATGGTGAAGAGCTGAAGTCAGTGTTGCATATTTTAGAAATAAAATATCCGCACTGTTCACTGGGGAGATAAATAAGGGTGTTAGATGCTCAAGGAGTTCTCTGCCAATACTCAAGACTTGCAGTGTCTGATTTTCTGTTAAAACTAATGGTCTCTGCTCTCAGAAATGTGCTTAATGGCATATCTGGAGAAGTAAGTAAAACTACTGTGTTAATTTCTCACCCTGTTACACAGCACACAGCACTCAGCTTCCAGATCACACTATATTGTAATGCAATTCTCTCTTGCACTTGTGTAGTGTGGGCAGTACTGCAACAATTGCTGGTACAGGAACAGGGGGGGATGAGGAATAGGACCTGGCAGAGAAAGCTGACAGAACTGGTGGTAAAAGGACCCCTCGTGTCAGTCTGGAAATTCAGGTACCTCATTGTTAAGATTCAGTCTGAATCTCTTTAACAAGATCTGACTTATTTCCAAGCTTCATTTATGACATATGCTCATATGCATCTAGTCTGATTTACACACCTAAACCCAAGCTGTGGCATCACTCTCCTGCTGCCACCCACTGTCATTGACCACAAAAGAGTGTCTCAGGCTTTTTGAGAGAAGCAAAGTCATTCCAGGAGGGACAGAGACTGTTACAGCAGTGAAAAGGCACAGTCTTTTGTGAGCACGCCCTAAACATCAGTTTGAGTGCCTGTATGTAATTTTTTTCTAAAATTAATCATAGTAGATTTTAGAGGGGTGTGTTACCAGGTTTCAAGGTAGGCAGGTCCCTGCTCCTCAACATCACATGGGCTTTCCCTGCCCCCAGGCCTCAGCTGCAGTTTCATGGGAGCAGCTGTTGGCATATTCCAGTGCAATCTCTATTTCAAAGTTATTTTTGAACTGAAAAACAGGATCTTGAGATAAAAATAATGTATTATAGAAACAATGAAACCACATATATTTTAGGGTATCCATCTAGAGTCATCACTTCAGTCCTACCAAAACAAGAGAAATTTTGGTTCACTTGAGTAAATCCCTCCATTTGCAGGTTTCATGTTAGTATTCAGGGTTACTGTTCAGACTTCATCAGTACAAAACAAACGGACATACCAGTGAGCATTGGAAGCAGCACAGCTCAATACTTTGACACAAAATAATTAGGAATCCTTCATTCTAGAGAACTAAGTGAATTAATTACTTTTTTCCACTTCCTAGCTATTAATTAAGTCGCAAAGTTGAATCTATCTATCACACATCCATTAGACCAAAAGATGATTTATTTGTCATCTGAATACTGCAATTGCTCTTGGCTGAAGGAATACAGGCAGGAATGCAGAAAGCAGGATATTTTCTTAGACTTTTGTATGTCTTATTTCTTTATAAATGTAGACCGGCATTATAGCTCCCTGAATATAAAAAATAAAGCACTTCTCTGGAAACACTGTCAATGACAATTTTCTTATCATTACAGATTATAACTAGAAACCTCACTCTATGGAAATGAAGGCAGAGACGAGATACCGGTGCTAGTATGAGTTAATATGACACGTCATTACCCTATCCTAGTGACACGTATAGGAATGAATTGGGAGCAAACTTTCATTTATGAATGCTTGCATCTATACAATTATCATCTATGCCTTGTAAGTGCTTTTGTTAGTCTACTCTGCCCCATATCTATGTGCTGCAGGTTAGAGATTTTAGCACTAGTTATTTTCAGAGTGAAATAGCACTTAAAAAATTAAATTACCTGATGATGATTGAGTTGAATTAACTGAGGGGTCATGTACTATGTTCTTTACTGTGAAAGCTTAGGAAGTATTCAATGTGCCATATTTTTCGAGGGCAGAAATTAGAACTTCTAATTTTAAGGAAAGCTGTTTACTTCCACTGGCTAACTGGGTTCAACTAAGCATTTTATACTCAGGCTAAGCCCACTGTTTTCATTTCTTCCACTATAAAATATGTGCTATTATATCTCCTTAAGTATTTGCAACTTTTTTGTTCACCCTGAGTACTCATGTTTTGGAATTACTGCAGATCTTGTCTTTCTAAATGTCACAGGGGACCTTGAAAACATGTGGATAATTGAGGATTTGAATATCTGAAGGGCATTGCAATGTAATGTGTCTATTCTGGATGACATGACCTTCTTGCAGAAAACAGAATTCTGGATGTTTATAATATCCATACCCTAGTGCTTTTCCAAATGATTTTCTGCTGTAGAATAACTACTTTGTGAAAACTTTCCCCCAAGCAAAATAGACTTTTCATTCCCTGCCCACTAAACAGCTTTATCAACATGAGAGCCCCTGTAACATTGGTATAATTTATGGAGTAATTGACTCTCCCAGACCACTTACAAAGACATTTAAATGAACCTAGGTATAACTCAGTCTCTTTCTCATATTCCTCCATACCTCAAAGAGCAGATCTTTACCTGCTCTGGTGTTTCTATCAATGTTTCTATCAATGTTTCTATCAAAACAAGTTTAAAATAATTTTTCAATGAAGACACTTCTGCTGTATGGATATGCTGCAGTTCCTACATTCTTTATAGACATTTATAGACATTCACAACATAAAATATTTCCAGTTAACACCTCTTCCAACCTCTGGAGAGTGAGTCTGATTTATAGAGAGAAAACTGCTGACTGAGCTCTGTTTTTCATACAGTGCTTCAGATGTAAGCAATGAAAACCAGGCAAGCAAAGAACAAGACTGATATGATCTGCCTGTCACCTAGAGGTGGGAGATAATTTTAAGTTCCTTAGTAGAGCAGCCTATTTCATTCCAGACTTCATAGAGTTTCTGAGTATCTTCCAAACACAATTATGTTTACCAGAATCTAATGGTTACTTGGGTTATTGATGTATTTTCTCAATACCAATCAACAACAGCTATTGATGCATCCTCTTTCTGAATGACACTAAGAAATGAGTGAAAATCTACCAAGATTTCATTCCCAGGATTACTTAAATGTATTCAATTTATAAAGTACTGTTACATTTGTCACTCACATTAGACCATAGTAAGAGGAAAGTAGTATTTGTTCTTTAATATTGGAAGGTACCTGGGCCAGGTCAGCTACAGTACATTTTCAAGCCCAATTTTTCCTCTAGTTTGAAAAAAAAAAAGCTGATTAAAACAGTGGATGATTTATAGTCCTCTCCAGCCACTGATTATTACCCCTTAAATCTTCCAGCTAGAGGGAAATGAAGCATGGAATGTCCAGCATTGACATTATAATATACTAAGGACAATCTGTTAAATCATACATACATTGTAGTTAACTCTAATTTAGAATATAAATCTTTGTGACAGATGATTGTGACATCATCCTCCCCTGAGTTTCATTGCAAGGAACTGGAGCTTAAAGATAATGAAATGCTTTATGTCCCAGCAACCCTTTTAAGGTCAGGTGGGGGAAGTATTGGTATACTGCTGTGTGAGGGCACTCTGAACAAGTTCCTCCTGGCTTAGCACTCAGTGATAGTAAGTCTATTTTTCTCCATCTGTTCAGGAAATTCCCCGAAGGCTGCCTGATCTTTTGGCTTCCCCAGATTTTCCCTCTTTCATTCTTTCTGACTGGAAGAATATAAGTCGCAAATAGTTTAGTGTTTGAGAGCTTTTGGGATATATTACTTTTTCTCCATTTGACAGTGGTACCACAGGATTCATTACACTTGTGGTACCATGCAATAAGTGCTCAAATTTCAATGCCAATGTTAATTTTTGTCAACCTCTTTGAAATAAATAAAGTGAGCATTCCAATGTATACATACTTTGTAGTTTGACTAGTAAGTGAAAGAAGAGAAATAGTGTAAAACTCTGTGTTGTTTTTCTGATGAATGGGTATGTATTTGTTGCCTATTGCAGAACTGCCCGTGTACACTCTGTACTTACCTTTGTAAATTTAACAACACTACATGACTTTACAGGATCTCTTCAAAATTAGTTTTTTCCCCTTATAGAGTGAATATAATTCTGATCAAGATTAAATATACAAAAACATTTATTTCAGACATAATGGAAAAAATAGTGAAATACTTCAAGATTACTCTTAGACCAATTTAACAATGCAAACAGACTATTAGTGTTTGACAATGAAAAGAAAAAAAGACAGAACAAGAGAAAAAGAAATGCAGAACTTTCCTCTATCAGAAGATGCAGCTCATTAAAAATCAGATGACATCCAGAAATCATGGCAATATTCTTCCTTATGAAAAACAAAGTAAAAAAACCTATCTTTCAACATTTCATCTAGAAATAAATTTTCATTCTGCTGCTTTAAAAGCATGTTTGTTTAAGAATTGTCAGTGTCAACACTGCAACACAATGCTTTTATTTTGTTGAAATGTTCTTACAGCTCTGACACAAAATATTTGGATTTTTTCTCCTTGAGAAGCAAGTGTGAGTATCTGAGAATGCAGAGACATGAGAAGTTGCTGTTGTGGAGTGACCATCCCTCACCTTACTCAAGTCTTTGCCTGTAAGAAAGGTTGAGGTGGAGGAGAGTTAAGCCAACTCCATCACATTAGCCATAAATTGACACAAGAAAAATTACCATGGAATAACTGACAATAGACAATATGGTGGTTTTTTTTCCTCCCTGCATATCAACTAAGATAGCAGAGAGCCAACCATCACTTTTGAATGTCTCATGCAGATGACAAGCATCCTTTGAATTTTTTTCTTCCATCAAACTAATTTAAGAGTGAAAGTCAAGGGATTTTCACTAGTTCAAGACTGGCATAAATGAGAAAGTAGGCCCCCAAATCCATTCACAAAACATCATACAGACATGTTGATAATTGGGCAAATTAGCAGGAAACAATTTGCTCATTATTTTCTGTATGTTAGGAATGAATCGCTTTCCACTGACATCACCTGGACTTCCAAATGCTCATAATTTCTGAAAAATCATTCTTAAAACTTTTTGCTATATCTGCCCAATACTTGCAAACCTCCTGCAAACGCAGTGGCAAGTGATAGATGAGTCTAGATGGTTTGTAGATGCTCAGACTTGGATGCACACAATCCCCAGGAGGGAGGGAATTTATGTACCTTTTGCAGTTCATTTTGTTACACTGTTATTTCTTAACCTCAGATAACCACTTTCTTATCTAAAGAAACCAAAAGTGAATGCTTTTGTGGTTGGATGAGAAATGTTTCTAAATAATAATCCTCTTGCAAGAAATCTACAGTAACAATCTATTTCCTGGAGATCTGAAGGCTGGCAAACCAGCTGACCCCAACTTTCTTGAAACAAACATTTCTGCCTTCTCTCCCATTAGGACTAGGACAAAAATGTGCCAGTATTTATATAGATTGAGGTAATTTGCTTCAGCAGAAGGTAGCAAAGGAAAGACAAGACTGGGCAGAAAACTCATGTACCTCTGTAGCACTGGGTTGAAGGAAGCCAAAGGAAATCAATATAAATGCTCCTGACTTCAACCCCAGTTTTGCAAGATGATAAATTAAATGTGTCACTGAAGAGTTTAATCCTATTAAAGTCAATGAGATCAAACATATGCCCAAACATATGCCCAAACATGCCAAAACCTCTAATGAAAAGATGTCAATAATGTTAAGGCCAGACTTAATTCTGATTCTTAAATCTCACATTTTCATCTCTCTTGTGATGTTATAAAACCACTGAGGACTATCGACGATGTAGATTTAAGCACCACAGATGTCTTCAGCACCTCACACTCTGCACCGCCAAGCCCAAACTGGTGCCTGATCTCTTCTTAAAGACACATTGCAAATAATCTGTCAGATCTGGGTCTCCTCAAGTTGAATGACGGAGAAAAAGGAACTGAAAATCTTCAATAGCACAAGAATGGCTAATTGTTCATGAACAAAAGCCAAAAGCAGGCACTGCAAGTTTTCTGAACCAGCTCTTTTTATCCTGAAATATTTGACTTTATACTTAAGTCCAGAATATGTTTATGTCTATATCCAGAAAAAAGACAAGGGTCACTAGATTTTCTAGTGATGGGCACATGGTGTCCCCCATCACCTGGTTACTGTTATGTAGCCCCTTCTGAGAGATCTAGTGCTCAGGGAATTTCAACTCTCAGCAGGGCAGGATGTGTTACACTCCTTGAGGTCGAATATAACAAATGACACTTTTAGAGGTGTCCTCAAGGTGTTCAGGATGGGTCAGCATGTGAAAAGTGGGATACTCAGCACAAAAGGCACCCACATGTTTCCCACATAAGAGTACCACTGGGAGGAAAGCTGGAGTGTGTTTGGCTTCCAGCTCAGGATTTAGGTGCCTACAGCTTACCTAACCCTTGCTTTAAATACCAAAGTCCTCTCATACATATAACTAGTCACCATAAGGGGGTATTATGCACTGTTACTCTGCACAAGATTGTAGAATGCACAGACAGTGCAGGAGAGCTTACAATTTTTACCCAAGATATATTTACCTTTCCATTGATTAGTAGAGTTTGCCTTTATGGGCTTTTGTCTTCCTCTGGGGCATCATTCTGGCTCTGAAACCTGGTTTCCTCTCTACAACTCTAAGTTATTTGCATCTGTCTTCTGAAGGAGGACCTCTGAACCCCATTCCACAAGAGGGATTACCCAAGCACTCAAATATCTAAGAGAAAAATAATGAGTGTAGATCCATGTATAACTGCAATACATGTGTGAAAATTTCTAACCTACTACATTATGGTGAACTGTGCAGATGGGCAAAGACCTCTGAATCAGCCAACAGCAGGAAAGTCTAAACTGATTATACTTTTAGAGTAGATTTACGTGTTAACTATCATAAAGGTTTTAGCTATATTATCGAAAATGATCCTATTAAATTGTATCTTTGTAATTAACTGTGTGTTTTATTAAATCCACTTGAATGATAAATGACTTCTTGAAACAGGGATGAAAGAAACCTAGACAGTGCAATTACCCCTGAGTCCTGAGACTAGCCTTGCCAACTTCTCATGATTTGGAGAAAGTGGAAAGAATTTCCAGAGCATATAAATATAAAATAACCTGCTGCTAGTTCAGAGACTTGAGAGGAAAAGAAAAGTACCAGACTTTAACAAGCTGCCTTTCAGAAGTTCTGCTTCTGCAGTTTTTTTGTTGTTTTTGAAACAAAATAATGAGAACTGGTACCTTATACAGTCACTTCAGCAAAGTCTATAAAGATACCAGAATAATTTTTCTTATATTTTGTTGCATCCTCAGGTTTAGATTACACAGGTCCATGAGCAAACAGAATTAAAAGTTATGTATATAGTAAAGTCAGGCATTCAGAAGTTAGGGTAAGCTGAAGTTATATATAACATGTAGGAGCAACTCCAGCTTGTGCACATCTTACTTTGTGAATGGGTTTGAGTCACTCTGGAAAAAAACCCAGGTAACTCTGCAGCTGAAGCCCGTACCATAGTATGTAGGCACAATGGGGGCAGGAATAAGGAAGGAAGCTGCAGCTTATGGCATGGACCAAGGGTATGCACCCAATAACAGAGCTGACTATTTTCCTTCGCTACAGCTGATCTCACACTTTTGAGAGGTTCTTAGTACAGGCTGTTCTACAGGGGCCAGTGATTTGTTTTAACAGGTGATAGTTCTGATAAATTGAACTAAAATTTCCTGGGACAAAGAAAATACTTATCTTTTTTTTTTTCCTTTCTGCAAATTTTCAAAGCCTTGCTGCACACAGTGGAAATGTTAGAGCATCTAAGAAAGAAGAATAAGAAAAGGTCATCTTTATCTGCTACAAGGGAACGTTAAAAAATCAAAGAGTTTTTCTTCTGTCAGTAAAGCAGAGATTTACAGAACGATTTCAATTTTTTTTACTGATGGGTTACATTTAGCACAGGATCAAGCACAAATAGTGGTTTGTGGATATTTCTTCCAATCAGAATTACTGGTTTTATTTGTTTAGCACTTTGTTTCACATACTTCCAGGCCACCCAGTTTCTTAGCTTTGCGAACGTTATCAGTAAGCCCTTAGAGCACTGATATTTCAGATGTTCCTTCCCTAAATGACCTAATTTACATATTTAAAATTCCCCTTGTACATATATACATTTGTGTATATACATAAATGAATTTGTATGTGTACATATGTAAATACACATTAAAAGTATATGCGTGTGTATATATGCATTAACACTATGAATGGTTCTATCTTTTGTAGGCCAGCAGAAAACAAAACATTGAACTGTAAAGCTCTGAAGACTTAATTTGTAAATAATTATGAAATTAATTTGCGTTTAACACAAAGGAATGCACTAAAAATTGCTTATACTTATCAATTTGACATTTTTTTGCTAGGTTTACTGCTCTCACTTTACGAACATGGCAGAAAATAGCAACTGTCTGCTGTGTGTCACACTTTGCAGAGATTAATCCACAAAAAATTGTGATTGCACTTACTTCTCTCAAACCACTAGTTTGTGGCTGGGAAAGCTACTGTGAAGAATGGTGAATGGATAACCTGAACACATGTTTACAGGGTAATGCAGTAGGATATAATCAAGTCAGCTCTCAGGGTATATCTTCAAAGCAGCACCCTGCAAAGAGAATAGGATGGGTTCAGGGAGAAGTTGAGCTCTGTAGATGGCACAACATCAAGCTCATTAGCGTCTGACTGCCAAGGCTCTCAGGAGGACTGATGAGGAAGGGTGTAGGGATGCTCTTAGGGGTTAGACTAGGTTAGACCAGAGACTGAACTCTGTTCAGGTGCCACAAGAGCTCTTCTTTGAGGAATTTCACTTTTAGACAGGTTCTTTTACTTGACTTCTTATAGAATTCAGTACCTGGATTGTCCTTTTAGTTATACTAGTTACACCAATAACCTTAAAGGGCCTGTGCATGGTATTTGCCAATGGAGAGTTTCTCTACGCACACAATATTGTATTGATACGACAGGCTGGGCCTATATTTGCATGGTCCAGCCTACATCAGGTAGATATTAATAAACCACACAACTTAAGCCATAAAAAGACATGTACAAGCAAAAGTGTCTTATAGACAAAGGTCACTAGCAAAACATTATTTCACCTTACACAACTTTTCCAGTATACTAATTTCACTAGGAGAATTGCTCTAAACTATAGAGAAGTACCATATTGGCATGCAGTGATAATTTTCCAACAAGATATCATTCTGTGATACTATAAACTACACGTCTACTAGGATATACCAATGCCAGTGAGCTCTCTTAGGTGCAGAGAGATAAATATCACTTATCAAAAACATAGAGGTCTGCCTTTAAAGCTCCTTAGTGAAGATACTCTTCTGCTTGTGAAGAGAACTGCTATCATTATCAAGTTCTTCATATTGATGTTTCCCACTTAGAGAGAAGGTTGCAGCAAATCACTAAAGCAAGCTATAGTTCATCAAGTCTACATTCTTATTGCAAAGCAGAATCAACAGTACCTTACCATTTCTAACAGACATCTGCTTGCATTGTTCTCCAGGTCTCCTGTGATGGAGTTCTGTTGTTTTTGCAATGAACCTACTGCCACTGCTTCAGTCTCC
>JAOXNG010000001.1:34467964-34493521 GCA_028566535.1 Scolopax minor | reverse complement strand
GGAGAAGAGCAGATTTAGATTAGACATTAGGAACAAGTTCTTTACTATGAGGGTGGTGGAGCACTGGAAGAGGTTGCCCAGGGAGGTGGTTGAGGCCCCTTCCCTGAAGACATTCAAGGTCAGGCTCAAGGAGGCCCTGGGCAACCTGGTCTTGTTGGAGGTGTCCCTGCTGACTGATGGGAGTCCAGACTAGATGACCTTTGAAGGTCCTTTCCAGCCCGGACCATCCTATGATTCTCTCCAATGAATCAACTGCACTGTGTAGCTTAGTGTCATCTGCAAACTTGCTGAGGCTGTACTCAGTCCCACTGTCAACATCACTGATTAAGACATTAGATAGTATTGGTCCCAATACAGATGCTTGAGAGACACCACTCATAACTGGCTTCTGCTTGGATATTGAGTCATTAACTATAACTCTTTGGACACAAATATTCATCCAGTTGCTTAGTTGCTTTAGCAGCAATAATGTTGTGGAGGACCTTATCAAATGTCTTAAGAAGTCCATGTGGATAACATCGTAGCTGTTGTTTCCTGATGCAGACACTGTGTTGTAGAAGACCACTAGATTAGTCAGGAGCAATTTGCCCTTTGTGAAACCATGTTAGCTGTCTCTAATCACCACCCATGTCTTCAAGGAAGATATGCTCCATGATCTTACTGGGCACGGAGGTGAGGCTGGCTACTCGTAGATCTCCAGGGTCTTCCTTTCTACCTTTTTTAAAAATAGGTACCCTTTTTAAAATAGGTGTGATGTTTCCCCTTTTCCTAGTTATGAGAGTCTTTGCTTGACAGCCACAACTTTTCAAGTATGATGGAGAATGTCCTGGTAACTGCATCTGCCCCTCACGACCCTGGGGTGCATGTCACTGGGTCCTATAGAGCGTATATGTGTATGTTCAGGCTCCTCAAGTGGTCTTGAATCAAGTGAAAGTGATGCCCACAGCATAAGAGAATTAATATCTGTGGTGGGTTTTTTTCAGGGCTGGACAAAGCCATTTGCTGACCACGTGTTGGAGTCAGTTGGAAATAGAATATTTGCAATCAGTTTCAATTTTAACAAATTATATAATTCTTAAAAAGAAATATGTGGTTATCTGCTGCATGATTACACTAATCTGGGGGAATTAGGCAGCTATTTGCTACAAAACAGTTTGAATTAAGTCCACCTGTGAATTGCAGCCATGATAAGAAAGCCAAAGCAAAGGTTTACCTTGATAAATGTTAGCAAGACAATTCTTGATAAATGAAGAATCTTTTGGATCAAAAAGGTTATGTAGCAGTCTAGATGAAATGTACAAGAAATTGATTGAATTATAGAGTTTTAAATTTATTTTGGAGTAGGAGGATTATGCATATCATTAAAGTTGATGGAAAAAAAAATTAGGAGGGCAAATTTACTGGGTTAATGAACTCAACCTATACCAGCAGGAATGCCTTCTACTGGCTTGTGTGCTGACCAGCCTCATTCATGACACAGGCATTTGGCCTGGTCTTGTAGAAGCTTAAAAATGATACCATTACAGTAAATATATATTCCATTTTTATCTTAAAATATTGTGAATAAAATAGAAAGTATTTTTGGCTGCCTGTAATGATGTCTTACAATTTTCTAAGGCTTTTTGAGTTAAACCCAAATAAACTAGAGCAAAGCAAGAAGCAAGCAGAAATAAACTTCATTGCTTTCAGCGACCACTGTGACTCTTCTACAGTCACAGATTTCCCCAGTGACAAGGGAGGTCTTCTCCAGAGGGGCTCTGAAGTAGCTCTATGTTATTGTTATGTCATTGCTCTAAGGGCTAGCTGGGATTTTTAAGCACACAACAGATCCTCAGTTAAATTCCTATAAATTGAAATTGATTAAAAGATGCTGCAACGGGAAAGAGTACTCGGGAGAAACAGTTACCAGAATGTAAGCTGCCTATTTCAGTTTAAGCACCTAAAACCTGGGTTAAAGCTCACAAGACATGTATTGTGTTACCTCAGGGTAAGGCTCTCAGATGTCATTGCATCATTACCATTATAGCTCTCTTAGAGGAAGGGGGACTTCCTCCTTATTAAATGAGCTGAAAGGGGAGGAGATTACATGATGTTCGCCTCAGAACGTGAGTAGAAGCAAGGTATTTATTTATAACATTTCTCACAGAATCTGAACACTAAAACATGTGTGTGGGATTCAGAATACATATGTTGGCACCTGCAAATGAATAGGAATATGGAAACACATATTCAAATTGTGCCAATGGCTCTTAGTATCACATGAGAAATTATTAATTATAGAGAAAAGAATAGGAACATACAAAAGAATTGAAAGTTTGGAAGATATACACTGCATTGTACAGGAATAGGATCAGCCTGGAGGAAGGAATTAGCTTTAGTTTTGGCGTAGATCACAGACAGAGTTGAGGTGCACATCAGCTCCCTAAATCCTATCGTCTACTGGCACTGTTGGAAGCATAACACTGGGCTAGACATACCACTGGTCTGACTCAGTAAGGTATTTCTTCTGTTCTTACAACTGCTTATTTTTTCATTACTGACTGTAACATGAAGTTTGGAAAAGTGCTAATGAAATCTGCCAGTAAAATAAAGCTGTCTGACAGTGCAGACTAAGAATGGACTAACAAACAAGAAAGCTCTAGGTAACCTTAAGGATGGCAGCAACTGAAGCATCATTAAACGTATTAACACAAGAATGAAAACTCATTAATATTTTGCTAAGGATTTTTGCTTTAAACAATAGCTTGATACTAGGAAATGACAAAGTAATATAAAGACTCAAAAGGATGCAGTCATGAAAATGTGGATGTTATTATAGCAGAAGCATCTTGAATGGAAATGGGAACATATTAATGCTATTTTAGCTGTATTTCTCCAGAATATTTTTTGGTATTCCAGACACATTCAAGAAAGATTCACCCAGGTCATATTAGTTTCAAGAAAGGTCTAATAGGATGCTCACAGGAACAGCACACTGATCTTAGGAGATGAGACAAGTTATCTCAAAACCACAGTCACAGAAGATAATACGGTGCAGTGTAGGAATACTAGCTTTAACCTACTAGTAAGCTTGGGTACTGCCAACAGTCTGACTGCAACAATACATAGTTTGGTGTGGGCTAAATTACTGTCAGGGCTGCTATCCACACTCAAGCTATCTAATTAAAAGCTGCTCGTATAACTCTGCTCATCACCCTGGTCACAACAGTAGCAGCAAGGAGGATAGATATCAAGTTTTCCATAAAGGTGTCATTTATAGTGAAAATCTAAATCATCCTGATTTGTTAGCTTAGTAAAAAATACAAATAAAAATAAAACTGGGAGGAGACAACATTGCTCTCAAGAAATGTAAGGCAAGCATTATGATAAGAGCTTGCCACTAGGAGCTATTTAACCTACTAGACTAAACAAATAGAAGTTAAGTTCCATGAATATATTTAGCTTGGAAATTAGAAAAGGTTTCTAATAAGCCAATCAGTGAGATGCTAGAACAGTCCTTTAATCAGAAGTGTGGGTATAAAACCTAACTATTTTTAATATAGAGCTTGATTAGATTAAGAATAGGATTTAATGTTGAGATTGCCTGTAATGACTGCAATCAAGCCAGTTACATATACTGTTATGACTGAAAACGTGTAGATTTCATTATTGTGTAGTACTTTCTTTAAATACTAAACATCTCTCTCTTTTTCATGAAGGCTGAGATGAACCTAATGCCTCTTGTTAGTCTGTTCCTTTCACAATATCTCAAATTGATGAATTCTCATGATCAAGATCCTGTACAAGGATATATTTTCTCTTTAAAGCTTTGTAAATTACATGGTACAAGAGAAAATATTCAACAGTTAACAGTTTGTTTCTCATTCAAATTCAAAGGATTAAAAAATGCAGATTTGTATTCATTCTCTTTCAGTTTGTGCATAAACATGTTGCTTAAAAAATATTCTGCTGTTATAAAAAGAAGAAAACAGAATAATTGCTTCTAATTTACTGTGAATTCTGATAACTTATTAGGACCCTTGCTCAGATACATTGTGACTTTATTGTGGTATAAGTATCACTAATAAAGAAGCAGAAAATTGTCAAGTCTCTCTTAATGTGGAAAATCAGCTGTGGAACGCAGATGTAGAAAAGACAGAACTTATGTGTAAATTGTACTTTTGATTTTTTTATTTTTTATAAAATGATGGTTATACTTCTAAAGGAAAATCAAATTTCTTGTTCCCTGTAACAACCAATCTGCAGAGGGAAACTTTAGAACAACAACTAAAATATTTACAAAATTTACTTTTATGTGTAACGACCCACCATCTGTTTAATACTATTTTTCTTCTACTACATCATCTACTACATCTACAAGAGGAAGGACTTCAAGGTCTTCCAAATCAGCATGTGACTGTTGCTCTGAATAGTGGAGTATGAACAATGCAATCCTGGGAGCATATCACAGGGAAGAGATCAATATAGGCAATAAGCCACCCCGCTAAAACTGAAATAAATGTCAAAGTGCCATCTTTAAGGTAAGGCAAGCATATATGTAAATGCATGAGTATAGATATGACATTTCCCTCTTGCATATTTATTAGTGACAAAATCACTGCCTAGAAGAATGTCAGTGTACCCTCCTCAAAAAAACCTAGCAGCAAAACCCAAAATAAACAAAAAGGGAAATACAAGTGGTTTTTAGGGGAAATAAATGTGGTGGAATCAGTTTCCAGTTTAATACTAATAAGGCCACAAGGACTATGAACTCTTTCTGAGAGGAAATTAGATTTCATTTCAAAAAATCTGCCATCTGTACTATTTTGAACTTCTTTATGTGGATTATCTTTGTGAGATACTCATTTGTACCATAACAGAGAATTGTGTTCTCATTTACAACTAAGCTCCTTTACACTGCTTAAAGAACCTTTCCCATTCACTTTAGCATCTTTCTATGCTGTCATACATGTATGAACATATCTACTTGAAACTGGATGAGAATAAGGTTCTGTTCCATATATATGGAACAGATCCATAGGAGGGAAACCCAGACGCATGGATTGAAGGACAGAAAACTAAGAGCAAGAGAGCTAAGCCCAAAGGTGTTAACTCTGGGGACGTTGAATGAAGAATTTCAATCTAATTGCATTTTTTTTTTGTTTGTTTTATTGGAAAAGAAATACACAGAGCTGTAATACTTGTTTATTCTTCTGGTCTCTGTGGAATGGGAACCAGCATGTTCATTGCTGGATTTTATAAGCCCTAAAAATAAACGGGAAGAACAGTCATTAATTGAACTACAAGAGAAGAATAGTAGATTGGGAGTCTGGCTTTTGGGACTCATTACTCTCTGCTTCTAAATCAAACATCTAGGGAACAGGAAAGTATCTTTGGATAACATTTCACAAACTAATTTGGTCTTTGATCTGTGCATTTCATCCAGCTGAGTAAATATTATTTGCAGCCAACTGAGTAAGCTGTTACATTAGCTATAGTGAAATTGCTGATTTTGAGCATTTAGAGTGGAGAAGGTCAATAGCAACTGGGAGAATTAATAGGCATGTGGTTTTTATGAAGTTCCACAAAGTTTAGCCTCCCCTCATTTGGCAATACTACTTGGTTTGAAGCTATAATCTGCAAAGCAAGGTAATTCTTGCCTTGGGTTGCTGTGACAACCTTAACACAGCTTCTGCGAGCAACCTGAAATTGTATCTAAGGATGCAACTCCCAGCTAGACCTAAAGGTAAGGGGAAGAAACAGGAAAATTAAAAGAGAGGGTGAATTTTTATGCATTTTATTGTCTTTGCTAAGAGAATCTAGCAAATTTTTGAGCAATAAAGTATAAAATTTAACTTTTGTTGGGTTTGGCTTATTGATTTTTTTTTTTTTTTTTGGTATTACAAGCTCAAGGTCCTCGTTATCCTAGAAGGTTATGTCTGCATTTAACCTTCAGTGTATTGAACCGGTCCTGAAGTCACAACTTAGTAAGAGCTCAGCTAGGGAAATTAGAAGAATTCATAGGATTAAAATGGCTCCCTTGTAGTCACATAACTTCCCATAAAATTCAAGAAACTTGAGGGTGTATCTGTTTGCTATTTCAAATCCAAATTCAGACAAATCAGAAGAAAGGACACACCTAATATATATTCAGTGACTATTTTTATTGAAGGATTAATACAGCTAAACATCTGAGAATCTTCCAGCATGTCAGACAAAATCCTAATAGACAAACTTATTATTAGTAATACTAACAATTACAGAAGAAATTATACAGAGAGAAGCAATGGAGTCAGACTCTGTATATCATGAAGAGGCAAAAGCAGGCAGAGACTTTCTTCATAAGTATTCGTAAAATAGATTTCTTCATAAATCACCCTTTGGAGCAACATTTATAGTGGGAAAGTCTGTTCTTGAGAGAAACTAAAAACTCAGACTTCACTTTGAGAGGATGAGGGCCTCATAAATTAATATTTTAAATGCAGTTAGCTTTCTTTTTGCGTTGGCGTTGTTTGTTTCTATTAAAGCTGGAGTAAAACTAGGGAGGGAAAATATTTCAAGAATCCTCTCAAATGTCCTAAACAAATCTGTTTCCTCCTTTTTCATGGGTCTACCTTCCATTCCACTGCCTCTTTGCACACAGCATGCATAGAAACGCACTTCTGACTAAAAGGGTTAAACAATGAGACCATCATAAGAAGACCTGATTTAAAATGAACATTGCTGAAGAAAATCTAATATTACACATGTGCACCAGACAGTTAAGCCTAAAATTACACTCCTCTGATGAGGGAACAGAAAAGTTATCATTTGTCTTATGTCTAATAAATGCCAGCTAATCCTCAACCAGATTCTTTATCCTTCTTCATATTGGTTTATTTTATTTCATATGGATTCAATTAATATAAAGGCAGAATCATAGAAATGTACAAGCTCATATATTGCAGTTGCACAATAATGTGGGATTTGTGATGTACTCCTGGATAAATAAGGTATATTAAAATGACTAAATTCATTAGCAAGATTAGCTTTGTTTATGAGAAATACTGTCACATATTTTATACAAAAGTGCATAGATAGTACTAGATTGATTTTGTAAATCTATGATGTCCAGAAATCTGTACTGAAGCCTTTAAATTTCCTGATGGCACTTTCCCATAATAATAGGGACTACAGAATTGCAGAAGCATTGTCATGATAATAAGCTCTATTTCAATGAAAAGCAGTTTTGCTCAGGTAACAAAAAAAATCTGAAAAAGTAGTAGGCGTATTCTGTAACTGTTTTCCAAATTTAAAAAAAAAAAAAAAAAGGTGCTTTAAAGAAAATACCTTCAAGTAAAAAGTCACAGACAGTTAAGACCAAATTTTAATAATATTAAAGACCAAATTTAATAATATTATTTTAAAAATTTTAAGAAGCAGTTGTTTATTAAATTACTTTTAATAAAATTAAAATGTATTCTATCATTATAAAAAATAAATATCAAAGTTCAAAATTTTTGGAGAAGAGTTAAAAAGTCCATCCTGAGAAAACAATTAAGGTTGCTCAATTTCATATGATCCTGAGATGTTCCATCAGCCAGCCATTAATGACCTCACCAGGGACCGCACATAATTGTCTTTGTCCATCATTTTTAGAAGACTAAATATTAACTCTCCTATTTCTCCTCAAAGCTTCTGTGGAGCTGCAGATATGTGAGAGAGGAATCAAAAAGGAAGCTACTCCTGTTTCTGTGTCTTTGTGATATAAATAGCATCCAGAAGCTGGTGTTCTGCTGGTGCTAGAAGCAAAAAGAAAGCTTCCTCCATCTCCTTCACTGTGAAAATAATCCTTTTTCTCAACAATCTGCAGATGGTCCATTAATATTGAGGGAGTATTACCTTAGGGGAGAACCCTGTCTTTAAAGAGCAGGTCTACCCAGGTCCTTAGTTCAGCAAGGTGCCTGTTCATGCTCCTGGCTTAAATGCAAGGGTAACCTAATTATTCATTACTATCAGTCAGTGGCAGAAGCCAAGAGCAGCTCACACAGCAGCTGACTGAGGGCTGAGGTGAGGCTCTGATAACCTCTAGATTACAAATGTCAAACTGTTACCACCTGCACTGCTACTAGCATGAAAACACTGGAAAACAAAAACAGTCTGGCAAAACGATAGCTTGAGGGGTGGTGATTTGCTCTAAGTGACTACATATTCATCCTAAGTTGTGGTTGTTTGTCATATGTGGTCTTGATCAAAAGCCTGCAACATACCAATTGCTTAGCAGAACAGTTGCTTTTTTGGTGGTTTATGGTGTGTGATATCTAAAAAGAACATTTCATTCTTTGTACGATGCTCTCTGAAGCTAGAGGAACTGGCTAAAGTTGAAACAAAAAGGACAGCCCATCAAGAAGGTCTGAGACAAAAGTGAGTACTGCAGAAAATGTTATGAATAGAAGAAGAAACAAAATGCTGTCTCTTCACCCCATGTTCCAGGAAATTACATTAAAGATGAGCCATTCTGAAATATGCATTCAGAAAATAGGGCTGCTGTTTGGGTTAAATTTGTATCTCTACTGATAAAAAAGCACTGAGGATCTTAGCTTAGTTATTCTAATAGAAAGGTACTTACTGTTAAATATTGATGGTAGAAACATTGATATGCTGTTCTTCTTGAGCACCTGTTTATAGTCTTATAACTAAAGCCTAACCAAAGATCTTGCTGAAATAGAACTTCACCTTGTTTAGGTCTTTGTGGAGTTATATTATGTGTTTACTTCACAGGAAACACAAAAAACCAATCCATGTTTCTGTAACAGTGAGTCCAGGTAAAGTTGTATAAGCACCAGTAAACATCATCCAAAGATGCAGGGACCTCTCACCTGCTGGATGTATGGCAGAGATGGAGCACACTGAGATTCCAAAGGGGACTGAAAAGTGGCCGAGTTTTTTCTTGGGAGAAAATACTTGCTGGGTAAAAGAGGAAAACATAAAACTTCAGGTCATTGGATTTCTTATTCTTTACTTCCATTTAAGTTTTTCTACACATTTTTCCTTTATTTCATTCTTGTTGCCACACTCCAGACACATTTATTTGTAAAGACAAATAAGTTAATAAGTAATAATTAAAAAAATTCAATTAGCTATAAATTACTGCTGCTATTTTAAGAACTGTCAGTACAAATTCCAAAGATAGTTTCAGACAGAAATCCTGTAGCCATGTTATACCACCCATGCAGACAGCCTCTATAGTTTCACATGAAATGGTGCTTCTAGTATCTCTCATTACATTTTAATTATATCTGCTATTAGATACAAGGAAGCATGATGCTTGAACGAGCAGAAGAAAACATGATTAAAAAATGAAGTCCTCTAAGGGCTTTAAACTGTTAATCATGATTCATTTACCTTTAACAAAAGAGTACCCATCTAAATTATGCACTTATATGCAATTTATTTAGACTGATACATATCCTATTGCCTTTTTTTTTTTCTTGCACATTGCAAGCACTGCAAAGATTAGAAGTCAATAATAATTTTAAGCCAAAGAGTATTCCCACTGACTTCACTTGGGCTACTCCGCTGCAAACGGGCATAAGTAGATGACAGGCTTGAAGAACTGGGAGCTGAGCACATAACTGAGTTAGAGAAATGGAAGACTGTTTAGGCTTGATTAAGGACTGTTCAATAAAATATTAAGTCAGAAAATGCTGATGCATCAAACGTGAAATTTCTTCTGTAAATACACAACATTTCTTAATCCAAAGCAATGGAAGACTTTCACATGGAGAGAAGAATATCAGTGAAGTTCACTCCTGAACAATCAGAGCACTTTTCTAGGCAACGAGTGATTGATGCTTGCATTTCTCTTCTGCCTGATTAAAACAAGGAGGCATTAGCTAAACTGACTCTCCCAGTAGAACTTGCTAGGTATTTCCTAAATTCACAAACTTACTGACACATATTCATGCATTTTGTTATCTACAAATATCTCAAAGGATTCTGGGCTACATGTGATTACCAATGGTTCTGCATATCAGAGTTCCCAGGATAAGGTATTATATGTCAAGATCAGTTTCTTTAGCCAGGAAAGCAAATAGCACAGTGGAAGTCATAGCTTAATCATTTGATATGCCTTACCTTTCTTATTCCTGCAGTAAATTCCATTCTGACTGTTTTGACTCTTCTTTCCTCTCTTGCTCAAAGTCTCTTCCCACATGCTATAAATTCCTGAGTTTTGCACTTACTGTCTGAGAAAATAATAAATTACATCTCACTCTGAACACTTTTCAGTTTGCACAGTTCCCTCTGTCCTTCCTGAGGAATGTTTATAGTAGGGTGCAGTTCCACATCGCATTGTCTCCAACAACAAAGCCAACCGAAGTGATCCCTCAGTCATGACTATGTCTTCTCAAGTCTGCCAATTTTCTTTCCTGATCTTCCTCTCTGTTTTTGATGCCGTGGTGTAGAGCAGATCTGTAAAGCAATTCCCTTAAAACAAATCCTCACCAAAGAAAGAGTCAACCACTCTAAGACCAGGAGAGTAGCATACTACTCGGACTTTGTATTTAAACCAAAGAGCTGGTTGCAGGAAGAACCTGCAATCAAAGATTATTTCACCACTTTATCTCTGCTTTGTGAACTATGCATTGATAATTACAAACTTTTAAAAGTATATAGTTACATAAAGAGTATAGTTTTATAAACACATATAGGTTTTATTTATATATCACTGCACCTAAGGATTCATTAATTTAGGACCTCACCAATGCCTGAATCTCAATTGAATTTATACTCCCACAGGTGTCAGCAATCCAGTTACAGAGAAACTAAGCACTGCATCACTGCTCCCTTATCTGGTCTGTTAAATGGAAAGCTTGGTGTTACCTGTAACAGTTCCTACTGCTCTTCTGCTTTCTTATGGATAGAATGTAAGGAGTTTGCCTCCATAGTATTAGTTGTTAAGTCACAATGTTGTGTACTTTTCACATTTTCAAGATACTGGTTTTGAACTTGCTTGTATTTAGAATCAGGCAAGTGTGGAAATCTGACAGTAACTGGTCCACTTCAAATAAAAGTAACAGTTATGCTTTCTTACCTTGAGCAATACTCTGTTTCTTTTGCCTACTATGTGATGGTAACAAATCATAGTAGTAATTTTCTAGTATATTCAATATGAAAAAGAAA
Organism: Scolopax minor; assembly: GCA_028566535.1. Taxonomy (NCBI): domain Eukaryota; kingdom Metazoa; phylum Chordata; class Aves; order Charadriiformes; family Scolopacidae; genus Scolopax; species Scolopax minor. The sequence continues at coordinate 34,482,379 of JAOXNG010000001.1, read as the reverse complement.
ATTTCAGGTAATCAAATTTGTGTGTCCAACTTCATAAATATAGAAGACTTTAGCAAGTTTCAGATTTTCAACCATGATATTATAAATTGGAACTATAAAGGCTGTTATCTTTTCAAAGGAAACACATAAATATGCCTTATTTAAAGCCAACATGCAATTTTCTCATTGTATTGGTCCACTGTTAATCTTTCCTGAGAGCAACAGTCACAATTACAACTTGCTTTGAATACTTAGTAGAATATAGAGAACAAGATAAATTGTTTAGAGTTGTTTGGACAAAAAACTTATCCCATTCTCTCATAACTAATTTACAACAAAATAAGTTACAGAATTTAGTAGTATTTTGAGATAAATGCCTTACATAGCACAATGGGAAAAATGATACATTTAATTAGGTTTCCTTTCTTACTAAGTAAATAAATACAGCATATTAATTTAAGTATTAGGTTCCTCTGAATACATTCTTAAATATTACCCTTTCAGTTTTACACTCACATTCTTTTTTATTTTTGTTTTACTGTGAGAGATTAAATAACCAATTTGCTTTGCTCAATGTTAGTAAGATAAGACCAGAAAAGTGAAAATTTTGGCCACCACAACTTCAATAAAAATGTGAATAAACAGGAGAGTCCAGAGAAGCGTAACAATAGAAATCAAAATATAGAAAAGTAGAAAAGAATGAGAGAGTTGGGGTTATTATTTATTACAGCAATAAAAACCTGACTGGCTTTAAATGTATGAATACATAAAAAAACTTAAAACACATAAAAGGCTTTTCCAAAGAAGAATAGAGCAATTTGTTTTCCATATTCATCTTGCATAAAGTAAGTGGTAATGGTCTGAAATTGCAACACACCAGACTTGTATTAAATGTCAGAGAAAAAGTATGGAGAGTTGGGAGCTGAAGTAGATCAACTAAGGTAGTCATTGCATATCTTAGAGGTGTCTTCAGAACCCAATAAGAAAGGGTTTTGAAGGCATTGAACCTGCTGTGAGAAAAGGGCCAACAGGTTACATGATACTTCAAGGTCTTTCCAAATTCTAGTCTTTTGATTCCTTTAGGTTCTGTGCACAGCAAAATCTAGTCAACTTGGGCTTACCAGCAGTAGGAAAGACATGGTGATATGGACTTTACCAAAGCTTTACTTACCAAAGCTTGTAACTTTACAGCACATGCTGTAAGACATATCCAGTCCCTTTTCTGGCTGCCAGGACATGTTACTTCTCTGTCTTTTGTTTTTAAACATGATTATTGGTTTAAGGCTGTACAGGTTACAATTGCTCCTCACTTTCTGAGAAGACCAACCTGAACTCTACTATTCTATCAAAAGTTTTGAGGTTTTTTTTTTCAATCCTAATTACACAGCTCCAGAGCTTCAACTTGTGAGATTCTGAGTGTACCTACTCCTACTTAAACCCTCAGAAAAATAGCCTGTACAGCTGTCCATGACAATTCTCAAGAAATCATCTCCCACAGAAAAAATTATCAGTATTTCTGGCCCACTCAACTTACCCATCTCCTCACAGTTCCTGAAGCAGAAAAAACCCACAACCAACAAGAGAAATAGATTAAAAAATGTTTTGATCCCGAGAGTCTCAGGTACACTTACTTTAACAAACTTCTCCTCTTCTTGTTGCCATTAAGAGTAGGCTTTCAACTCACTCTGCCCTCTTCCACAGCTTCTGAGTTCCCCACTTAAGCACTGGTGATGGTACCCAACCATCGACTAGTTTAAAGACTGCTTAATATGTAGTAGACACACCTTTGATATATTTTTTCAATCTAAATTTGGTCAAAATAATCTTGTAAAACGCCCTCATCTCTCTGCTCTGGTATTAGCTTCCCAGTCCTTCTGTTGAAGCTGTGGGCTGGCAGAGCAGGGAATATATGTTTCATGATGAGAGCTAAACAAAAAGAACTAACTTTTTTGCTTCTGTTCAGATTAACTCACACAAAATTTCTTTTCAAGTCCCTAAATGAAAGTACATTAGTTACAAAACTAAGATGAAATTCAAACTGAAAAAGTACAGTCCCTTTTTTCCTCAGATTATTCTACATATTTTTCAGTCAATAAAGTACAGAAGCAATCCCAGAAGCCAAGTCTAAACACAAGGATCTATTTTTCCCCACTGGCTGTTCTATCTATTAAAGCATCTCCTTTCCTCTTCAGGGAATACAAATTGTTTCTGCACAGGAGCACATATTCATCCACAAGGTGTAGAGAAAGGAAACAAGGGGTGAGGAGAAAGAGTGTCCCCAGGTCAAACCAGACTAAAATTGGTTATAAGGTAATTCTCCTGTAAGTATAGACTAAGGCCAGTGGGTTAGCACCTTCAGTTTCTGGAGATGATTTCTTCAGGTGAGAGCTGTAACTAGAATATAGGAAATATAAGAGTCAGGAAAGAGACTGTCATCTTCATCATTTCTTAAAATTAAAAATTAAGTTAAATCCACTTCTTCTAGTGGTAGGATCTCTCTGAAAGATTAAGATCCTGGATGGCAAACCTAATTAAGGAGAAGGGTTAACTCTCGCACTTAAGCCTAAAAAAGAGGCAGAATTTACAATATCTTTTTGTTATTTCTTTTTTTTTTTCCCTAAGGAAAGCCTTGAACAAAGACATTTACTTGCCTGAAACTCTCATTTTCCAAACTCAAGACAGTCATGAGGACGATTAGTCTTTTCCATGACAGCATTTTTTATATATATCCTATAAATATTTCAGTATTTCCATGAATGAAAGTATTAAATAATACAAAAGCAATGAAACTTCCTTGTCCACTTGTCAAAAAGGAAAATATAGGAAATGAAAGGGAAACACAATGGGAGAAACAGTGTTCTGGTGTTCAGTAGAAAAATCTTCAGTTCTTGCTTTTAGGTTTGCATCAAGTTTCTGAATGTGCCAAATGAAGGAATAGATTTTGCAATAAATGGAGAAGCTTCTAGGAAGTTCACATTTGTGCAGCTGGAGCCAGGCAGAAGCAGAATGGTGAGACAGGAGCAGGTAAGGTACATCTTACTTGCTCATATTTACTTGCTCTATCATTTAATTAATAAACTCCTTACGAATGTAGGGATTTACTTCGCTGGATTAAATGAGAGTAAATTTGGCCAAAATTTGGCCCTTAGTAGTGTAAGACTTTTTTTTAAAATTATTTTGGAAAACATTACAAGTAAATTTTCCGTGAGAAACATCTGCAATTTCCTGCAGCAATGGCAGGAGCTCTCACACACAAGATGACAGCAGCTGCCAGGGTTTAAACCACAGCGTCACACACAAACCAGCTTTGCTCTGAGCAAAACAAGATGTGACAGGACTACAATTAGCCAATGGCCTTTTCACACACTGGGCTTGAACCCGTGGAGGCAACAGCAGGAGTTTTCATGGAAATTATCCAGTACAAACACAGCTTTCTGTTGCCATAGTAGATACAGAGCTTCTATCTTCTTAGCTGCAGACAAAGGCTGGGAAAACAAATCATACCCCATTATAATATTTATACTCTGAGGCAAACAGAAGAAATAACCTAATGTGTTTATACACATACAGCTAGCCTGGCTTATCTTGGAGTTTGCCAGAGGTTTTCCCATGTATTGGTTTTGGTTTTTTCCACTGACTTTCACTGCCTATGACAAGAGTTTATTAAACATACAGGAGCAAGTTCTTTTTTATATTAATAGGCAGTTTTCATTTTGCAATAAAGTGATGAGTTCTTGTAATTTAGCCAAATATTTTGTGTTTTTTAAAAACATACAACAGACTTGAAATGTTTACATTCTCAGAAACATAAATGTGTCTTGTTTATACTGCTGTGTCTAGATATTGAGTAATTTTTACTGATGTAGTAATTTCCTTATAAGGAACAGGATGCCCATTAAGCAGAATTTTACTGAGACCTTTGAGGTACCACTGCCTCTAACAGAAATGCTTTGAGAGGTGTCAAAGGAAACCAAGGATTGTGTCCAGGAAACCAAGGGTTTAATGCATGTTATGAAATCACCAACTTAGCTGTTGGTTTTGCTATATTATGCTATATTGCTATAATTTTGCTAGAATATTATATATATTGCTATGCTATATTTGCTATATTATGCTATATTATAATTGCTATATTATGCTATATAATATGCTATAATACTATATTATGACGGCTTTCTGTGCCTCATCACACACACCTCAGATCTACCCATAGGAAAGAGGCTAACCACAAGAAGGAACGGGGAAGTTTGCCATCCTTTCCTGACCCCAATATTTTAGTTTGGTGCAGCAAATATGATAATTTTACCATTACTTCAGACATGATGACTAGTATCTCCAAACCATTCATTTATGTTGTCCTCCCACTCTCACTGCTCCTTGCTCTGCCTGTATGATGCAGAAACAAAAGAACAGAATATATTAGAGATGATATGCACAGTTTCTTACTGGAACAAAACCATTACTCATCCCCTCTGGAGAGCTTAGGGACTCAGAGGAAGAAGACAGTAGTTCCCATCTTTGTTCAGGACTCATTTGAATCTTTACCCATGGTCTGGGAGGGTAATTGTGAGGTAGGTTTCACAAAGAACACTATCAATATATATTAGAAGTGAAATCAACTTTTACTCCTCCTCTGGAGCTGCACTTTTATGTTTTGTGCAGCTCTCTGCCCTATCACAGGATATTTTATAAAGACAACATTATTATCTATGTCAGCACAAGGTACAAAGAGCACTTTCTCTCATGGCTAGGCGAAGTGGTGCTCGTTGGCCCAAAGCAATCCCACTGCTGAAGGCAGTAAAGAACAAAAGGCATAAGACTAAAGCCAAATGATTTCTTTATTTTTAGCACATATGCTAAAGAGCTGTTCTGATGTTGTTGCAGCCATTCAAAAGAGTGGGTCAAATTCATCAAGTAGCTTTAGCTCAGAAACTTCTTAAGACAGATCCAAAGATTGCCTCGATAGACAAGTAGTTAGACCACTTGTTTGGTGTTTACAGACTGAGTGTCTGCACTTGAAGACCTGGAAACTGCATCTCACATTTCTGAGGAGAGTGGTTTAAATGAGAGTAATTCATGTTCTCGGTATATTCTAGACCGTGACCTATTCTGTATTATTTAGCTAGTGTTGACTTCATCAACACAGTGACACCACTTTTCTGGCCTGGTGGGGAGTGCAGGTAGGACACAAGACCTTAATCTTCAATGCAGGGAGCTTTTACATAGTTGCACCCAGTTGAAAAATGCAATGTGAATAAATTAACTGAAAAACTTCAATCTGACTTCAGATGAAGGGCTATGAAGGGTTGAGGGCTAGTCAGAGAGTGAAAGCCACCAGGGCCCTGAATCCTGGCTAGAAAGGATGCACTCCCTGTCCCTCAGCCCACTGGCTGTGGGATGCAAAGGTAGCAGCCACTGATTCTTTCCTCCATCCCTCTCCAGACAGCATGTTAAATATAAAACCATTTTTCCTTTCCAGGCTCTCCCTCTGGACAGAAATCCTGAAGAAATTAAAAAATGTAGTTTGAGTCAAATCTCGCCTATTCCCCTCCCCATGCCTTTGTCTAGTTTGTTTGTCAAACTGAGAAAAGCACAAATATTTACTCAGCTTTTGTTTTATGCCCTGACAACAACTTAGAACCATAAAGCCATACTTCTGCCTGAGCAGTGTTCACACAGCAGTACCCAATACCATCAGCACCAAGCTTTGTCATTTGCATTCTATGATTCCTAAAGGGATCCTAAAGCAGCAGCAGAAAGTCTTTTCTTATTTGTCCCTCATTGAAGGCATCCTCAAAGGCTTTATAAACATGCTGCTTTGTACATGAAGTTGGGGTATTTGTCTACACATTGATTTATGATTTACATCACCAGAAGAAAGCAGAGTCTGTCAGCAGAAAGATGAAGAAGAAAACAATTCTGGTCAAGCTATGTACAGCTTTGCTGCTTGTTTGTTTTCTTTCACTTAGGCCTCAAACTGTTGAGGAGAGGTACTATATAACTAATCAAGACCTGACTTTCAACAAAACCCATCTCAGATTTTTCAGGAGAACAAATTGTAAAAGAAAAGAATATAATAGAAGTTAAGAGAAAAAAAAAATAAGGTTTTGAGATGCTTACATGCTTAAGGACATGAAAATTTTCAAGATATGACTCTTCTATCTTCTGTAGAATTGAAAGATAGCATAAAGACACCAGTGAGGCTAACAAACCATGATGGCTCAGCTGAGCTGGAGATGAAAAAGCTTATGTATCCCAGAAAACCTTTCAACTATTCCAAAGTGGAATAAAATGCCAAAATCCACTAAAAGTTTATGACTGAACCCTTCACCTTAAGAATGTGTTTTGGATTCAGCAATTTGCTTTCATTGAAATTTAATTTTTTTTTGTCTAGCTAGCTTAGGTTTTATAATGTAAAGTTCTTTCTGACATCAAGAACCTTGGAATTTAGAAAATCTCTAAGGAGAATATTTGTCAGCTTTTCATGTTTCTCAAATCTGTTTTCAAAACATGGTGTTGCAAACACCACTGCCCCTACTTTTCTCCTGAGATGAGGTTTTGGAAAATACTAAGGAACTTTTCAACTCATGGAACTTATGTTATTTTACACCTGGGTGAGCATCACCCTTTCTAAGCTCTCACAGTTTACCTGTTAATGTAGAAAATTTCTTTTGGAGTTTTATCATTTCTCTCACCATGCATTTGCACAAGTGCACTGATAAGAAACCCAAATAATTTCATCATACCAGAAGTGTGAACAAGGGTCAACAAAAATGTTCTCTGGGGCCACTTTATGAATTTATTAAAACAGTATAATGACAAATGAAATATATTTTTTAAAAATGTATTAAAATAAATACACAGAGAATATTGGCTTTGCCCATTACACTGTGAGAGAGCTGGGTCAACAAAGCACTGATCAACAGCATAAGGCTCTCAGCAGGAAAAATAATGTGACTCAAAAGGATTTGCCAATCTGGAGGAAACATTGCTACTTTATGATAATTCTTATAAACACGGGGAGCTGGTGGATATATTTTCTTGAGAGAAGAATATTCATGGACCATGTCATCAAGCCTGTTTCTGTACAGTACAAATCAGTAAATCTTGATAGGGGTAAAACATAAGAATGTAGTGAGTAACCTAGAGAGGCATATATACATCTATCCTGTAAACCCTGTTCTGAGATTTTAGGACTTACACCACCTCTAAAGGTAAGTTTATGTGATAAGACTATAACAGTTGAAACATGCACTCCCAGACTGTAGCAGCAGATGACACTTAGAATTATTGGTTTCAAGGAAATTTTTATATTATTTCATGCTAATGGTGAGTGATACCAGTTACTACATAGAAGGCTAGATAAGGTTCAGTTACAAAAATGAGAAGCTGTACCAGTCATGTCAGTTGAATAACTCAGAACTGCCCATGGTTGGAAACCGCTGTCTCCACCACAGGGGAAAGGATGGGGATATTCCTCAGCCCTTCACTCTGATGTTTGGAGTAGGGCCTTTCAGTTTGCCTATCAGAGGAGCTCAGAGAGCTCAAACTGCCCACCTGGGCATGAGCAGCCAGAGTACTGGGTGGACACAACCCTTTGCATCACCTCTCTTTCTAAATGTTTCAGTGAAGAGTTATATCTCAATACTTGTAAAGCACTTTGAAGATGAAGATTGCCAAGGATAACCTTGCTAATTCTTTGAATGCTTCACTGTGATGTTTTAATGTACACTCTCCAACTAATATTAATGAGCAGAGGTTGATTGACTGATTTTCAATAGGGAAGCAAATTTTCATCCTGTATTTGTTCAAGCCAAGGGTACACATTCTCACCCAGAGCACTCACTGATTCCATGATCTCTCTTAGTATCTTCCCAAAATGATGAGCCCCAAGATCAAAGCTCATTTTTTGCAGCATCTAAATTTCAGCCCTCCATTCTTGGTGGAAGGGTCACAGGGTCACAGCCTTCCAGTTTTCCAAAGCACAGTACAAGTGGGTATCTCAGAGGGGATACACAAAGCACTGTGCTGTGGAGGGAGCTCACTACATAATTGAAAGAGAAATCCCACTGAACTTGAGCATGTCTTTGGGAATTCATAACCCAAATCCTATTTTGAATGTAGGTACCTTCCTACCTATATGTGACAATTGGACTCATATAATTAATTGAGTTTTCTAAAGCCTACTCAAAAAGTGGCCTAAATCTAAGACGGAATCTGTCTGGGAGGCACTATGGTCAGGAAAGTGGTTTCTTCAGGATTAGGCTCAGCCCTTACACCGTCAGTGGGCTGACCCCTCCAGTGCCCTCAGAGGTAGGAAAGATGACTGTCTCTGTTCTGTGTGCAGCAGCAAAAATGGGCTTGGTGCTTCCCCAGAATGTGGGAGCCCTTGATTTCATTCTGTTCCTGGGGAAGGTACAAGCCTGCCTGTTTGCAGGAGAACTCACAATTGTCCAAGTTATTCTATGTGTGGAAAACATGCTCCACTCTGTGCTTATTGCTCTTTATCTTGAATGGCCTACTCAAGAACTTCAGACATTTCATAAGAGCATGCACCTCTGTAACCTAATAACTAATAACATAAGCTCCCTAAGGTAGGTAGTTATGGAGGGACAGTTCTTAGACAACTATCTCACTAGCAACATGACAGCAGCTGGACTTTCCTGACCATGTATTTCATTCAAAGAAACTCAATTTTACCTCCCAGCTCATCTACAATCTGGTGATGCAGGACCTTTCTGCAAAAATGCCTTTGAAACCACTCAGACTAGAATGTCAAAGCTGGGTCTCCTTCTTGAAGACATTCTCAGAGTATATATTTAGGAGGCAGACACCCATCTAAATATTGAAAGATTGCAATGACTCAATGACTACTCTTGCATTTTATAAGGAGCTTGATTCACTAGACAATCCTGAGAAAATTTTAAGCTATCAGCAGAGGGAGAGGGAAAAAGCCAAAATGATAATTTTTTTTTTAAATCCAAATCAAGTTTACTCAAAAGATAGAACCCATGTAGCTCAGGATTGCTTCACTGTACCACTGTTAAGCATGCACTGAAGAAGGGTCTAAGAAACAGCTGTGTCAAGAATCAAAAGAGCTCCATAGTGCAAACCCCTCTTGTATTGTGTGGTACAAGTGAAGGTCTGAAGGGTGGAAACTAAACCACATTTTCCAGACCATGTCTATGTTCCTACTGCTCTTCACAAAAGTCTGCTCTTCCAAATGATAACTTATCATCATGAAAGCATCCTTTGACTGCTATTTTTTTGCTTGAATTTGCAGATTTGCACCCAATTCAGAAATGGGAGAAGGGCTGCAACCTCCTATTAGTACTGCTTGATGGTGCAGGCTGTGGGAGATAGTACACAGTCTCCCCATCCTCAGCACAGATACATCTTGCCTTGCTTACAAGGAGTTTAATTTTTCAATCTACTGTACTTACTATGCTTCAGAACCATTCTTGGGACTGAAAAAAAATTGTGTTGAGGAATAAGAGTGTTTTCTCATAGAGAGCCAAGAATGACAAAATCACAGAGAGGATATTTTCGACATATAAGGGTATGTTTTAGACATCTTTTCATACTCATAAGTATTAACATAAGCAGCTGAAAGATTTGCTTAGATGTTCATGCTTCTGAGCTTTTAATAACAGCATCATAAGAAGAGATTTCTCAGTTACTAACTTCTGGGTTCATCATTTAGAACAGAAGACAGCAGAGGTCCTTGAGTGCAATACTCTTTAACAATACCATCATATAATCTCAATCTCAATAATCTAATGAGTCTGTAATATTTTATTTCATTAATCAATTACTAATTAAGATTCAGAATATTTTCTCCTTTCCATTCTCAGCTGTACAAAGTTATCATATCCTTCACATGTCTATTCTTCCAAGAGGTTTATGAAGCAACAGTTTCAAATTGCCTAAAAGATTGCTAACAACTTATATATTGTTTAATTGCAAAAATAAAAAATTGATAATTAGTTAAACAAGCTTCTTACATCTTGCCCACTAAATTTATAGGAAACAAGTATGATCTGCATCTCTCATTAACTTAATCTTTCAAATCATAAACACTCTGAAACTTCTATTATGTTATTTAATTTGAAGAAGTAGAGAAGCAAAAGGAAGTGAGTTCAGGAAACGGCCATCCATTTGGGAAAAGTTCAGTCATTTCAGTTATTTAGATTGCATCTAACTATAAGTCTGTCAGATTTCAATTCTCAAAAAAATAGGAACAATAAAATGCAATGAAATATAAAGAAAATCCATACAGATTATTTAAATTTACAATATAACTGCAAAAACACTGTAGTGAAATTATTCTTAACAAGGTAAGGTATCCTTAAACAATATGTAGCATTTATAGCCACTGTGCTCAAACTAGGTCTCACGTCCCATGTTTAAGAGCATTTTCATTCATTTGCTCAGTGATGACTCAGTGTGAGCAACAACTTCATTATCTCAAGCATAGTGTCAACAGGAGAATAGTGATGGATACAATTATTCTAAAGAAATAGGGATGTGTTCTGCTCAAGCTAGAAAAAGATCTCCTGGCTAGAAAAAATCAAGCCACTGGGTCCTGTGTGCCATGTCTTTCTGTTAAAATGGAAAAGAAACTCAGGGCAGAATAATCCAGACTGGAAAATCCCAATCTGACAACTACCAAGTCCTACAGTGGAAAACATTATCTGAAAATCTCAGTTGTGAATGGATGGTTACTTGTCATAAACCATTTCTCTAGAGTTTGCAGTTTGAGCATGGTTCAAAAACTTTTAGTTTCTCCAGTTTCTCTATGGCACATGGAAGCCCACGATGTGGGGTGAGTTCCCCCTGAGACACTTTGGTTTATATACTGAATTTGCATTGCTACGGCCACAAGTGTTTACATTTCCAATTGTTAAGAAACAAAAATAAGTGTAAAGAAGAAATTATTTATTTTGCATTACTGGGAAACTATACAAGGATATTAAATAACTGAGACCAACAATCAACTTGAGTATGCTTTTAATAAAAACATTACAAAGGAAGTAGGAAAACAGACTATCTTCAGAAAACAAGTGGGGAAGAGAAACTTTACACAGAAACCAAAAGAAAAGTTTTCCCATTAAAATGAGCTTTGCACAGATGATCCACATCAATATGACCCACTAATTTACTTTGGTCAAAATAGTCATTAGTTAAAGACCTCTAGGGATTTTCTTCAGGAATTTAGAAACAGCATCTGGAATGAATAATTGTCAGTCTGAAATACTGAGTTTTACATTTAAGCCAGGAGCTGTTTTCCGCCTCTGGGTTATGAACTTGGGGCTATATCCATGAGGGAGCACTCTGTGGAAGACCAGCTACTGTACGCAGGATCCACAAGGGGCCACAGCTCAGGCAGCTCTGACTGATGCAACAGTAATTTCCTAACAAGCTGCAAGGGGTTGATCACAGCTACAGGATCTCAAGTTTGTCAGCAGATACAAGAGGAGACGCAGCAGCAGCTGCACAGGGATGGGAATGCCAGTGTTTTCCAGCTGCAGTCACTCCTCAGGTGCAGGATAATTTATTTCTTCCCTGAAGCACTGACATCATGTTGGTCATTTGCCCCAGTAATATAGTGATGTCATGAAATTTACAGATTTTTAGATGTTTTCCCACAAGAAGCTGGCTTGTTAGGGCTGCTCGTAATAGATCATCAAGAAAATTTCTAGCAAGGGGAAATCCTCTGATGGCATAGATTTTTCTCTTTCTTTCTTTTTTTTTTTTTTCTGCCAAAGTTACTATTTGCAACAAACAACTGAGAAGAGTAGAAGGAGGAGTATCATTACAGAAAAAAACACAGACAGCGCTGTCAGTGGGATGCGTTTGCACAGAGCCCCAGTAGCTATTAAATATTTCCAGTAAATTTCCTCTATAAATGATTACTCATTTTTTTGAGAGGTTCAGCTCTGAAGAGAGTGACTTGAAGACACATATAAAATGAAAAATTACATATCGCAAAAGACACATGTTCTTAAAAAGTTATGCCAGGCACAAATCCTTTATTATTTTCCACATTTTTGTAAATTGTTTATTTCATTGAGCAAGCAATATTCAAGAGATTTTACAGAATACAGCAGAAAAAAAAATGCATAAAATTGGAAATGGAATAAAGTGATAAATACATAACTTTACACAATATAAGTATTTTATGGAAATTTGTTGATAGACACTTGGGATTTATACATACTAACTCAGTGCTTATTCACAGTTCATCCTCGCTTATATGACACAATATGTTTTTCTGTAGTCAAGATTTGCTTATTGGCCCAAGAGGAAAAGTATTTTGAGCTTGATGAAGGGGCTAGTAAGACTTGGTCACCACAAATCTTAGAATACCATCTGCATTGGCCATACCATGGCTATGTAAGGATTGCACACACTTTCATGTTGGAAACCTCACTGGTTAGTATAAAAATGGTTGTTTGCATCAAGAATTTCCCTCATTAATGGAGGGCACACCTTTTTTCTACCTTCATTTTTCTGTTGGTAGGCTGCCATAGAGCCATAGCCAGCAGCCCGCAAACTTTATCTCTGAATGTTCTTATCATTGGACCAACAGGGATTTTTCCTAGGTTCCTAAGGACTACAAAGCTATTTTGATCCTTCCCTGACCACTGTCTAGCAGATGCTATTAGTTTTGTTTCTGCCCAAGAATAACTTCCTGACCAACAAAGTAATTAAAATATCAAGCACATATCATTGTTTTATCTATATAACTGCCTTAAGGTTCAGAGTGATAAAATGACGGATGAAAGAAGGCATGAGCCACCAGCTACGTACCGAAGCAAGCAAGGGCTTCTATTTAAAGAGCACCACTGCAGCTCTGTCTCTGCTGACAGCACACACTATTGTGTAAGTGAAGAGTCTCATAAGAAAATGTCAAGCACCAGAGGGCTTTGGACAGGATTAACAGATACTAAGGTCCACGAAATCATTATGATAATCCTGCCTCATTCCAGGAATGACAGGCTATATAATGAAAAAATGTAACTGCTCCTTCTCCAAGGTTTTGGGTACAAGGAACTGAATTTCACCAAAGAGTTTTAAACAACTGCCCTCCTTGAGGTGTTTTGGTACAGGGATGCCGTATATTTCAACATTGTGTCTACCAGCAGAGCTGGGATAGCTCATTAGTTCCTGCTTATGTAGTTTTAAAGATCTTCAAAAGCCTAAGAAATGTTGGCACTTAGATCTCTTTGAATGTGAAAGAGGTAGGTATGCTATAGGCTCTTTAAAACTGTTCCTTGAAAAAATAAAGGATTTTGAAATTTTTCTGGGTCTTTTCAGGTAATTTTTTTTACTTGAAGAAATGTTTCAGATATTGCTTTAATATTCAAGTCAAGCTATTCTTTAAATTGTTCTCATTTTAAAAATATACTATTAACTTGAAAAAATGAATATTAAATGCTTCATGTGCATCTATGTGCAATATCTCATGACGTTCAATCATTATGACTGTCTTTTCCTGAAACTTATTATCTATTCTTTTTCTATTGCTGCCCTGTAATAGCTGAACAGTTGGGGGAAACTAGGTGAGACTTAATGCAAAACTGAATGTTACAGAAGGGAAAAGTCAGTAAAATCAGAAGCCAGAAAATTATATTTTCCATAATCCTTATGATAAAAAAGAAATACTCATGGCCAATTTTATCAGAATGTATTTTATCTCCTGCTCCAAATAGGACACAGACCATGTAGACATATAGACAAGTTTACATGTATCTCCTGATGAAGGATTAATTATATTTGGTTCTTTTGTTTGGTTCTTTGCTGCCTCCTGGCTTCATGAGACCAGCTATTTACAACTCACACATATGGAAAGGCCACACAATCACCTGCAGTGCAAAGATTTTTCTTCAGAAGTTTTGCACTGTAATGCTGATGAAACCTGAGAGTTGTCTTTGGAAAAATCTGATGTCATGAAAGCCTGGGGTAGATATATATCTGCAATACATTAGACCTTTCCAGGGCAGATAAAATACATAAAAAACAGAAAAGAGAAATTTCTCCTACAGGAGTTCCTATTGGGTTTATGTTTCAACAGACTAGTTTGAGCAAGTAGTTAATAATCTGCTTGACTGCAAGGATAATTTAAAATTACTGAAGGCCTTTGCTTCTTCCAGTTCCTGTTTTTCCCTCACTATAATTTCTAAATACTGCTTTGAGTACTGCCATAAGAGTGGTGAAAATTGTCATGGAGCAATAAAAAATAGAGTTGTGGGGCTTTGGTGGAAAGGATGGGGAATTCAACTAGGAAGGCTCAGGAAAGACTGAAAGGTCTCGGACAAAAGTAATATTGCAAGACTGGAGAAGGACCTGGTGTAAATGGAAGGACTCTGGGCACATGGTTCCGGACAGGTATGTCCAGGCTCAGGGGAAACCTAAAACCAAATATGCTGAGCA
>JAOXNG010000001.1:34456308-34466481 GCA_028566535.1 Scolopax minor | reverse complement strand
AAGAAATAGCATTAAAAATATTTCAAGAGAATACTAATATATATGGCACCTACCCACAGAATGAGCCATTTATAGTATCAGTGAGTAATGAAGGGGCTGTACAATGAAATAACTACCTCATTAAAAATTGTCTAGTTAAAGAAATCTAGACTTCCAAATTACAGACTAGTTTTGTGGAGAAAACTTAGTAACTACCCACTCTGCTAGAGCTAAAGATTTTAGAGTCAGACAGCCAAGAAGAGAAGGTGTCATCTCTCATGAAGGCTCAGGAATAAGGCAGAGGGAGCTAAATAAGCTGGGGAACAAGGCAATGTACTAAAGCAATGCCAAACAACAAAAACAGCTGCATTTTGGGTACTGGCTAGAGTCCTTTAGACCCAGCCATAAGGTGCTCAAACAATATTGTTTATGAGAGTCCACTCCAAGTACAGACAGAGGTGTCTGTCAGACCAGACAGGATCCTTCCTACTTGACTTTGACTACTTAGCAGTGCCTTATGACCATTTCTCTATGTTATATGGGCTCCCTCTGTGTCTGAGGTACACGCTTGAGTATGTTAAATCCCATCCAAAAAGACCTCAGGAGGAGGTTCTTTCTTTCTATTCACTACACTAGGGAAACTAGACCATTCTCATGCCTAAGATTTAGGCACATTTAGGGAAAATTTGCAGCAAGAGAAAATTCAGTTAGATACTAGATTAAAAAAAGCCTTCACAATAAGGATGGTCACATATTGGAACAGATGCCCAGAAATGCTGTGCAAATTCCACCCTTGGAGACATCGAAAACCTATTGAACAAAGCCCTGAGCAACTTAATGTAACTTTGGACTTTACATTGGTTTTGGCAGAGTAGCTCCAGAGGTCCCTTCCAGGTTAAATTATTCAGTGACTGCAGGAATTCTTTCTGCAGAACTGTTATATTATTTGTCCACCCACAGCTCCACGTGCTTTCATGATTTTCCCTCTGTGGGCCATACTGTGTCTTCCCTGCACAGATCAAACTCTGAGAGAGTTCAGAAGGGTCTGGACAGGAGGTATGACAAGGAGATATGACAACACATTTTTTCAGTCACACATTTTCACCTTATTATATCTGGTTTTGGATCAACATAAGGGAAGTGTATTGAATATTTTCAGCTATGTATAGCATCATCTCTATCTAAACAGTAGCTATTGGGTACATAATTCGGGAAGGGTTTTGGCAAGTGAAACATTTTAGCTGAGTGTTTACTGTGTAAAACAGCTGTAACATTCAGAAACCAATAAACAAATGATACATTTATGAATACATTAACTTGAAAAAACAGTTATTCTCAAACATATTTATTTTCTCACTTCGACAGAAAAAAAGAAATAGAAAATCAGTGGATGCATTTCTGACTGAGTTCTTTAACCATATTTGATACTTAGAAACTTTTAAAAAAACTCATTTTTCTTTGCATAGACAATTCTACATTATTTGGGGGCTTTGAGCAACCTAGTCTAGATGGGCCTTTGAGCAATGAGGTCTAGTGGCAGATAATTCCTTCCCATGGCAGGGGAGTTGGAACTTGATGATTTTCAATGTCCCTTCTAACCCAAACCATTCTATGATTCTATGATTTCTACAAGGAAACAAACACAATAGATGTTGAAGAATGAAGCATCGCTTGGAGAATACACCTTTTGTATTCATGTCAGTCGCGTTTAATTGCTCCAGTTAAGTTCCTATTATGCAAAGTTTTAATATATTTATTTAAAGATCTTGTGTTTAAGGTACGGATTGACGTTGGTCAGCAAAGACCTGACTAAGAAAAGCACAGTTGTAAGTTGTATGAGAGCAGAGAATGAATTCACATGATGTGCCATGACCTCAAAGAGGTTCTGTCCCATGGAGGATTTTTTGCACAGAGAACTACTGAAAGGGCTGATTCAGTAGAGGTGGCCTGTTAAAGCAGTGTGAATCCCCAAACCCACTGCTGCAAACAGTGCAGAGAAATATTTCACTGTGCTTATAGATAAATGCAAAAAATTCTAAAAACTAATATTGAGCTTGCAAGACTGATTACATTTTCAATCTTACTAGAATTATACTCAATGCAACATATTAAATTGGTCAGGTAGAATTAATGTTATGAATATACCTGGATTTGACCAGCTAAAATACATTATTATCTGAAATATAAACTGTGTTTACTAGGCAGTACTCTTCTGATGCTCACCTATTGAATCTGGCCTATTTGTTCTAATCAAATTTAGTACTGATAATACAATAGATAAAAAATAGCCTGATGAATTGAAACGACAAGGATGCATTCCTGTCCAGCTTGTTCTTGGTGAACTTACTTTGACAGGGGGGTTGGTCTAGATGATCTCCAGAGTTCCCTTCCATCCCCTCCCTTCTGTGATTCTGTGACTTTACATGACAAGTGCCCAAGTTACTTTACTTTTAGCAGAATATACTGAGATTCGGCCTACAAGACCCTTCATACTATCCTTACTTACTCCTCTTCCTGTCATAGAAAGAAGAGTATTCACCTTCTAATGATAACAAAAGCATCCCTCTTACATGATAGATCTGCAATATATGTTTGGGCTCTCCATGTATTCTAACACAAAGCTGGATAAATGTTCATCAGGTGATAGGCAACATTTTGCTCATGACAGCCACAGCTTCTGAGTATGTGAAATCACAAAGAAGGCAAGACTACCTTTGAGCGTCACTTTAAATATCCATGTGATGTCACCTCATTCCATTATAGTACATTATATTATAGTACTGAAATAATGATTTGTTAATCTCTTTATTCATGTAGTTCTAAAAGTCAACATTAAATCTGAATAGAATATAGTCCCACCTACTTATGGGGCGTTTCAACTTATGTGATACACAAGGAACTAATTTAGACCTGTCCTGTAATCTTGACTTGCTAAATACTCCCTAGGGCACAGCTATGCTACCAACTTCTTAAAGAATAGAGTGGTCCTCAAATTCATGTGCAGCAATGGTTTGTCAGAAAAAGCAGGGAAACACCAACAAATACTTTAGAGTTGTGCTTGATATTTTTCTGAAGATACATCAGCCTAAAGTTTTAAGAAAGTCTGAATATTCAGCAAATCTACAGAATATAAACCACATAGAAAATAAAGAAAGAAATTAGGAGGAGTGTTTAAAGTTGTAAACTTCCCTAGTCAAAAGTATTCCTGTTAGACAACTCTCATGCTAAGAAAATTAGTAAAGAACAGATGTGTTCTGCAGCATGGTATGTGGTCACACCAGAAAGTCTGGCATCTTAAGTAACTCTAGGTCCTAA
The DNA here is from genome assembly GCA_028566535.1 of Scolopax minor. Lineage (NCBI taxonomy): Eukaryota > Metazoa > Chordata > Aves > Charadriiformes > Scolopacidae > Scolopax > Scolopax minor. The sequence continues at coordinate 34,463,187 of JAOXNG010000001.1, read as the reverse complement.
ATCCCGCTTTGGAGACACACGGCATTTTAATTCACTTCAGCCAAACATAGGGAATCTTAGTCAAAGTGATCAGGTACTATGGCAGTCAAAATGAACGGTCAGGCCCTGTAACACCAAACCTTCATATGGAAGGATTTCAGATTCTTTAGACAGAAAATTTACTCATCATAAATGAATACTTTAGTTAATTAACATATGTTTAATTTCATGTTGAATTTACTGAATAACCTTGATTTTAAAATAGTAAAAAATACACTATGATCAAAAAATTCACTCTAATTTTTTTAAACTTTTAAAATTTCCTTCCTGGTCATTATTTTTAAAAGGCTACACTTAAAAACATGTATTTCCAAATTAAATAAACTATGTTATTTTAGGTCAAGGACCAGCCAAACAAAAAAAAAAATTGCTAGTCTTCCAGCAAAACTAAAAGTATTTCAGCTAGTGATTTTACAGACTAGCATTTTCAAGAAGAAAGAAATTGGAAAGCACTGAAAGGAAGACAAACAAGTGCTCTTTGCAAGAGGCAAATCAGCAAGGGGATTGTGACCCTGATGGAGACAAAATGGAAGGCATCAAAATTGCTTCCAGACAGCCCCTGCCTGTGAGAGGTTCCCAAGCAAGCCAGGCTGTTTTCAAACTGTTTTTCTTGGCAGACCTGTAAAACACTACCTGAACTCTCCAAGGACGTGGTCAATCCCAGCTGGATCCCCAAACAGCCATTTGCAGTGGCCTGCACCAACAGTGGCAAATCAGGCACCACCTATTTTTTTAGGTGTGAAACAATGTCTTTTTTTTGGTCTTTAATAAAAAGCAATCTCTTTATAGATTATGATACCTCCATCTTTATGTTCGGTTTTTAATTCCCCCTCCCACGCCAGTTTAGCACTTACTTACCTTATATATGTTCACTTTTCAGAGCTGGAGTGGCCACAGAGACCTCATAGAACACCAGGGAGGCAGGAGGTGCAGCTGTGCAGCTGTGTTAGTCCACATCTATTCTCAACCCTCCAGAAGAGAACAGTGGAGTTGGTTGTGCTTTTATTTGACCAGTCTGCCTTTTGTTTTCTCAGACAGTGGATCAGCACATTTTTCTTTCAAAAACAAAAAACTTTCAGTAGACTTTTCCATTAGGAGGATCAGAATCTGGCTTTACTAATCCATTCAACTGAATTTCAGACTGCCAATGATTTCACCACAATTAGATCATTTTGCAGATAAAATCAGGAAGAGCTTTTGCATCATGAAGACCAGACCACCCCAAACCAGGCTACAGAACTTCATTTTTACTCCTGTACTGGCCCCTAATACTTGTATTGAAGACACATCCTTTGAAAAGCAGCTTTATTTTAGCACTTATCATTATTTTTTAAAAGGCAAGACAAAGCAAAACTTGTTTTTCTACAAGGTATAAATGCAAAGTCTCAGAGATGTTTTGTAGGTTGAAGTCTATGAATGCAAAGCTGGTGTCTGGGAAAACAACGTTTTGCCCCAAAAAATCATTGTGCTGGTGGAAAACTAGCAAAGGAAAAACTGAACAGGAAAAAACATTAAGGACAACAAAAACATTTTTCTGATTATGAAAATAATTTAATCATATATTCATATTTTATTTTCAACTTTTTCACAAAAAGGATTCTTTTATGCCCTATATAAGGCACTACTATACAGGCATTGCCTTTGTAATCAGCCTAACAATGAGTTTTGCTGGCCAGTTTTGACTATAAGTTCTTGTACACTTTTTTGGTAGGAAATATAAGAAAGCCACGATCAGATATTTCCTTACTCCAGATACTGTCTCCCCTTATTGCCCTTTGACAGTGGCTCTTTGTTCAGCTACCCTACTGCCACTGACATCAGTTTGCCAAGAAACAAGAGGGTTCAACCCAAAGACTTTATGACCTATGGAAAGAAACTATCTTCCCACGAGCTGGGCTGCAGGCTCCACTTCAGCCACCCCTCACAACCCCACACAGAGCAATCACTTCTTCCTGGCTCTGTGAAGACATGGGACAAGGCTGGGGGCACCACCAATGCCAGCACTGCAGCTGGTGAAGGACAGTGGTGTGCTGTCACCTTTCTCCTCCCAAAATCCCATGCTCCAAAGATGTGAGTTGTAGAGAAGAGCGTGTAACTGCAGCGTTAAAGATCACACTGCTGTGTATACAAAGGCAATTGGGAATGTTAGGGTGAAAACCAATAATAATTCAAGCCTGATGCAAGCCCCTGCCTGAGAAAGTTGAGCCTACACAAGGCAAGTTTGAAAAACATCACCAATTAGGGAACTCTTCACAGTGAAGAGCTGATAGCTCCAGTTTCCGAGGTTAGTTCCAGCACATGCATAACATTATTTCCTTCTGCCTTTGTAAGTATCTCTTAATTATAAAATTAATTATAAAAACTGAAAGCCCCCTGGTTCTTGCATTATGGAAAAGTGTAATTAAGCATACTTGAGGCTTCCCTGTACACTTTCCTATTCAATAAACCTTTTGATGGCAACTGAAGGCCTAACATTGAAGTAGCAAGGCCAGCTCTCATACACCACACGTGTTTTCCAAACTGTCATCCAAGGTCAAACTTCAACACTTCAATAGGCAGAGAGGGGAGATTTGCTCTATGATTAAAACTTTAATTATGGTATACTTTTGTAACATTCTGCTGATTTGCAGTAGCTTTAGTAGCGGAAGAATCCTGGAAATATCTGTTGGTTCTCTTACATAAAGCTGCCTTATATTCTACAAGTGTGTATAAAAATTTTCTACAGATAGTCTATATATAAGTATACATTAAAAAAGTTAGTCATACATACACGCACACTTCTACATACAATTATCTCTTTAGTTTAGTTTCCCATCCAAGGCATCACTGTATGTAAGAATTCAGAGAGGTGAATTGTAAAGTGGTGCAAGACTGACCACATAGATTAAAAAAAAATTAGTGGATTGTAACTCAATTCAATCAAGTGAACTATGGGAAAAACAGAGTGTGCACTGAAGCCACTAACCTCACACTGCTTTAGGGGAAAAATATCGCCCTATGAACCTATGCAGGAATGTGTGACAGGCTTGAGTACTTGCTCCTTTAGCAGTGCTCAGTGATCCCAAAGGAAACCACAAACTCAGTACTGGACTCAAGACCAGGTGTCCATCATAAAATCACTCAGAGGAACCAGTCTCAGCCTTGTCTAATTTTATATCAGTGAAACTGCGTCACAGTGCTTCAGAGAGGACAACATGTTCCTTGTATTTTTCTAGAACAGGGCTGATCGTAAATTATTTTGGGGCACATATTCCCCTGGGTAAATGCACTCTCCAATAACGTGCAATATACTTGAGAATATGGTTCTGCCGCTTGGCAAAATGAGCAGGAACACCAACTCACTCACCCATTATTGTATGTAAAACAGCTCTGTATTTGCAATTACCAGAAGTGACAGGACAGTACCCAACTGGGAAAAGTGGAAGCTGCTGAGATTAATCAAGTGTTCCCATGGTAAGAACTATTCTGGAATACATGCCAGGTTTGAAAAGAAAGATCCTTTGTGTTTTATTTGTTTGTTACCATACAATATGTGGTTTCCCTCCCCTCTTCTTTCTGATTTTGACAAGTGGGCATTTTGAAGAATGAAAGCCTAAAAGGTCTACTTCCTCTAGCACACGTACATTTACTGTTTATAATGTCAGGTTTAATTCTATAGTGAACACTAGCAAAATTGATGAAAAATATTTTTGAGTTCTGTCTGAATAGAGGAAAAAAATCCAACATAATAATTTTGAAACTTTACTTTAGAAAAAGAAAACCCATGAATCCTTCAGGTACTGATAGCTTGAGAAAAAAAAAATAAATTATAAAGCTTCCAAAAGAACAGTGTCGGTCAAATGATTACTGCCATGATAACACAGACATGGCTTATATTTTATACCACTGCTCCTGTGAAATTATACATAGTTGTATAATAGTTTACATAGCTATAAAAATAAAGTATTTAAGTTCCAGTTAGCTGAAGAGTTGAAACAATGCCAAAAGTTGACTTTGCTCAGGAATTGTTTTGATTGAAATAGTGCCTGCTGGTTGAGACAGACTCAAGATCCAAACATAGCCGATACCATGCACGAGTTTTTGAGTCCACGATATTTAAAGTACTTATTTGTGTTTTCCTTTAAAATACCAAACATCACAAAGAGAAAAGGTTAACAGGCTAAAATGCTGAGACTATGAATGCCCAGTGAATCAGCTTGTTTTTGTACAACCATGTACAGAAAGCTTGAGCTGGGTTTAGTTTCAGCATCAGCACCAGAGGCCTCCTGCCCTCAATGTGATCCTGCAGCCCAAAACTCAGTAGGAATGTTTTTTGAAGCAAGAATGAGAGAAGAAAAAAGGGAGCCGTGGTGCAGGGGGTGCTACAGTGAATCCCAACAAGAACGTCAGTGTGACCTGAAGTGTCATACCAAAGCTCTTCAAAACTGGATCAGCGTATTTGGGTACTACAAGAACAAAACCACACAGAATGTGGTGTGTCAGTCCATACAGTCCTAATGTTTACATCCCTTTTAACATCTTCACTTGGTGCTGTAGCCCAGGGCATCATAAAAGCCTCTTTGCAGTACTGAGGCCTCCCATTTCTATTAGCTCACAACAGCAACAACAACAACAAAAAAAAAAACAAACCAAAAACCTCTTCATTATTTTTCCCTCTTGAAAATGTGCATTTGTGTCATGGATGATCTGTGATATCATCAGCAGTTATCTTGGAGTTAATTTCTGGAATAAAACAGAGGTACCGAAACTCTACTTTTCAGAAGTAGAGGTTCATCTTTTTCAAGGAAGTTTGTAAACTCTTTGGCAAGGGATATTCTCTCACACATGTATTCCAGACATTGTAAGCTGGAGTAATCAATAATATTTTATTCCAAATCATCATATGCAATTTCGTTTCCTTATTTGCAAACTCTTTGTGCAGTTTAGGGCAGAACAAAGCACATTAAAACTCTGATGAAAGCCATTATTGTGACCATCTCAATATATTTATTAAAGGTCTGGAATCAAAAATTTATATGACCAAAACTTGCTGCATATTTTCCTGCAGGATGCAAATTGTATTAATTTTAAGAGTAATTAGCAGATTATTGGAAGTTTAACGTGTACAAGATGTGACTGGAGTTTATTTGCCAGAATCTTTAAAAGTGACTTATTTTCTCTTGAATCAAATCCAAAGAGATTCTATAAGAAGCATTTTATTTTAAAAGTTTATAATTTGCAGTGTGGCAGTGCCTAGAAATCTCAGTCAAGGACCAAGCTTTATACATACATCACTGTTAGACAGCCAATGCCCTAAGGGGGGATGCTTCATTTATAAAGCAAAGCAATAAAACTGTTCCCATGCACTTCCTAACAATTTTAAGAAATAAATCAATTCATTAAGCAGTCAAAGATTAGCTAGACTTCTTATTATTCTTTTACTGGAAAGCACAATGTCTTCTGGATGCCAGAAATCATTCATGGCATCTCATAACCTAAATAAGGTTTTGACTTTTTCCCATCAAATTCAGTGGCAGTTTTTCCAAGCAACAAGATAAAAGGACTTTTGTGAGTTTTAATTAGCCAAAATTGTCCAATTGCCATCTAAACCAGACACTAAATTATCTGGATACCTACAGTGTCATTTAATAGCATTTGTGTTTAACAGAGCATTAAAAGGCTAGACATTTTCTATTGCTAGTCTTTGTGTTTCATGGAATCACGGAATAATGGAATTGTGTTTCTTCCAATTGTACCTTTAGTAAAATACTAGACTGTATTTTGTGACGTACTGTATTTTGCTGATGACTGACAGTTGTTTTCTACTCATCCACAGAATAATATGGAGGATGCATTTTCAAGCTTATGTGACATATTTGTGTAGGGGTAGAGGCCCTTACAGCTTACACTTACAGCTATTTCTCATCATCCACATATTCAAATAAATTATACACGTGCTCTATTTAGAGCCTATAGTATCGGAAAAGCATTTATACCATTAAAGATACCATTAGATGTGGTCTGAATTATAAATTATCAAAAAATTCTATCTAAGTGGGGCTCTTTTTGATCAGGTCAGCTATGTACCACAGAGTAAATGAAGTCACCTCATGCCACTGCCTCTAAGTTCAGGCACATAATGGTTAACTAATAATAAACATTATAAAAAATAAAATTTTCCAAATATTCTACCTTATCGGCTATCACAAAAAGGAAGGACCGATTGAACACAGGATTTCTTCTATTTAAAATCATCTTTATCTTTCTGGATTTAGTACAAAGAAGCAGCCTACACACTGAACAGCAATTACCACAAAACACTGGATGCAGACTAGGATGGATACAGGGAATCTCCCACAAGCTAGTCTGAAAAATATCTGATGGAGGGTGCATTTAAATGCACAGGAAAGGCTTAAGTTTAAAAATGGAAGAGGAAGATGAGAATATTTTGAGAGAAGATGGAGATGACAATGACAGTAATAAAAGAGAAATAGGTCTTTGCATCTGTTATATGCAACTGCAGAAAAGAGTTAAAGGAGAGATGAGAAAATGAGCATCGCATTGCCTTGAAAGTAATATTACAGATCAGTATAAAAGAGGCCTCCTTCCAGCAAAACACTTAACCACATGCTTGGCTTGAAGAACATAGAGAGTGTCACCAAAGCCAATGAGTCTCCAGCAGGCGGTTTTCCAGGGTTCAGCTATATGCAGCCATCACTGTAGCAGCAGCAGGCTCCTATCTGAGCAGATAGTTGTATTTACAATTACCTTGGTGCCATTTACCTCAGTTTAAAGCATAAAGAGGGAAGTCAGTTGCTAAGACTGTACTGGCAGGGCTCAGCAGCACACACACACCCCCCC
>JAOXNG010000001.1:34426420-34436971 GCA_028566535.1 Scolopax minor | reverse complement strand
AGAAGTGCAGCCATGAGAAGGGTGTGTGTGTGTGTGTGTGTGTGTGTGTGTGTGCAACACTATGAATGGTGTGTGAATGCTCAGGCAGTGGCTTTTCTTGGAACATCAGTATTCTGAGAACAATGTTGGGATATGGAAAGACCTCTAAAAAGATTGCACTGAAGGAATCACCAAAGTTTGAATTTATATAGCGGTTTCCAAAGATGTAGATAAAAAAGTGCTTGCCACTATTCCAGAGATAAGATACTGAATTAAATGCCTAAAAACAGAAGAGAAAAATGCTGTTATGCCCCTAATTACTACTCATATGAACCAGAACAAATTTTAGTCATTTTAGTAGTTATTTATTTAGTAGTATTTTACAGATATATATAGAGAGATATATATATTGGCTAATTTGAGAAGAAGAGAAAGTGACTAAAAAACTAATTTTTTTTTTTTCTGTACATTGCCTTTTTGCTCATGGATCATATTATTTGGTTGAAAATTGAAAAGTCAAAAATTGATAAATCTTATATTGTTCTTCTAGTTCAGAAATAAAAATGAGATGGAGAGGACCTATTAATTCTCAGTCTTTGAAAGACTTGGTCATCTCCCAATTCGGTTAAACCATTAAGTACAGCCTGTATTTCTTCCATATGACAAAGTAATTTAAGCACCTGATATTTTTATTGCTTTTATTGAAGAAGTGAAGAAGGGTTTCTAATTCAATAGAAATGAAATCTGGTTTGCATGTAAGTGGATTCTAATTTCCAAGCAAATGCAGATTGCCACAACTTCCAAGATATATATCATTGACTAAATAATGAAGAAATATAATGTTTACACTTTTTTTTATTGAAAATACATAAAAAGCATTTATAAATACATGTCACATTTTAAAGTTGTGCAATTTTAAGAAATTTTGTCTTTTGCATGTCAAGGTAAATGTTCAAGCAAAAGATTAAATTATTAGAAATTCAGGATTCAAATTAATTATATTGGGAATGACATTGTACAGAAAGTTAATTGAAATTTAAATATGCCAAAAATATATTAAAAAACAAATACATAATTTAAATTTTCCTGATCATTGATTTAAATCATGATTTATGATCAGTGAATTAAATCACTTAGATTAAATCGCACATTAACAGGTATAAGGGAGACAAAGGCTGAAGTGCATATCATGATAACAGAATTTATCATTAGATCAGATCTGAAAGTGAAACAAGCAGACTTTTCTATGTGAATCCAAATATTGAACTGCTGTTGTGTAAATATTTGACATAATCCTCACATAATCTTTGACTAAAAATATCAACTTTCAAACAAGTTATCAAACATTAAATAATTAAGAAACCATGTTTTGATTTCCAGTTGCAATGTTATAATAACACTGTAAAAAGACAAATTAATTATTCTTTTCAGTCATGGATTAGTTAAAATGTACCATACAATCTTCTGAACTTCAACATCAGTAGGTTATCAAATGCTCTGGTTTGTGGGAGATTAAGCCAGTGACATCAACCATAGCCTTTTTCTAATTCCATAAATAATGTAAGCAGTAAAGCCCTGGATTACACATCTTCCTAAAAGTAAGCAGTCTTCTGTTCTAATTTTGGCTTGCAGTAAGCTTGAATCAAATTATATGCATGTTATACACATCCAGGATAAACACACATTTTCAGAATCAAAAGGATTTCTCACAATTGCACGTTTTTCAGAAAGACTCTATCTCAAGAATTTTTATTAGTACTAAGCAAAGCTAGATCAATTTTTAATTAATCATAAAACAGAAATAACAGAAACAGAGGATGTTTATTTATTACATGCAGAAGGGCTTTTTGTTCCTTCTCAAACGTACTCAAACTTGAAGCTAAATTCTAAACAGAGATGGCTTCCTGAGTCATGTGTTGTCATGATGTAGCAGAAAAGCATAATAATGGATTTTGACATGGGATTTTGTCAGGGTCATGCTGAATTCTTAGCATCTTGGAAGGCCTTCATCTTCCACGCCTGTCTGAAAAGTGCATATGTCAAAGACATAACTGGAGCCAATGACTAAAAAAGCAATCATACCAAATCAAGGTGAAAAAAAACAGTGGTTACTATGGATGAGGAGGACGGGTGGAAAGTGGCAAACACTTCATTTCTTCCTATTGATAAATCTTTCCTGAATATATTGCTGGAAAACGCATCGTACTTGTAACTTTTATTGGAGGGATACCCCTGTGAATCTATCTGCTTGTTTGTATAGAAAACCCAAGAAGGCATCACAGTCCCTTCCTTCCCTGAACTATATGTAGTAAAAAAATAGTTACGTGTTGAGTGTTACAGAAATGGTCCTGCCACTTGTTCTGCCCATTTTAAGTCAAATGGTTTTCATTTACGTCACCATATCTTGTAAGGCATCACGTGCATGTCTCCATTCTTGGAAATTTAGTGCTGATTAATGATAATTTTGATGATGGTAAATATTAAATTTGGGAAAAATATATTTGATAAGTAAATATTTAAAAAGAAATCAGGTCTTTCTAAAAAAAATGTTTAGCTTGCATTAGAGACCTGCTGTTTTCATTGCCATGCAAAGTTAGTTTAAGACATTTAATTAAATAGTCATTTCAGTCCAGAACAGAGATACCAAAGCTAAACCTATTCAGGAAGGAGATACTACTAGGTTTTTTTTCTATATTCAGGCTTCATTTTCTGGGATCTTGACTTCTTTGTACAATGAATTGGTTCTCTTTATTAACATTCAAGGAAATAATTGGCTTTGTAACATAGTATGCATGGTTCAAAAAGCCCATTAGAAGTTACATTTCTCACCTCAAGGTAGAAGCAACTGTTACATAAATGTAAGGGGCTAAAGGTGAGGAAAAAAATTGTTTTTCCCATTTACCTGAAGTAATTTTGAAAGTCTGTCATTAACTGGTTTTTTCCTCATATTTTTCTTCTATGAAATTACAATAGTCATAGGACCCATCTTCATAAAGCTCTTGCAAATCCATGTAGAGGTATTGATATATAAAAACTGATCAATATCACTATTATACTGTTTTTCAACTAATTCTTGAAAGGAACAAATACTAAGCTATGCAAATTAAACAGCATTTAAGAAAAATGAAAGGATCAGTTATTTTCCCAACTTTTCACCCCAAAATGTTGGAAGAGTTCCAGAACTCCACTGAGTGGTCTCAAGATGCCGGACATAAAACATCGTACTTGCAAAGCACTTTGTCCGTTCTGACTGCTCATAAGAAAGTAACCCAGGTTTGTCACAAAAACAATTCTTTGCAGTATTTGCTTTATGACTTGACTGTAAAGAGTTGAAGGCATTTCTCTGGTCAAGGGTTTTCGAGTTTGCTCACTTTAGCTTTCGCTGTGTTGTTCTCCTTTCCCAGGGGTGGTTGGTCCTAAAAGTGTCATTACCTGAAAGTGGATCTTTTACCTGAGGGGAAGGTAGATCCTCCTGCCTGACTTGAACCTTGCAGGACTCCAAAGGGACTTTCCTCACTTAACAACTCTTCTGAAGGTTGGTTGGAGGACTCTCAAAGCTAGAAGAAAATGGCTTCAACAATGAAACAAGGAAATCTAACACAGCAACCATTTCACTACCAGAAATGATCCATCAGTAATATCTGCAATTTTTTGTGACCATAAAGGAAAAGGGTTTTTTAGGTTCTAAGTGCTTATAAAGCGTGTAAATGTCATTGTGAATTAAGTGTTTCAGAGCAAAAATTTACTACCACACAGTGTACTAAGTTTGGAATGAATGTACTGATCCCAGGCCAAACATAAAGTCCTTAAAAGCAGATAAAGTCCAGCAGAGCTTCAGACCAGAGTTCACAACTGCAAGGAGGCTGCTCAAATTGTATTTAACCATAGTGGGTAGTTTACTATAAAACATCACCATGGCTTAAATATAATATATCAGTTTTAAATTACAAAGTATCAAGCTGTTTCGACAGAGGAATTTGAGAGGCTTTGTTCTTTATGAATCTTGCAATGCTGTTATGTCCCCATGTCATAGTAACTCTGGCTCCTCTCCTTGTGATGAGTCCTCTTTGCCTTCCACGGTGCCACCCATCTCCCCACACAACTCCCCACTAGCCATGTCCTCCAAGCCAGAGCTGGGGATGATTCCCAGCTTTGCTTTGCTGAATTGCTGAGCAGCTGGTGACTGGCCAGCAACAGGACAACTGAGCTGGCAACTTGCAGGTTTCATCTCAGGAAGGGTTTCTCTTACCCAGCTGCCATGCACACTAAATTTTAGTAATTTAATAGCAAAAGGTCTGTTCATCTGAGAAATGTGATTAAGACTGGGCAGTAAAGTAAAAGTTTGTTCTCATGGAACAGAGATGCACAGATACGTGGGCAGACTGACTGCATAGCCTTTATTGGCTTAGAAATCCTGCTTTAAAACGCTGTCTCAATGAAACCCACTCAATCATCACCTCACGCTTTCAAAGAGAAGCTGAGCAAGGTTGGGTTTCCTGATTTTTGTCCGTTTACACTCTATGTGAAGGAATGGGCAAAAATCACAAATACAAAAGAAGGCTGCTGTTTTGTACAATATCTGACAAATGACTTTGTGCTGCTGATCCCCCCACACACCAGATGGTATACCGCCATAACCAAAACTGCTGCTGACATAAACATTGTCCATACTTGCAAATTTTAATTATTTTTGGATGCAAGACACAAACACACATTATTTTTTATCTAGGAGGCTTTGCCATACAACTTTGAAACAAATACTGCTAATCAAAATATTGCTCTAAATTTTCAAACATTCTTAGTTTGTATCACTGGGATGGGGACAAAACTAGTTTTTCCTTATTTTTTCTCTATTTTTTTTTTTACTTTTGAAAAATCTTTGATAACTTGCTGTATTTTGTAATATGCTTGAATGGATGTGAAGATAAATTTTAAAGCTGATTTCCCTGAGGACCTTGAGTTTTGCCAAATTAAATCCCCCAGTTGAGTGGGGTGGCTATTAAGAGTGAGCTGTGGCTCTTTTAGCTGTCAGTGACATGCAGAGCCAGGTGTAATTGAACAAAAGCTTAGTTTCCAGTAAGATCTCCTTCCCATTAGATTAGAAACATGGAAACTGTGGGAAGGGAGGAAAGATGGAAAGATAGAGGAAAAGCACATTTATGGCTATGGTCAAAATGAGGGGAATACAGAAGAGAGCTCTGTATCTCCAGACAGATGCTGTAGGCTAACTCTACACTTCATTTTATACAAGGACTGTCTTGCAGAAAATTACTGTTAGAAAGCTCACAAAAAGCTGCCGTCCACCATAAGTTTACATGAGAATGTACTTGCTCTCTAATACCAAGTACCCCACCAGTCATGTACAGTGAGCCCAAATCTAACTGAAAACCAAGCCTGGTTAAAATAAAATCTTGATATTTCTTTGTCTAAATAAAAGCTCTGAACAGGAATTTGCATGTCTCTCAAGAACTGCTTTGCCTCAGGTGGTGTTACTGGAGCTTTGATGAACATACCATACTTATTTTTGTCTAACATACCAAATTCTATTTCCTTCAAAAACAACTGAACTATTCTCCCACAGTTATGACAGGGTTCAGAAGAGTGAAAGAAGCAGATGACCCCTGAAAACTCACCATCAGAAGTGGATAGGCAAGGTTTGAAAATAGGGTGAGTATTGACTGTATCCTCCCAGTTTCCCACCCAAAAAATCTGTAGAAATGCAAAGATTAAATCATCCTGCAGCTACTGCCAGCACTAACCAAACTAAGGAATAAAGAGCATAGATGACCCAATAGCTTCAGTAAAACTATTAATACATACTACCTGAGGATGTGCTTTGATGTTTGGCTGGGTCCAAGGCATGGGTCACATCACAAAACCCATGAGCATCAAAAGGATAAAAGAAAATGCACTATACTGACTGTTCAAGATTAAAAAGATAGCAATGGCTGAAGATGAAAAAGGCAAAGTTGCTCCAATACAAAAAAATCCCAACTGACTCTCAAAATTTAGTTCTACAAGTTAGGAAAATTCCCCTCTGCATTTCAATTGCCAAAAAAGGAACTACTACTAAAACCAGATGCAGATGATTATTTGGATCTTAATTTTACCATTTTCTCCACTCACACTGGCCTTCGTGACATCCTGATGAATACTAGCATGAATACAGAAATCAGTACAATCAAATGCACAGAGACAGGTATTAGTGAATTTATATGAGGCCAAGAATAACCAGAAAAGATACCTGAACTGTCATCTCCTTTCAGCTTCTCCTAATGTGTGATCATAACAATTGTAGTGATGCCAGAAAAACAAGGGGCTATATTTAAACTCCAAAGAAGGTATTTGGAATTCAAAATGCTAATCATATTTACATAGAAAGGGAAGGAAACCTTGTAATAACAAACATACAAATTTTATTGGCTTATTTGTGTTCATTAAAATCTGATGCTCTCTGTAGCCAAAAGAACAGGAGCTTACAGCAAGAGAAAAGCAGACTTGGCTGGTTAAAGCACAGCAGTTATTTTACTTCACCATGTGTTGTTTTTCAGGCTTCTAGCAGTCAGATGTCTGCCGGAAAAACACGGTCATCTGTGAGGGCACAGAGAGTTGATCAAATAATAAGAACTTTGTTTGATAAACCTGATCTAGTTCTAGGGGCAAAAGAGCAAAACTCCTTCCATAGGTTAAAATGGTATTGTATTTCCACCACTTGGAATGTGGGCTTCTTGTTGAAAGTATTTTACTTAATAATATAAAAAAAATAATTTGTTGCACTGATTTTTTTCTGTTTCCTTGAACACAGTAGTTCATACAACAATGAACTTACAAAAACATCAGCTGAAGGCAGATCTGACATTCTTCTGACATCAAAATTTGCTGCTTTATACATCTCTTCCCTCTGGTTACTTACTGACATGAATGATAGAGATTTGTGTGTCCTGGGCAAAAAAAATATATGGTAACTTAGATACCATCATGATCTTAGGCAGCCTCAGACTTTGTAGTCGATCTGAAATGCCAAAAATACGGTCCAAGAAGGGGAAAAATAACATCAGTTCAGGGAACAGTTATAATGATGAGATGAATTTACCTGAATTAATAATGGATAGAGGGACACCCATTCTGTTCTGCATTTTTGAAGCTTTTGAAGTGTCATTTACCAGAACTATACAGTACCTTTTTCACTTCAGTAAAACCTACCAATGTAACTCTTTTTAGGATGCTATCAATTGGATCAGCCATAAATGAGGTTATACTGCTGAAATCAATTATACCATATGCACATAACCATTAACGCAGCTGACTACAGTCCTCCACACTTAAAGGCACAAATGGCAGAGATGATGCACAGGATCTCCCACTTTTGCTTCTTCAGGGCCTGGGCTCTCTAAATCCTATGTTCATCTCTTCTCTTTCTAACACAGTGTCTCAAGTAAATGAGGCTTATACAGACAGGCTGTCTGTCTCTGTATCTGTCTGTCTCCCCAAAGCCTTCAAGTTTCAGACAAACTTACAGAGGAGTGGAAGTCTCAGACACGATGGTAAACTTACAAGCTTCACAAAAATATCACCTAGGTAAAGGAGAAGTAGCAAGCAAACACTCTGACTGTGGGAAGAAGAACCAAGCAAGTGAACTTGAGCTTTTTAACTTTACTAGAGACTCCGTCTGGACAGGACACCTGGCAGATTCTCCAGTCATATGAAAATGTTCAACTGGAGCTTGTAATCAAGTGCAAAACACAAATAAATAAAAAAAAATTCTCATTTCAGGATTTAGAAGAACTAATTGCTTTTTCAGGACATTGAAATGAGAATAGAAACTAACCAGGAGGCAGAGAAACTCAGTTTCTTCCATATGCTCTTCCACAGCCTCAAAAATTTCTGCATTACTTAAAGTTAATGCAGAAGGTGGTAGCTACAGCAGTGGCATGGGGAAGCTTCTAATTGCAGCAAATTTTTGCACATCAAAAGATGTTTGCAGATCAAAAGATGTTTCTTTACTTCATTTGTTGGGTACCCATTTTTTCAAATATTCTTTTCTTCCACTTTAAAATTGGTCTCAAGTTCTAGACTTGTCAAGTTTTTTTCCAGCTACATTGGAAGTTCAAAGGGCAAGATGTTTTGAAATATTTGGAGATTATTCTGAATATGCTATTTTTTCCCTCAGTTCTCCATTTTTCAAAACCCAAGCACTCAGACACCATCAGGCATCCGGATACCACAAGTGGTTTGGAAAAAAATCCTTACTAGCAGAGAGCATAACCTCTACTGAGTATATTGATATATATATATTTATATATCAATATAAATATATATATCTTGATAAGAATATATATTATATTCCTGAAATTTACTTTTAATAAAAATGTATTCACTACTAAACAGGCATTAACCTCTATATTGAAATAAGGATACTGTCAAGTCCACGGTTTGTTCTCATAACTCTTTCCAGAACATATGCCTCAAAATATAGTCAAATAAAAAAACCTCACCTCATAGTTATTTCAGAGTCTTCCCCTTTGTAGCAATAGCAGGTTTTAAAGGGGACTGACTCTTAGGCACCCCTTAGAATGAAATTTAGCTCAGAACAGATGCTGATGCTGACTTTCACCTTTGTTTTGTAAGATACAAGTTTGTAAGATACAAGTCAGACCAAAAGAGCAGGACAGGGAATTCCAGTTACTGCAAACACAAATAAACTTCGGAGCAAACTGCGCTGAACAACATTATGACCATTTTAGTCCTGAAATCTTAAGGATCAGGAAGAAGAAGAGAAAGATTGTCTTTCTGGACAAAGAGAGAAAGATTGTCTTTCTGTCTATCTGGAGCGGGTCAGAGGCACACTCAGTGTGAGCGGCCACCCCACTGATCCTGCAGGCACTAGAAAAGGCAACACATGGTCATTATGGAGACAGGTTGCAGTGTTGGACCATGTTGGTTTATGGCTGTAACAGAAAGAATGAGACACATACTAAGCTCAACTCTGCATGTAAATGAAATTCTACCCTTACAATAACCCTTGTGAATTTCAAGAGGCATGATTATAAATAATAGGCAACGTCCTTTTATTTCCAGCTCATATATTGCCAAAAGAAATAAGCAGGGAAGCCGCATTCATGTCCAGAATCACAGTGGCAGTTCCTAAGAGATTTTTTTCCTTATATCCTTTGTGGTTTTTTGTTTGGTTTTTTTTTGTTGTTTTTACTAAAAGTGACTAATGATAATAGTTGGTTGTGTTTATCCCTGTTATTAGTTGAAGCAAATTCAGAGTAGTTTCAGCCTGGATTAATATGGATCATAAAAGCCTTTGCAAAGTAAGTGTTGTTCACCAAAGTAATATACAATTTTCTTTCTTTCCTACAAAGTTTTCCTATGTTATTTTGCAACTGCCTGCTAAATGCTAGTAGTAAAATATCTGCTTTAAAAAGGACATGGGCTGGCAGGGGAAGGCATCATAGTAATTGTTAAGAGCTTCAGTTTGTTGTTTTATAAAAGGTAAAAATTTAACATTTCTTCACATCTCCCAAAGAGTATTTCTGGTGCCTTGCAGCCATAACACATTCTCTTGAGGAGTTATAGATCTGTAACCACCTTTTGCAGGAAGTTGTGGGCAGAAAACTGACTGTCCCTTGCAGCTCTGTAACTACATTCCCGCCCCCAAGCAACCTCAAAGCATTGCTCTACCTAGTGTCTTCATGTCACCTGGACCAACCTGCAGCCCCATGCTCTAGGGTTCCATGTGCTGGTCACAGAATGGGAGCCCACATCTGGCACCTTGAGTCACATGAGGAGAAAGATGCAGAAGGTGGCTGCAAGTGAGGACTGACCTTGCAGACAGGGTTTTTTGGGGGGGTGGTTTTTTTTTTCCCTTCTATGCAATGCACCACCTCCTTTACTCTCTCCCACTCTATGATTTTAGGCATCAGGCACACTCACCTGACAGATCATGCTTAAGACTGACCATTCTACAATATCCAAGATGTGGAGTACTGGATTGGGAGAAAAAATGTGCGGAGGATCCACAAAAAAAATGAGGGGGAGCAGGATGAGTAATGAGTTAAATGAGTAACACATTCACTGTGAAACACCTCACAGAATTTCCTTAATCTCCTACCAATGCTGCATATCCACAAAATGTGTTTGCACTGTATCTCCTGAGAAGTATAGCCACTCCAGTGAAGAGAAGTCTATTGCTGTATCCACAAACAATTCAAGTCAAGAGGGTGAAATCGCCCACCTTTCTTTCCCTATGCCTGCTGCAAATCTAGAGACTATTCACACATACATCATATATTGCCATGGGCTAGTAATCAAGTTTTAATAAAAAATCCACTTGCATATTCTCTCTTTAGATATTATTTTAGAGTTACTGCAGTAATTCACAACAGCCCAGTATACCTCAAAATGAACCTGGTGTTCTAAAAGTGTTCCTGCTTTTATTTTGGCTGCATGAGAGACATATGGTCTCTCAAGAAATAAGTAATGCCTGAGTGCATTCAAAATCACCTTTTGAAGTCCATCAGCAAAGTTTATTTGTATGAACAGCTGCATTTTAAAGGTTAGGTTACC
>JAOXNG010000001.1:34390889-34406475 GCA_028566535.1 Scolopax minor | reverse complement strand
GACCAAACAGAGCTCAGACACCCTCTCCAGAAGGGGGTGGAGGCTCTGATATCTGCTCCTACGGCAGAGCACAGAGGCATAACCGCAAACGCTGCCCTTTGCATAAGACAAAATGTCCTTTCACAGAAACGAAAGGATTTCTAGCACTTTCACTGGTAGCTGAGGTGCTGTTGGCAACAATATACCACAAAATAAATTAATTCAGATAAGCCTTGCTGTTGCCTGGAGCAGCTCAATTAGCCTTTTGCACTTGGAGCACAGGGTTTTATAGCACCAGACAGAACCTCAGACCAGGTTATATCTGACTTTAGTCCTCTTTGCTCTTTTTACCTGGCACCAGAATCACTGAAAACCACTGGTTTTGTTATACTTTTTACCTTAGTATTTAGACAAACAAAATCTGGAGTCTTTGCCCAGGCAGTCCGCTGTTACCTAAATATTGGTAAAGAGAAACAAAGCTTTTCTCCTTGATTTTAGTGCCAGAACAGAGATTCTTTCTGATTTGATCCATGGAGGGAACGGTGTTGGTATGTTACTACTGCTACTAACATGCTCAGATGTGTCACTCAAAGAGAGATCCTGTTGAAGGACATGTTTTTTAAAAGAGCAGAAGGTGTATTTGCTTCTCTGACCTTGTTTTTTAAAGGAGAAATTAATATGCTCGAGCTATTGCCTTGAATAATTTCAAACCCTATTTTTTAAACTAGCATTCATTAGGGCAAGTGAATGACATTTGTAATTGCAATCCGGTCAGTCATTTTGTAATTTTGGGTTGAGAGAACTTTCCCTTGGTTTTATCTATTCTCCTTTCCTTTTTGGCAATATACTAAAAAGACAGTTGATCTATTTTTCAATGCATGTGTCTCCCCTCCCTTGTTTATTTTCAAGCATGGATAATCACTGCATACAATTTAAGTAAAATTATCATGTTGCAGTGAAATGTCTCTATGATCCATATGTTCTATAGAGATAAGCTGACTTGCTGATATGCTGGCCTGTATATCATTTCACATTTTAAAAATATATTTAGACATACTGCTATTATTCTTCCTGCATTTGTGGTATGTAATTTTCTTAAAATTTCCTTCCCATTACAGAAAATAAAATACAGTAAAATGTCAGAAATCACTGCATTTACTAAAAACAGTCATTTTTGTCCTTTATCACTGTAATGTTTTTGTCTTCAGCAGCAGCAGTCCCTCCTATTAATTCACACCTAATGCAGAGTCAGTCTGGCTCTCAACAGCACCTGCTTTGTGTCAATTGTGAAAACAGGCTTCTTCCTTTCACCAAGCTAGTCAAACACTTCTTTTCTGAATAACAATACTTCACCCCACATCTAAGAGGTCTGTCATAAAATTTGATCCTAGGTGCAGTCTCTGTCTCATATAAGAATTGTTACAGGTGCCTAGAAGCTACATTCTCATCATTTATTCCCCAAGGATTTTATTATAGGGTTAGCATTGTGGTTGTTGGCATTATCATTTTGTATTAAAGAAAACGAATTCTCATTGCTGTTCCATCTGCAAAATAGTAGTTGCAAAGTGCTGTTTGCTGTATTCAGGCTGCTTGTGATGAATTCCCAACTCAATCATGGGCATGTCGTCTCTTATAAGTGCCTGAGAGTGATAAGAATGCACATGGCCAGCTCTCCAGCATGGCCAGACCCTGCTCCTCTCATACTCAGCAGGGAGAAATTGTTGAAAAGCACACCAGAAGAATCAATGTCCTGTGTACTTGGCACATTCATGTTGATTTATAATTGCCTCACAATAAAGAAATGTGATAGAAGGAAGTTTTAAAATTCTCACTATTGCGATGCATAAAACGGTTATAAAGCTTCCTTGTCATTACTGTGTCACTTTCTTCTTCTTCAGCAGTGTAAGTAAATCTCTCCCTCTCCAGTATATACAATAGTATCAAATTAGGCCTGTACAAAAAACTGCAGTCTCTGGGAATAACTCAGAATTATGGGTATATTTCCTGTAACACTCCTACAGGTCTTGCTCTGTAAGGCATAACTAGCAAAATTTATGTTCACCAACTTCAAAGAATCACAGACTACGCTAATTTTCATTATCAGTGCGGATATGTCCCCTGCTGTATTATGCAGGGTGCATCTCACAGTGATGATATGTGTGAGGGGGCCCTTTTTCTTCTCAAAATGGTGTTCAAAAAGCAGAGTGAGGTCTGGGGCTCAAAAGCAATGCTGTTTTCTTGCAACCCAGAAGTGACAAGCTGGTCTTGTGGAGAGCACAAGCTGCTCCCTGCCTCGGCCATGCAGTTTGTTAAAAATAGAAATGATGTAGAGCATTTTGCCAGAGGAAAGACAGTACCCTTTGAGTTAAAGGTGAGAAAATAACACAGAGGAGTTAAAACTGAAAACACAAGCAGTACTTGAACCTTGGTAGGGACCCCAGCTTCTGGATATATATTAAATCTTAATACTGCCTTAATGATTTTCTCCTGTGTAGAGAACCGGAAGATTATTTGTTGTCTCAGTTGTACGGCTGCAGATCATTCATCCGAGAAATTAGAAGACCTTATTGTCGACAGAAAAGAAGTACTTTCTGGGTTTTCATTTTAATTGTCATCATGTTATAAATTCAGGCAACTTTGCTCACAGTATGTAAATGATGGTAATATTAATCCATGATCTCCCTAAAAGGCAGTGGATAATTGGATTGATATGTAAGGGTGGCACAGGACAATTGACGTGGGTATTTCTTTAAGTTTTTGTGCTTTTGAGTACATTTCTTACTATATCCAAGCCATGACTTGTAAAAATAAGTACCTTTCAGGAGAGATGCTAAATCTTATAACTGATGTAGGAATGCTTAGCATTTTTATTTTTCCTCTACAAAAAATCAAGTAACTAACTTCTGCCCTAAAACCAGAACATAACAATTTCTTCTTTAAGGAGGTACTCACTAAAGGACATGATGTCGCAACAGGATTTGTGTGCTGCTGTTGCCTTTGCCAGTTAATATTGCACCCTTTAATGGGAGGAGAAGAACTGACACAGTAACAGAGGGAAATGGGTGTGTATCTCTGGAAGCTAAATATAAATCTATGAGGATGGCTCTGTGTTGTTCCCCGAACAGCCAGATGGGAACCCATGTTCTCATGGGAGCCAGAAGAAACACAACTCTTATGGCTGCTGTTTCCAGACAGACCAACTGCAGCTGTCACCAGAATGGATGGATGCTACAAAATTCAGGTATTCAAATGCACCAATATAGAGCAAAGTAGGATAAGCCTTATCTTTTTGATAAGGAACGTGTTTTTTTTCCCCAAAGCTTGTGAGAGGAATTTGACCAGACTTGAAAAAGGACCTGTATGTAAGTCTAGGAAGCTGTGAGCTACAATTTATGACCATTGATAACCATTGTGGAAATACTGTGTAATGGTGTTTTGGTAATGCCTGCTTTAAAATTGGATTCTGAGCATCTTTGGATCATCAATAACTGCAAAACATGTTGATTCCTGTGACAGAAAAAATTGCAGTAGCCCATATTATATTAGGTTCTTTCCACACCGTGGAGGTTTTTTGAATAACTTTCAGCAACACAGTAAGTGTGTGTTCTATTTCAAGGAGAAAATACTTTCACAGGTAGGTACTTATCAATACACAATGTCTGCGTTTTTAAAAATATGATGACATTACTTGCTATGACCATAATATTTTCACACAAATACTCCCAGACTACAGCATGCTGCCATCTGTATAAGTTGAAGAGAAATATTTTCCTCCAGAGGATGGTTTAGAGCTTCAGAAAGCCTTTCTCTCTGCACTGACCACACAGGAAAAACAATGTCTTTGAACGTACATTAGCCTGTGGGAATACTGCCATAATGGACCATTTAAGTCTAACTGAATCCTTTCAAAAGGCCATGTTCTCAGCAATGGCAAGTGCTTTTCTGTAACATCCACATTGAAAGACTCTCCAAAAACTGACACATGAAGCCAATCCTTGAAGTCAAGCTGCATGCTGCAGTAGCTAGAAAGGAGCCTCACCCATCAGTGAAGATTCGATGCCAGCTGACCTTTCCAGGCTGCCAGAAGTACTGATTTTGGCTGTAAGGAATCAAAGCCTCTTATTGCTGAGAAAGAGTTGTCATCACTGGCTGGTCCATGGAGCAGCCTGGCATATTACTGACATTAATCTGCTGACATAACTTGAGTTCAGGCTGCCAACACTATTTCCAACACTATTTCCTTCTGTGAATAATAGCAGAATCTGGAAGGTTTTGTGGTTTTGGTTTTTTACATCTTGTTTTTATTTAGTTTCTATATGAATTCATGAACTTAAACCAGACTTAACTGCACTGCCCTGTGCAACGTCTTTTTCCTTTCTCTCTTCTTCTCTGTATCTCATGGGCATTGTTCATAGCCAGGCAGAAGTTGTGACATGCACCCAACAAGAGGTCCAAGGAGGGCTTTTAACTCTTGAGGAGGCCCTGCAAAGGTGAATAGCTTTGAAATATCCAGGTAGGTTGCACCACTCTCAATCTACACCAATGTCTAAGATTTTCTTTTGATATTCAAAGAAGGGTTTCTTGAATATTTCAAAAATCCTCTGAGACTGTCAGTAATCTTTAAATGCACAATATATATAAATATATTGTGTCTGTGAGCAATTCTAATTTTCGGCACTGAAGTACAAAGACACTGCATTCTATCATTGTTTTCAATTTAAGAATATTAGTAACAAAACCCTCCAATATAGTCACCCACAAAGTAGCAATCACAACATCAGTGAGGCTGTTAAAGCTAGAAGAGAATTGACAAAAAATTTAGAAGGAACAATGAGACAAGCCTCGAGGCCAGTAAAAAAGAAGTATGACAAGTCTCTGAAGTAGGTAATCTAAGGGACAGAGCACATCAGGAAAGGTAGGAACTGGTGATAGTAAGTACATCAAATGCACAATAAAAAACTTACAGAAGACAATTTAAAAAATTGGGAGCAGAGTGCATTACAACTGCACTAAGACCTTCCTAAGGACCCAAAATTAAAAGGAGTCATACAAAAAGTAGAAATAAGGAACATAATTAAATATGAGTTTAAAAGGAATTGAGAAAGTTCTGATGGTTAAGGTGTTAACATTATTTTGAAATATAAAAGCAGCAAAAATATGCATTATGCAAGGCCTAATAAATACATTAGCACAAGAAGGGCAAAGTAAAGGTTCATTGCTTAACAGGCAATGCACAGTGCTAATGTGTTCACTGCCTTTACACAAAAAGATTAATTTCTGATCAGATACTTAACCACATTAAATTTAATGTGAAAATAGGAGCACAGCCAGAATAGGAAGAAATTAAGTTAAAAAATGTCTGGATAAGCTAAGCGTAATTGAAGCCATCAGGACCTGATGACATTCAACTTCACTTGTTTAAAAGAATAGAAAGAAATCTCTAAAATATTCATTGCTATCTTTGAAAACTCACAGAACATGAGCGGGTCTTAGATGATGCTAAAATAGCAAATACAGTTCCTTCCTTATAGAAACACACAGGGAATTACAGACTATTCAGTGAAATGTGAATTCCAGGAATGATTCTGGAACGAGTGGTTAGATAACGAATTTATAAGTGCCTGGAGCATACTAAGATGGTAAAAACAGCTGACAGTTTTGACAAGAACAAATTGTATTGACCCTGCTCACTGCTGACAAGTTAACTGGCCTTGGCTAGATAATAGGAACAGCTTTTTGGCCACCTGGACAATGAAACAATGGGAGAAACTATTGATTGATGCTGTTACATCTTTCTCTTTTTTTTGCTAGAGGATTTTTAAAAGCAAGTTATACACACATCTGCTAGTAATGGTGTAAGCATCTCTGATCTTTCTTCAGAGTAGGGTGTTGAACTAGAGGAGCTACAAGATCTTTTCCTGCCCTATAGATTTACATAGGTGATGTTTGTTTAGGGCCTCCATTACCCCATGACTTGCATTGCATGTTTCCTGCCCTGGATGCTGGTTACTGAATATTGTCTGGAACTACAAACAAATTCTTTTATTCAAAAGTGACCCGAGATTGAAATGGTTCATGTGGGCTTAGTTTTCCTTTGGAAATTTGAGCAGAAAGCAAGCAGCATTTTTCCACAGAAGTTTGGTTTGGTTTTGTTCCTTAGGTTCATCTAAATAGTACTTCTGAAATCTGCCCAACAGGGCCTCTGAAATAGATGTCATACATAGGATGATAAATGAATTAGTTGGGGGACAAACTGTGGTCCCTCCATTGTAGAAGTGAATGTAATTTTGCCCTGAAAGCATCTCACACTGAACACTAGTGTGTTGGGAAAATCTTGAGCCATGCCATTACTTGTGAAGCAGCTCCATAAACAAAGTGTCATTTGGGTTTACTTTTCAAGGTTCCAAGCTATTGGACCAAGATATTGCCTTAGCTGTAAGTGCTGACCATTCAAGAAGAATCTTCCTCTGTTTCACAGTTTCTGCCAACACAGGCAGGTTTAACTTGGCCTTGGCATACAGAGATGGGAAAACTTCTCAAACATGCAGCCCAGCCCAGCATAAAGGAATGCAGTGCACAGTCAGTGAGATTGCTGGCATGATTTAGTGTTACTCAGGAGGAATTGTACAGTCTGGGCTGGACTTCCAAAAATGAGAGAGGTCTGTGTCCCCCCTCAAAACATCACCATAAAGTGCCCCAAAATGTTACTGAATTATTCCTTCCATCCAACGCTCAATTTATATGATTGTAACAAATTTTCAAAGACAGTGTTTTTTACTGTGTATAATACATATAAGTTAACTGTCTATTATTCGGCAGTGAAACTAGTAGGCTTTTTTTCAGGTACTAAAAACCTTCATCCCCAAATGGTAGATAGTCCTTTCATTTTTCCAATAGCACTTCCACTAAAAGAAGACATTAATCTGCTGGGAGAGCAAGGCAGAGCTACCTCTGCTAAATAACTGCAGTTATCCCCTTACCACTTTTTCTGCCTGCCTTTTGAAATCCAACCTCTTTAGAAAAAATGGAAGATACTAAAATATCTTTAATAAGTGGCATATATAAGCATTCAGACTTATTGAAAGTATGTTTTGATTATCATTTAACAAAAACAGAATTATAACCTGAACAAGCTTGTGATGTTAAACACATCTTAAAACTCAATCTGCCTGTAGTTTTTTTATTAAAATAATGAGACCTTATTAAAAGCTAATTGCCACATTTCATTTTAAAGTGGAAGATCTTAAAGAATACAAGGTATATATTAGCTTCATATAGCTTTAGGGCTTGATTTTTCTCTTTTAAATGGTTTTTAAACATAATAAATTTATAAACTATATTGAGAGAAGAACTGGGGCCCACAGTGCAATCAATAACCTTTTGAGATCCTGACAGCAAAGTAACAATGAGATGGAGCTTTGAAAAACTAGTAATATACTTCTTAATTTTTACCCCAAGTATGAACTCTGGTTAAGAAATTTAGTATTCTCCACATTATTGTATTATATTATACTGAAGTGTTCAGGACACATTCAGTCATCAGAACCATGACACTGGGCTTCTAAATATTTTATGCCCTTGATGGAATAGAAAAAAAAAAAAGACACATGATTATCAGCATTCAGCTGAACAATGTCTTTTTATGTAACATGATGTTTTCCATCCTTTACATTAAGGACACTTGGCATTTGTGACACCTTGAGATACCTTTGCAGAAAACTGTTTTTGAGAGTGGTGGATGATAAAATCAACTCTTGAGAGCACAAAATGTTGCCAACTGAATGGACCATATTTTGGTCTAGGCTCCTCTTTTGTCCCATACTAGAATTGCAGCTGTATTTTAAGCAAGGGATGAGCCTTTATTCTGAGACTATCCTGTTTCTTGAGATTATTTGTGCGTCTTCATGCTAAGTAATTGAGTTCATCTGTGCCTTGATTTCCCAGAGAAAAAATGTGGAGAATTTAAATGAGATAATTCACAGTGGCACCATGGGTATAAAAAATTACTCAGAACTGTCAGAAGCCTTGGAACTGTGGCTGGTCTGGGACCACTAGCTTTGAAAGTGTACACATCCCCTCACCTTGATCTATCATGACTCATCCAGGGCCAAGGTGGGACCCAGCCTCAGCATTTTCTGACACCCCCTGGAAGTGTGTACCCCCTGCTGCACATCTTCCTAATCAAAGGGCAAAACAAGAGATCCAGCAGAGAGGTTTCCTGGAGTCAGGTATATGGCTGTAAATTTTTTGCTATGGACAATTTTCAGATTTTCTGTACACTTCATAAAGAAAGAAAATTATTTTATAAATACACATTTTACCATTTCTCTTGAGAATATGACACCATTGCAGAAGAGGACAACTGTTTCCTCAGGTTAAATATGATGCCAGACATTTGCATCAGTAAAGTCAAACAAATTCCTTTCAGGACATGCAGGTGTAACGAAGATCAGATTCCAGCCTTTTGTAAGTAATACATCTTCCTGTGGCTGAAAGTCGCCTGTATTTATGCACATTGGACACAACTTTCAGTCAGAGAACTCATCCTGTGAGAGATGTTTCAGTTCACTGACCAGCATTTCACAAAATATTACAACTGCCTCTTGTATTTTGCAGATGTAATTTCCTTTCTATTATCTTTTCTCTGACACATTATTCTGAGAGAGTTACACAAGGAGAAAAATCTCATCAGTAGCCTGCCACAATGAAAAACTATGTGATCAATGTAATGTGTGCATTGATTAAGTTCCCTGTGTAGTTCCCAATTCCATGTCATTTTTTTGAACACTAGATTTTGCCTTTACATCTCAGATATAGCCAAGATGTGTAAAAATTAATGTAAGCTGACAACTTCTTATTAGTTACACATCTGAGGACTCTCAAGTGGATAAGCTGTTCCTCCCCATGTCAGTTGTGAGTTATACTTGCTAAGTGACTCAAATCTGCCTGGTTGAGGTAGTAGCTTCTTAATAACTTAGGGCAAATGGTGGCTAGTGTTAGGGCTTTTGAGTCATATCATGCCAAACAATTTTCATTAAATCCACCTGCTATCATCAAATTTCCTCAAGCCAGAATCCTTATAGCATAAAAAAAATGTGTTTCAGAGCCAGTCTCAATTCTCTGCTCTGTCAACTGACTGTCAGAGCTCTTGGTGGGAGCTGGAAGATGGGATCTCCAGCTTCTGGTGTGAGCAACAGGGCAGCCCACAGCTCCTCAGTACCCAGAAAGACCCAACACGACATTCTCTTGACAGCCATTGGAGCAGAGAGGGAGGAGAGACCAGGAGGAGCAGGAGAGAAAAAGGTTGGGAGAAATGTAGGAATGGGAAAATGAATGAGAGGACAAACAAAGAAATCAAGTCATGAGACCTCCAGAAGAAATGTATCAACACAAGTCTGTGAGGTCAAAATAGGTGCTGAGCAAGGGCATTGCTCAGGTCTGAGCTTGACTGTCTCTGAGCCATGGGAAACTCCAGAGAAATAGGCATCTGTTTGAGATGCCTGAAAGACTGATGGAGCTTGGGTCTTGTTCTGCTGCGCTGGCTTGCTCATCACACTAGTGTCCAAAAGTAGCCATTCTTGTGTTGTCTGGATGCACTCTGAGTGAATTTAAGTAGTTATTATCATTTATTTTCATTTAAGATCACTTTATCGTAATAATTTTAAAATGCTTTTGAAAATACATAATACTACATAATAAGACATACAGATTATGTTATGTTATAGTGTTATAAACAAGCTTTGAGCTTACAGGAAATTGAAATGTAAATAAACAAACCCCAAATTCTGTATTTCTGTAGAGCCAGCAGAAAAGATTTTGATACTATCAGGGCACCTTTAATGTTCTTTTTCCTGTTACAATTTATTCACTTTTTGATACATCCTTGGGAAAAATCTGTTCTCTGGGGTATATCCAAAAGAAAATTATTCTCTAGAAAATTCTTCGGCCACCTTTATTAAAGTTAGCCTCATGTAACTGCAGCCAAAACTTAATGGCTAAAATAAAACACATTCTCGAAAGAGTAAGTCTGAAGCTGTGAGGGATATGGATTAGAAATTAAATGCTTAATAATGATTTAATCTCTAACTGCGCTGTCTACACAGTGAGAGGAAAAGCTGAATAAAAGACCCATATATGTGAAGAAGAGAAGGGAAGGTAAAAAATAAACCAACATAAAAATTTCATTACAATTATTTTGTATAAAACAAGTATTTGAATTAGCATATTGAATCATGTGAATATTTTGTTGTTCGTAGTCAGAAGGCTTTAGTGAATACAATAGAAACAGGACATGCAAAGAAAAGATCTCCAGGAGCACTAGTATGTAAAAGAAATGGGGGCGGGTGTCTATTTTGTATATACAATTTCATATGTAATATTTTAGTTTAAGGACTGATGTTAGCTATATATTTCCGCATCAATACCCGTAGCATTTGAGTATTTGAGGTGTCCTTAAAAAAATATGGTTTTAAAACATTGAAATCTCTTCCTCTCAGCTTGGGCTGCTTATTCTTAGACCCTGTTACAGATAATAAAAATACTTGGCAAGACGTGGTGTTTTGAGCACAAGCAACAGCAATGGACAACTGGCTTCTGGCCTGGAGCTGGAGAACAGCAAGGCTTGATCTGTGTGCTACCAGTATGTAGTCATTCCCCAGCAATACCCATGCACCTTTAGTGAGACAAGCTAGGATAAAGCATGACAAATTAGGCTCTTTGTCCTTTTTAAAAAAAACATTACACATTTTTTCTAAGATTCTAAGGACATCCTTGAAATAGAGAAACTTTTCAGTGTTCCCTTTATATTATTTTCTTTCTCTGCAAACAAACTTCCAGGAAACAACAAACTTCACTCATGAAGATGCAGACTGACTGAGATTTCAGGATGGGCTGAGTTACAAGTGTATAAACCTAGAGTAACAGCTGCACAGTCTGCGGTGTTGCTTTAGGTTCAGTCTGGTTCAGCTGAGATCAGATCTAGCCAAATCGATGTCTACATACACAGAAAATGTAGGTCTCCTTCCAAAGAGCTGCCATTATGCATATGAAGAATGTGTGAATGTGAGGCTAATTCTGCAGCAGAGTATCAGGCATTCAAATAGTTAATTTAATACTATTTTTGTGGGGTTTAGGGCTAAAATCAATCATTTTCTTTGAAAATCCAGGGGGGAAAAAACCACATGTGAGAGATGAGAGGAGATTATATGGTTTACAAAATACTGTCTCCTCTCTGAGCCACATCCCTGCTGTTTCAGCTAAAGTCAAATTTTGCAGATGAAGTATTACCCTTCTGAAAAGTGTCTGCCTTATCTGTCTTGAGATCTGGAATTTAAAAAGAAAGCAGCTTAGCCTAGTTCCTCAAAAGATTTATCTTTTAAAAAAAAATAGGCCATGTGCACAGGATGAAGAACCATGCTCTGGGGTTATTTAGAAAAGATTTGAGGGTCAGGAGAGAAAATTACTCATGCTGAGGTCCCAAAGAAATGTGTTGATGTGTTCCTTACTTTTTCAAATGGGAATCTCAAGTAGGAGCAAGGGAGTGTGTTACCGTGAAGGAAGAGTGTCCAATTCTGGTGTCTGCTCCTTGAGAGAAGTGATAAGAAAGTCAGGAGAATTCAGTGAAGAATAACATAACAGACAAGGGAAAAGGGAGAAGGAAGAGAAGACAATCTTTAAAGGCTGATTCCAGCAGCTTAATAATTTGAATTTAATGAAGCAAAGGTCAGTAGTGTCATGATTACATGTTAGAGAAGAATTTATTCTGGTTTTAGATGATCTATGTCATCTACTGTAACCCTCTCTTCCAGGCCTCTCTGAAACTGATGGAAAGTATCATCATCCCACAATGCTTTTGCTCCAGCCTAAACTAAATGTCCTAAAGACCTTGGATAAATCATTATCAGCCTCCGTGGACTAGTGGGAGAAACTAAATGATTCATTCAGTCTAGGCACCTGATTCTGAGACAAGTGAATTAAGAAGAGATTAATCCCCACATGCACTGCATTGGAACAAAGCTATGCAATAGCTCACTGGAACAGGCCAGGGATTAACAGTATCTATCAGTTAAAAGTTGAAGTTAGACTAATTCAGGTTATAAATAAAGTAAAGAGCTTTAAAAACAGTGTAAACATAATTAACAGCTGGAATAGAAAATGCAGTAGATCCTTTATGACTGATCATTTTAAAACCACACTTTGTTGTCTTTTCCATAAAATGCTTTAGCTCAAAAAATTATTTTCAGAGAACTTCTACATCTCACATTAGTTTAGTAGTGGGATTCAACTGTCCTAATTTAGGGATCTAAAAATATACCATTTACAAATACACTCGACACCTCAGACTGAGGTGCCTTCCTTATTCCTTACAAAGAATAGGCACCTTCAGAGGGTGATACATTTAATCCTAAAAGCAAAGGAGAGAAAATGTTTACTGTAGGGACCTGTTTCGTTCTGTTGTTTCTGAAGGGCACACCAGGCAATTTACATTGACATAGGATGTTTAACTATCCAAGCGAGATTATTATCATTCTTGATGGTTTCTCCTAGCCTGACAACTCATGAAGCTCTGACCAAACTGATGGGCACTGCTTTCTCATCCAATCCAAATTTGTACACATTTCTTCACATTAATGCAGATCTTGACATAAAATGCCAAGTTCCCTCACATTTCCCTGAGCATATCACTGTCTTCCAGTGTTTTTATATTTATATGTTATTAAAATACAATTCTGTTCAGTCACATGACCATGTAGGAACAGCAATGTTTTATTCATTGATTTGATTCCAGTGCCCACTCTGAACAGCATTAACTTAGTTCCATTTATTTTTATGGCAAATAGAAAAACAAAGCTATTCACAGTTTTCTACTCTAGAAAGTCCAGTAAAGCAGGATAAGCAGAACATTTTTATTAATGTATTCTCAGCTGAGAGAGTTCATCTGAAGAATCATTAAGCCTCGGTCATAATAACATGAGGACAAAATAATGGTTATATATTCCCAAGCCACCATTAGAAAAGCATTTGTTCCACTTCTACCCTGAGTAATTTGAGAAGAGAGACAGTTGAAGACAATGCTGTCCCTGTCCTAGGCCTTGTCCTCTGTTGTTCAGCCCTTTGTTCAGAGGGAATCTGAAATGCCATTTCTTGGTTATATCTCATTTTAAGACTCTCAGACAAAATTTCCCTCTCCACTCTCCATGCATTTAAAGGTATGTTTCACACACATGTTTAGAGGCATGAAAAAAATTCAGAATGCTGTCTTGTACAAAAAAGACATTGATAGCAGATATTTCCTCCAACTCTTGACTAATAACAACATGACTCTTTCTGAAGTCTCCACATAGCCCTCATCTTCATTAAATGCAAAAGTGGTTTCAGAGTTCTCCTTCTCACAGGCTTTGGGCTCATGCCATGAATCAGTCCCAAAGGTGAATGTAAAAAGCTGCAAATTTCCCCCCACCATCAGCACCACTCTGTTTTTCCTACAGAGATCCTGAAGGAGAAGAATTGTGTTTTGCAGAGAGAAGCAGCACAGTCATTGCAGCAGAACCACATTTATCTCTCTCTGCCAAAGTGCTTCATGCATCTGCAGTACGGGGGCCAGATTTTCCTCTTCATGCCAATTTCTCATAAGAAAAGCCTCAGCTCTCTAGATTAGTGGTAGAATATGCTTCAGCAAATCAGCCAGACAAGCAGATCAGATACAATTCCATCTGTACTGGGCTTGGACATAAACCTTAAAAATATCCCACTTCACAAAAACTTTTGTTTTTATAACTTCTATCCCCCATGAGACAAGAAACCCTAAATATGGGGAGAATTGTGTTATGAGCTCCCTCAAAGGGCTACTGACACACACAACTCTTTACAGAGAAATTTTCCACGTAAGTACATAGTCAAATGTACCCTGAGCAAATCACCAGAGAAGTCAGTCTGCAAGCAGATCAACACACGAGGGGGGCGGTCATTTGTTACGTGCCCTACAGGACTCTATTGACTACAAAGTGCATCCCCATGACTAGCTCAGATGTAAACAATTGTACGACAGAGATCTATCCTTCAGTGAAACCTATCCCAGAGAAAATGTCTGACAGTGCAAAGACACCAGAGGACAGAACTACTCATGAGAAAAACATCAGCCTCCTCTTCTATTCTGTGTGCAGGACCATGGCTTAAACAGGCTGTGTGGTCCCTTAACAGATGGAAGGGAAGGTTTAATCCTGCTGCAACAGACATGGCCCCCTGACTTGAGGCTTGTCCACAGGATCAGACTTTGGCACTGAACTTCCATGGGTACATTCACTCATAATTGTATAATACTAGAGGGAATTGTTAATACTAACAAACACAGACGTTCATCACAAAATACAGTCTCACCAATCGATCACAACGTATAACAGAAATGCACAAGGCCTTTAAATTGCAGAGCAGCCTCGGTATCTCAGAGCTGCTGAAGGTCAGTTCTCATGGTGGAAGATCTTGCAAACTATAGTGTCCTGGAAGCCACAGTTGTTGCCTAAATGTGACATTTCTGCTACTTCTCTTTGTATTCTTTTTGCTCAAAGCAGGCAGCTGACAAAAATGTCACTTCCTTTCAGTTGCTGCCAGAGTCTGGGGAAATACATGCTGTGTGGAAATGCTTTACTGCTCTCTAAATTACAACGACAACAACAATTATAATTTCTTTTTTTATTATTATTTGTGAAAAAAAAATTAAAAATAAAACCTGTTTTATTCCATATCCATCAAGAGCAAGATCTGAAGGGACCAAACTTCCTAGGAACAAGAAATCCCAAATTTGGATTATCTCCAAGCCAATATATCTGAAACAATCCTCAAGAAGAAAAGAAAAAAAATGAAGAGGAATTAAGGACTATTGCTGCAAAAAACCATTTCCATGAACAATATGTAACTTGCTCTTAAACAAGCACTATATAATTTGTGATGCCTTTCTTTCAAGGTATCTTTCTACTATATCCATCAAGAACCCAAGTTCCCCAAAACTATTTCATACTTTTAAGTGAAATTTATATTTTAGGTTATTCTTTTCAGCCTAGTGGACTAACAATCTTGATTTTAATTTGAATTCTATGATATAACCTAGCTTCAAATAAGAAAAGACTCATCGTTTTTCCACTGCAAACTATTGATGTTGGCTACAGTAGCATAACATGTACTATAACTCTGGCTAGCCTTAGTGTAAAATGTCATACATGTGTTCCTGCCAGCAATGGATTTGGCAGAGAAGGAGAACAAGCAAAGGATGAGGTGGGCAGGTACTGGATGTCTGCACTCTGACAGTATTCCAAAGTCCCATCAACTTGCATAGGTGACCCTCTTTGGCTGCAGTCCATTTGTAGAAACACAGAGCTCCTATAACCCAGCTTCTGGGTATTCTGCTAATTTTAAAAAATAAAAAAAACCCTCTTTGAAAACAGAAAAGCTAACAAAGTTGACTAGGAATTTCTATAGGTAGAAATAAATAACAGCAGAAAGAGGGGAAATGCAGCAGGTATCTTCATTAAGTGCAAGACCTGCTGTCTTTGCTGCGAAGTGTCATTGTGACATCATAAGTGCCAAGTGTCTTCGCTGCGAATTGTCATTGTGA
>JAOXNG010000001.1:34377098-34387793 GCA_028566535.1 Scolopax minor | reverse complement strand
GAAGATACACTTAGTAGTACAAGGAAAGATTCTACTGGGAAGGGTTCCCCTGAGACACTACAGCATCATTGTTATGCTCAACCAATACTTCCTCTAAGTAATTAATAAGCATCATGTATTATAACATGATATTTCCAATATAATAATCAAGAGCATTAATAATTAAATTTTATTGGCATTCCTATTTAATGCAAATAGCACAGGAAATATTACTCAGTTGAGATTTTTGAATGCCTGGATATCTCTACCCAGGACAACTTTACAATCTTGGCTCAAACTAAGCCCTAATGCAATTAGTTTTTAAAAGGAATCATTGCATTACAGTAAGAGACATAGCTGTAAAACCAGACAAAGGTCCTAGGTCTAGAAGATGTGGGGTGACTTGGCCTTCTGATCTTTGTGCAAGACCTTAGCCTGCATTATAAATACACAACTCCAGTTGCAGATAGCAGAGTTAAACATGTTCTTTGCAAACTCTGCAGCAGCTGGACCACGGAAAGGTCAAGCATGTGTACAGAGGGTCTTACTAAAAGGTCACAAGAGATGCAAATATGAATCACCTTTAGCATGGTCCACACTGTTTCTCCCTTTGGAAAATGCTCACTAAGTCTCTCTGGCCAAACGTCCTCCCCTCTCCCTGAATCCAGAGAGAGCAGATGAAGTGGTGAGTGCTTCACTAGTAGCTCCTCTACAGGGCAGGACTCCAAAAGATGTTTCCAGCCAGGTCAGGCTGTAAGGAGGGTGGTACAGCACAGCCAGGTCATCCTGGGCCCACAAAAAATATTACAGGAGTAATGTAGACAAATACATACAGGAATAACCATCTTCTTTAATCCTTTTATTCTTTTATTTAGATATTTCTTCTGTATAGTTTTTTATTCAAAATGTGCCTGCTACCTACCTTCACTGAGGCTCTGAAAGACAAATACACAATAATATGGGAAGGTAGAGTGTTTACATTTACTGTTCTTTACCTTATCCTCTGCAGTTAATCATACTTTAGATTAAACCAGCTAAAATCTAATACATGGGTTTAAGACTAGAAATAATAAACACATAGGTAACTACTTCAGGATTGAAACCCAGCTCATTGCTATCCATTGACATATTTTTTTAAATATGCAGGAATGCCCCCAAGTTCTGCACATTAGTGTATAAACAATATAACAAAATCAAAATAAATTTAAAAAGTGCTTTTCAATTGGTGAATTCTAGGAAATTTCACTTGGTCTTTAGAGTTCAGTACCATACTTTTAAAATCTGCTTATTATTTAACAACTAAGTGGTTGGGAGGTATAGGATTCCCTGGCCAACAAGCTACTGAAGTGAGACCTTTCAATCTATTTTAGAAAAAGTACCTGGAATTAATGACAAATTCTTTGGGGGCCATCAAGCCAAACTTCTTATATGGTGTGAACACTCTCTGAACCATAGCTGAACCTAGATGTCTGTATGGTTGGGTGACCAAGGGCACCACTGTTGCAGTCCCAGTTGGTCCCAGGACATGGCCAGAGGCCAGTCACAGTGTAGCCATGGCTTGGGGCTGCTATCCCTGGGACATTCTCCCAGCAAAGCCATGCTAACCCTATAGTCAGGCATCACCTTCTGCTTCCTGTTTCTGCTTGGTGAAAAAAACACCTACTGCACCAAATTTATTGTCCCTCCTGCCCAGCCACTGCCACCTCCCCAGCTCTGCCACAGCAGTTCATGTGAAGCATTTCTTAGTCCAGACATTTCTTAATCCATTTCCTTGCTTCAAGAGAGCCCTGTCAGGTGAAGTCAAACTGTCCTTTAGACATGCTGAAACTCAGTGAAGCAGAGCAGGGAACAGTAAAAACACACTGTTGGTGGGAAAGAGCAGGTCAGGCAACTGCATCACCAAGAAACACAGGTCCCACCTGATGAGAAAGCCCATCAAAAGCCCATCAAAAGCCCAGAGTGGGAAATGTTAATGTCTTCTGGGAAAGGTCTTCCTTTTCCAGAGAAAAGGAAAGAAAAGAAAGGAAAACGGGAAAGGTCTTCTGTTACTGAGAGCACTCTTTGCAAAGCATATTTCATATTTGTTTTACTGGAAATACTCGGTAAAAGTATTTACTCGGTAAAATACTCGGTGGAAGCAGCTGATGCTTACCGGTCTATTTAATCTTGCTTATTGCACTGTAAGTACCCTTTCTACTGAGCCATTTGTTGGTGCACCTATTTGAAGATCAAGCTCTATATGAATAATTGTGAACTGACTACCTTTTTAAGGTAGACAGAATTATATAAAATATCTATGTATATATTGCACAATAGTATTTATAAAATAAAATAGAATGGTTGCATTGAATCACAGAGAGTTATAGAAATAGACAAAAAACTCAACTGCACCCTGTCAATTAAAGAACAACAGCAATAAACCAAGGTGGCAAAAACCCCATTTGTATAAAATTTGTTCAAATCACAACAATCAACAGTGTACAATAGACACGTTTAGCATATTTCCAAAGAGTCTATTTTCCAAAGTAGATTTTGATCTGTTCCCTAAAGCAGAGCATTTGAGAGACTGGAAGCAAAGGGCTTTTTTTCTCAGAAGATGTAGTAGAACACCTTTTACCACCTCCAAGTCCAGAGGTTGGGCAGAAGGACAACTGAACTGGAGGTGATCCTTCACCATTCCCTCCCAGCAATCTCCCTGTGCCTCCCTTGTGCTGTTCCTGCCCCTGCACCTTCAGCTGCATGCACAGGAGGGGTGGTGAGCACCAGAGCTGGGGCTCAGCCATGTTTTGCACCTCAATTTCATCCCATTTCCCACCAACAGCAGAAAAGCCATTTATCCTTATGGTCCACACTCAGCCAACAAATGAGCAGCTACCACACATGGCTCACAAGTCAGCTGGACATGGAGTTTAATGTCATTATGCTAGATGAAAACCAGCTGATTTCAGCAGCAGAATCAGCCACCCCACATGCAATCATGGCTAGACAATTTTTTTGATTGAATAAGGCCCTCAAAGATAAACAAGTTTGCCATTAGTGCAGTGCAATGAATATAAAATCGATGGCAGATGGTTGCCAATGTGTCTTGTTCAGACACTTCAGATAAACACAGGGAATGTCAGAGAGACACAACAAGTGTAAAATAAAAACTGGTGGAA
Organism: Scolopax minor; assembly: GCA_028566535.1. Classification (NCBI taxonomy): domain Eukaryota; kingdom Metazoa; phylum Chordata; class Aves; order Charadriiformes; family Scolopacidae; genus Scolopax; species Scolopax minor. Next base: position 34,384,656 of record JAOXNG010000001.1, on the reverse strand, counting down.
ATGAACAATGTTGTGGATTTGCCACTCTCTTACCGACTGCTTTAACCGTGTGAAAGCCAAAGTACTTGGAGTTTCTGCTTCCTCTGCTCTGAAAATTTTGTTTAAATGTATACTACAACCTTTATATACAAAATAAAAATCCTGAATAAAGTAATAGGTTTGAATATAGAATCCTAGAAACATGAAATTAGAAATATAGCATTAATTGCCTCCTGCACAGAAAAAGAAATAGTAAAGTCTATTGTTATTGTAAGAGTTTACTATTGTAATCTAAAACACTAGGGATATGTTTTTGAGAGATCTTGTCCAATTGTTTGGACATACGTTTTAAACAACAGGCCTGAAATTAGAGCAGAATGGAAAAATAAATGGTTTTGCAAGAATCTCACACAAACAAAGACTAGCTGCATTGAAGGGCAGCATCTCATATTGATTTTTTTTATATTTCATTGAAAGCAAAATCCACTTATGTTTATTAATATCATAAAAGACAAGGATATATGATTTATATATTTGTGTGTGTGTCTATGCACATTTAAGTGCCGATTTTATTTCAGCGTTTTACCATCAGCTGTCTCAGTATTCCAGCAAGTCATGGTCAGCCCAGCCAAAAGCTGCCTGTGATAGGAATTATGAGGGGTTCCAGGCTAATAGCATGCTGAGTAACAACACATTTCTTTTTTCAGTTTTAAAATGTCTTTCTCTCGGTTTCACAGTAAGTTGCCTTGTTCTTCTACTATAGAGTTGAATAGAAGTGCTATTCTTGTACCATGGGTTATATAATTTTGTCAAATCTTTTTAAACTAGATCGGTCCAACTGTTTTCAGAATCTGCTACCTTCGGTTTTAGCTTTAATTGCATCTGTCAAACAAGTTTCTAGATAATGATCAAAGATCTGTTAGAGCACCTTTTCTTCCTGCTCCAGCTTCCAGCACTGAGGAGAGGAAAAGCACATGAGATTTAGGAGTAGGGCTCCTTTGTTTCCCTTTTCATTAACCCTCCTAGCTTTACGGGGGGAAATCCCATCAAAATATCCCAGTTACTCCGCCACCCCATATCTTTATGAGAACAGAACAAGGCCTGAGGGACTCTCCTTGCACCACTGCATCTGACATCTGTGTAGTGCCATCTGCAGTGGTGGCACCCCATGCGGATGCTATCAGCCCTAGGCTGTGGCAGCAAACATCAAAACCCACTTCTAGCTTCAGACTCTTCTCCGCCATGGAAAGGGATGGGGCAAGACAAGGATTTATTGTTATGAGATGAGCTAGAAATTTGTGGCAAGTGGTATTTTGATCGTATGTCAACAATAAAAAATTAATGATAATGAGAAAACAATGCAGGAATGAGAAAGCAAGGCAGATAATTAAGCATACAAAAAAGAAAAGGCTCCTATTGTGAAAAGCAAAAAAAATATTATAGAGAACTGCTCATTTCTTACAAAGCACTTTGCATTCTTAACATCACTCTTTCATTAAAATCTATTCAGCTGATATAGACTCCCAGAACCACCTGCAAAGTACATGCTATTCCTTGCAGCTACCAGTTTTCTCAAGGACTCAACCTGAGGAACATCAGAGCAGGGTCAATGCCACTACTTAGTGAAAGAGGGGCTCTGTTGGTTGAGTTTCTACTTCGTAGTTGAATCAAGGTCAGGAGTTCCTGCAAGCCCCACTACACCAAGGGGTACTAGTTCAGTTCCCCAAACCAGGATGATGCTCTTGATGGAGGAAAATTTTTGGAAAAAAACCTGCATATACTTCAGGAAGAGTTTTCATAAAATTGGGAGTGTTTACATCAAATTCTGGTGTGGTTTTTCCTTTCCCCACCAATGCTACCCCAAATGCTGCAGAAGCTGGAAAACATGACTGGCTGTCCTCCTTCTCCCAGTGATGTTTTCCTTATCTCAAGGGATATTATCTTTTTGTTTTTTCTATTATTACTAAAACAAATGAATTGAATTAAATCACAACTTCAAAATAAAATTGCTAACCACCTCCTTAGGGAAGGTTATAATTTTCTGGTCAAAACTTGTCTTTTTTCTTTCCCTCAAAGAAGACAGGACTCCTTATGTTACACCTGTACCAGTGAATTATTACTACTTCCTCATTGTTTATGTCGCCCTCAGAACCAGTGCTGCTGTTTTTCCTACCAAACACTTGATTACCAGCAGGGTTTATGCTGAAATTTTCTGTGCTTTTTCCTCTTACCAATAGTTAGTCTGAGTATAGTCTGTTTTATTCTTTATGATAATATGAAGTGCTAGCACCTATCATAAGCAGCTAAGAAAATAGCATAATTTACATTTTTATTTCATAAACAACTACAAAATACAGTAGTTTCCAGCCAGATTAAAAACTGAAACTTTTGAAAATATTGCAGATGCACATATTGCATCAATGTGTTGAATTATTTCTAGCTGAACAGGATATTTTCTTTTTCTTTTTACAGAAACATCATAAATCAATGTGCTTTCAGTGCTGTCTTTTTAAAAAAGGATAGGGATTCTGTTGAAATCAAAGGAGAGTTTGGAAAGTGAAGCATTTTACTTTGAAAAATATTGAAATGAAGCCTTGTGACAAATGGTTTTGATTATTGGTTTAAATCTGCAAAGTAACAAAATCTCACAAAATATCTCAGTATCTTTTTAGTTTTATGTTTTTTTCCCAAGCCATTTTTCCACATTTTCCCACATTTTTCATTCAGAACATTCCTTATAACTCTGTTTCTGTATTCTTATCCATGAAACCACTAATTTTTTCAGATCTATTTTTTGCTCATATGTTAGGTCCTGGCTGTCTAGAGATATGGATACCAAATAAAAAGCAGGGACTTGATAATGCTAATTATCAAAAAAACAACTAATTAAAATTGTTTTCTAACATTCACTCGGTATTGTTTTTTGTAAGACAGCAATGACAGAAATCACAGATAAACCAATGCTTGTCCCAAATGTGTTTTTATGCTAAAGCACTGATATGATCACTTCCTGCAAGTGAAATGATGGTGGTTTGAAAAGTCCGTGGTCTGTGACAGAAACATTTTTGTTTTTCTCTTCTAGAAGAAACATTTTTCCCCAATGCCTCATTCTTCAAACTACCAAAAAATTATATTTTTTTTTCAAGTTATAAAAGTATTACAACTGTACAAATGTTGTATTTGTAATATGGAAACTGTAACTGCAATGTACAGTAAATGTAACTGTATTACAAACTGGCATTTAAACTCCACACATCTTAAATATAGATCAAAACATTTACCTTTCTCAAGTAATTTTCACTTTGTTGGGCTATCAAGTCTAATTTTCTTTTACTTTCCTAGGTGATCTTGCATCTATATTGTCAGGTCTCATAACGAGGGGTGAAAGCAGGCACTAAGACATTCTACTTAAAACTTTCTGCCATGAAGCCTGTCCTGCTTTTTTATCCATAAACATCTATGGGTGCAGCTTATCTGCTTGTTATCCTGAGAAATGCAAGTTTTTCAAACTGCCATAGCAGTCTGTTTCAAGAAATGCCCAGAAAAAGAGGGCTATAAAGAGCTTTGGAATAAACCTGTAGGCTCCATGGAGCAGACTTGGAAAGTGATTTCAAAGATCACATTAAAGCGTAATCAAGAACATCTGAAAAAGGTTTGTAAACACAAGTACCTGTGTTAGACTATTTTTTTTTCTAATTTTGTACTTGGTTACAACAGCAATATCCTATTAAAATCAATGGAGTTTAAGAAAAGAATTGGACTACAGGATTTTGAATAAAATAGAGCATACATCAGTAATATGTGAGAGAGATTGAAAGCATTAGTACATTTCTGAACATATAAATGTGCACTCTACTTTTAACAAACTACATTTTACATTTCAATTATTTTATCCACTTCAGTACTTTGGGCCTGATTCTCTTTTTTCTGTTTTTATTCAATGAGACCACTTGAATAAAAGATTCATGTTCTGAATGAATAAAAGATTCAGAGATGCTGAAAAGTATTGTGAATTTCTATTTATTTTGTGGAATTCTGATGTCAGAACATGCCTTAGCTTACTTCTCAAGGTGTTTTAAAAGTGAAACAACTGAGAAAAAACCTTGCTAAGACTTTAATAAGAACAGATTCTCATGCCTTGTTACTCCCCACAGCAGCAACTTTTTTGTGATTTCAAATTCTTAATGGTTTTCTTGGTTTATTGTCTATAGCCCTATAATCTTTACAGAAGCTACAGATTTCATTAACTCGGCATATAAGACTTATCTCTTCTTATTTTTTTAAGTTGTCTGTGTGTAAATATTGCTGTCCCTGGGGGAGAGTGGAATTGCTTGTGTAGAATTTAGTGCATCCATAAATCCTTCAGCTTCATATATATTCATATAATAAACATAGAAGATTGATCTTTCAAGGCCTTTACTGTATGGCTGGGGTGGGAGGAGAGGGCAAGGTGGATCCTTCTCCCATGATTTCTCCTCTGCTTTCTTTTGTTTGGTTCCTGTATTTGTCTATTTGCCTTCTACTACTTTCTTCTGGAAGCTGCTGGTGGTTGGAGAAATAGGCTTACCTGGTGCTCTGAGGTAGCAAAGATGCCTCAGGTGCTTGGCTAGTGCAATTTCTCCTCCCATCAGGGCTGAAAAGGGCATGAGTTTTGTGACTTTGGAACCTTGGAACCTTACAGTGCTCCATGGCCTTGGTTCACCTCATTGTATCCTCTGGATGTATCCTCTGCTGTATTTCAGCCATGCCCCTGGGGCTGATGCTGCTGCAGGGAGGAGATCTCTGGGAATGCAGCTGAATGCTCAGGGCAGGAGGCAGATCTCCCCGTGCTCCTAGTGTAATTAAGGGAGGGATACAGGCTTCTCCACATGGGAAGGTGTCAAAGCATCTCAGTTGGTAACCTGCAGTGAACTGCTATCCCAAGGCTCAGGCACCACCTGTCAAGGCAGGGAGCCCAGGAACACCACGGACTGGACACACACTGCTGATCTTCCTTTGTGGGAACCACTGTTTCATATGGGCACATATGTTTTGACCTAACTACTGCTTTTAGTCTTGATATAGCATTCCAAAAGCCTCTATGTGAGTTTGCCAGCTCATTTGCTTCAGTAGGTGCCCCACATAACACCAGAGGCTGTTTTTAAGGGTCAGTCTGAGAGCACTGGGTAGTTCATTTGGTGGCACTCAGACAAGGCAGATGACCTACAGGCATGTTGCTCTCTTTGGATGCAAAGTCCCCAGTGAAATTTTTTTTCTGTGTCTTTAGTGAGAAAAGGTTGAAGGAATCAGAGGGGTTGTTCACCCTGGAGAAGAGAAGACTGAGGAGGGAATGGCATCAGTCTTGCAAAGTGTGCAAGACCCTTGAGAGAGAAAGTAAATAAATTCTACTCAGTGACCACTGTGGCGAGAAGACACATTAATGGGATTCTAGGGCCAACTGTTGCTGAAGTCTCACTTAGATATCAAGAAACCTTTTCTAAGAGTAAGGATCATTAACCACTGAAAACATTGCCAGGAACAATTTAGGTACAGTTAACTCTACATGGGGACAAAGAGACTGACTACACAACCTTTGAAGATGCTATTTTACTATTAACTCATTTGGACTAGGCATTATAGCTTTTAATATACAAACGTTCAGATGGGATATCTGTTCTGTCCATTCTGGTCTTTGGCTCTATTTAACTATGGAAGTGAAGAAAACTATTTCTCAGACTGAAATTCAACAAAAACTGTTTTCAAAACCTCATGCTTGCACATAAACTACTGCAGCATCAAGGCTTCTCAGCCAGAGCTGGTCCTGGCTCTTGTCGAATTGCAGAAACTGTGGCAGAAACACAGAAGGGCAGAGGCTGGAGATTATATACTGCAATCCCTCTGCCCCAGCAGGGTCTCCCAGAGCAGGCTGCTCAGGCCTGTGTCCAGATGGCTTTTGAATATCTCCAAGGATGGAAATGCCACAACCTCTCTGCGCAACCTGTGCCAGAGTTCAACCACCCTCCCAGTAGAAAGGTGTTTTTTTGTGTTTAGAGGGAATATCCTGTGCTTCAGTTTGTGCCTGTTGCCTCTGGTCCTGTCACCGGGCACCTCTGAGACTAGTCCGGCTCCCTCTTCTTTACACATTTACACACATTGATGAGATCCCCCTGGAGCCATCTTATCTTGAGGCTTAACATTCTCAGCTGTAACAGCCTCTCTTCATGTCTCAGATGCTCCCCTACCTTCATGTTCCTTTGCTGGCCCCAGTATGTCCCTCTCTCTTGTATTTGTGAGCCCAGCACTGGACACAGTACTCCAGCTACGTGCTCAAAATAGTGGCAATGAGAAAAATCATAAAAAGCAATGTAAAGTGGATCTGAAATTCAAGGAGAGACTAATTTGTATGAGGCTGCCACAAGTGTTCTACTTACTGCAGGGGATCAATCAACAAGATTTAGCTGTGATGATATCATGTTTCTAAAGATACCTTTATCCAACTGAATATGCTATCATTCACTAGCCTGAATGAGAGTGAGATAAACTGCACTGATATTTTAGAAAACTTTATATTTTCTGAGAATGCAATTTAATTTTTTAATTATTTTTTTATTAAGTGAGCTTCCTATTTTTTTTCGGAATTCCCCAGCAGCATTATTGAAAAAAAAACAACCCACAACTTAACAGACACCCATTACTTGGAAGGAAATATTGCTTCTCACCCAATATTAGATAAACTATACAATCAGCTACTAAAATGCAGTAATTCACCAAGGGTATTTTATATTGTATATAATACCTCACTGCAAGAACACCTTCCTCTCCCTATACCATTAATGCACAAAGACTTTTTAGGAGTTTGTAAACCACTTACAATTGAAATGAAAAAATGAGTTGGTAAATGATGAGAGCTGGTTGCAAAAGAATACACAAGAGTTCCTAATGAAGAGCAAGAGCATCCTAAAAGCATATAGAAACTATAGAAAGCAAGCAAATGCTTTAGACAATCCCTTTTTAAAATTAGCCAGGAATGTTTAATTTTCTTGCAAGGATAAAACATTTTTCATGCTGCCAACCCAACATATGAGCTATAAAAATAATAGATATTCTGTCATCCTATCTGGCTATGACCCAAAACACAAGGGTTTTAAGAAGAAAGGTACTTGGAACTAGGCCACATATTTGGTATGATCATCCCTCAAGACCCCAGATATACTTATGAAAGAAATCCAGAAGGAATTAAAATACTATAGAAAATTTTATAATTCCATTTATGCCCTCTTAAAAAAAACAATTGTTCTGTATTACTGCTAATTCAAACTACTTTTTAACAGGAAAGCTGTATTATTTTGAGAAAAGAACATTCACCCATAAAACAAATAAAATATCTGCAGTAGGAGACTAACCAAGAATGCAGACAGTGGATTAAGCTGCTCCCTGAAGAGTGATAGTGTATTTTAAATTATTTACTAGAGGCTCTTTCTCCACCCTTCCAATCTCCTCCTGTGTCACCCTCCTTGCATGCCCTGTGTTCCAGCTCAGGCAGCTGGGCAGAGCACCACTCATAGCTCCTGGAGGGATGCTGGCAGATAAGATTGAGAAG
>JAOXNG010000001.1:34319630-34330801 GCA_028566535.1 Scolopax minor | reverse complement strand
GGTGTGGAAATATCCTGTCCTCCTTACCTACTAGTCAAACTTCCATTCCTGTGAAACCATTCTGTACTTCGTTGCTTAGCTCAGTACCAGTAATTTGTCAGAAATATCTGTCATGGTCTAAGGCCACATCTACCTGTTTCATATCACCACCAGCAATACATTATCATTCTCTTCCACAGAGGGAAAGACATGAAGTTATCTCCAAGAAGGGAGGTCTGAACTGCCACCCATGCACTGCCATCACTGGGCTTGTAGCCATACCAGACATAGCTATTTTTCTTTCTCTACATTAAACTACAGGCTGGTTTTAGATAGTTAAAATTTACTGAGGCTACTGTCCACATGTCTCTAAATCAAACTCAAAAACTTACAACACTCATCAGTTCAACTCCAGCAAAGTTTCTCTTTCAAAACTACCCTTTCATGTCCTGTTAAGTATTTTTTCAACAGAGAACATCTGTTTTATCCTTGTGATTTTTCTCATTTCTTTGGAGCTTATAGCTGTTTTCTTAGAAAATATGTTCTTCACACACTTTCACATCAGCCTTTGCTGACCAGGAAATACCCTTCCCTGTCCATAGATGAGTCACAACTGCTCTCACAGAGAGTCCATCAGCCCTTCATAAAACTTTGCTTTACACCAAGGCTTAAGACATTTAGTTTTCTCCCTCAAGCTCTTTACTTAAATAATCAAGGATTTCTGCTTTCTCATTTACCTTGTCCATGTTCTTAAAGGAGAAGGCATAATCCTGTTCTCAAACTGAGTTTCTGTGACTGTCATTGCCCTCAACTGCTTCTCTTTGCTGTTCTTTATTCTACTTTCTTGCCCACCTGACATATTTTACTTGTTGGTTTTTTCATTTGGCACCTTTTTATACTTTAATAGAAGTATGAAGACTATACACATCTCTTCAGTCTTCTCCCTTACATTCCTTTGTTAAAACTTTTTATTGGCCGTATTATTTTGACATTGTAGGACTTGCATCAAGTCACAGGAGAAAACTATAAAGAACTCTCTTTCCATGACCTTCCTCCAGGGCAGCTCTAACAGAGCTTCCAGATCTTCTTCATGGCATCAGGCTTAGAGGCATTCACTGCCTGAGGACTCCTTACTATGTGGACTCTAATTCCCTGTGACTTAAGGGAGCACTTCTTACGTCTCATACGATATTTTTGTTAGCCCTGAGGTCTTGCACGATGCTTGGAAAGTTGCTTCAAGGTTTTTCCCATGAGTAGCAGTTTCTGAAGCTCTAAGAAGTTCTTGAGACTTGAGTGATTCCAGGCACAGTATCATGGGGAACCACTACATGGCACGAGAGGGAACCTGTCACATACCTACATTAAAACACATATTTTTGGCAAAACTAATCCTATCCAGAACATGTCTCCTCGCAGGTGTTTCTATATCTGTTCTTGAAAAATTAATTATTCAGTTTCTGGAGAAGAAGGGGATGGTGAGGCAAAGGAGAGAATAGCTTAACAGTGGGTTTATCTCCTGATCAGATGTCTTTAGCCACCTCAGCTAATTCTCCTTTACATAGTGGTTTCATTCCATACTGTCTTACAAGCTGTTTTCTCTGCCGGAGTGAATCATTTGCAATTCCCCAAACTGCTCACAGAACATCCTTGTTGCACCCTGAACCTGGCTGAGGCCACACGCACCCTACATGTGGCAGGCAAAGGCTTCACATCCCACCACCTGATAGTTACACACTTTGAAGTGACTCCCTGTCTATAAACCTTTATAGAGCTCTGAGAAAGTCTGCACAAATGTGTGAGTAGTTGTGCACGAGTAACACATTTCTCACTATCACCCAACAGATACTGCTTCTCTGTGTAGAAAAAAGGTTACTATATATTGCCCTGAAAAGTGACATTATCCCTTTACCACATGACAAGCAAAAGCCAAGGTAGGCAAGAGTTCCAGCACTCACTCTTTGCTGGTCTTTGTCTTTATCAGATGATAGTTTAAAAATATATGAATTCCTGGCCCTTCAGATCTTGCCTTGTTCCACAGATTTAAACACTGTGATGACAACAACCTTAGTCAGCTAAAAATGGTTGGGTTCACCACATTCCCTCAACATCTCATAGCATCTAGAAAATATGGTAAGCAGACTAGCTCAGGATCACTTAGCAATATCCTTGTTAAATAGCCTTGGCATACAGTGCACATCCAAAATCCTTCTGGTTTTTTACAGGGCAACAACCACTTGTTTCAAACCAAAGATAACAGAGGTACCTCCATAAGCCACTAATACTTATAAAGGCTATATCTTAGTGTCCATATTTAAAAAAAAACATATTATTTCCCGACTACTTCAGTTTTTCAGTGAAAAACTGAAGCTGGACTACAGACAAGTATCAAAACCAGTTATATTATTATTATTATATTATTATTATATAAGAATAAAACCACACTTCCTGCTGTTTAGCTTTCTTCTTATCAGAACTCATATGAACCAAATTTAGATTTTACAAAAAAATCAGGTTGGAAACTCACAGCTGAGATGTGTTTAATAGCTAAGAAACATTTTTTTTGTTTCTGGCCAAAGTATAACCAGTTTATGAGGTGCTGAAGAAGTGAGGAACAAATCCACCTCCTGTAGCTTCACCAATCAAACTTTAACTTCTCTAACAAATATATAAAGACTCAGAGATGTAATTTTTTAACACGTCACAAACAGCAATACATTAAACATATATATATATTCAAAGCCACTGCAAAAATAATAAATTAAATCAGCCCTTTTACCAACCTGAGGAGCAGGCAACTAAACTCATGCAGTTCAGCCCCCAAGAATTTTTTATAAATCATGGGATTGTAAGAGAGCAAATTCCAAGTTTTCGTTCTTTGCCTAATGTTTCTGGACACTGAGAAATAATGCATTCAAGCTTTTGGCATTAGCTCAATGGCTAGTAGCCTACTTAAATTGGATCTACAGTTTTCCTGTAATTCCCTGAATCCCTGAACTGACATTCGCATCACAGCAATGCAACAACACAGAACAAACAATTCATAGAATTGTCTAGGTTGAAAGGGACCCACTTCAATGTGAGAATGAAACAATCTCCCTTTCCAATAGATTTAGATTAGTTTGGTTGCTTCATTTTCTAAGTGCTATGTAGATTTGAATCTATCCTAGCATAAATATAGGTGTTTAATATCCTTTTCTCAGGTTTATAGGACTACTTACCTCTTTAGACTGTAATGTAGTCAACATATCTTCTTCAGTCTTTTAGCTTATATTAATTCATTATGTGTGATTAAGCTTTGTAGAAATAATTTGTAATTGAATTGGCAGAACAGAAACTGAGTGTAAAGAAAATTTGGCAAAGTGCCCATTTTAGTATACTAGTTCTGCCAAGTGAGTTGATAATAAGATTGAACTGGATTTGAAAGATTAGAGAGACTTGGCTTAGAAGGACATGAAGGTTAGTTCCATATAATTTTTCAGCTGTTTAAAGGGAGCCAGTATTTGAATTTTTGTCTGTACTTTTGTGATGAACTCTTTCTATAATCATCCATGGGGAAAATGGTGCCAAAATTAAAAATTAAATAAAAATAGGGAATTTTTTTTTCTATTAGCTTTGGATGCTGAAATTGATCCACACAGTCCCAAGGCTTATTAGCTCAGAAGCTTATGTGTCAGGGCCTGCCAGATAACTGATTGGGTGACCTACATGCTACAAGAACGTATTCAGACTGCTCAACTTTAAATGTTTTTATTTTGTGCTGCAGACTGTAGACAGAAGAACATCTCAAAATTAAATCAAAGGGGTCAGTGAGAGCTGCCTTGTTACTATTTTCACTGATTTTGCAGGAACTGTTTCTCTCTATTTAAACTGCAAGACAGACTGCAGAAAGGGTTGAAAATATAAGTGACTGCTCACAGAAAGAAGTAACCAAGAAAAACAGACAAACACAACCCCGATGCAATCAGCAGCTTCTCAGGCCATCAGGTTTGTCTGTTTGATGGATGATCAAGCCCTGTTTGTAGATTCTAATGCCTGTTTCATATTTATCATTCATAAATCAAAAAGTCTTGGCAAATTCAAATGTTCTGCAAACGTTTTGCAATTTTGTTAAGACAGATGAAGAAAATCACTTTCTGAGTTTGTTTGTTTTGAGCCACATTATTATAAGTCATTTCATGTACCCTATTAAAAATGTCTTGCTCTTATTCCATGATTGCATCTTTATATGTCTACAGTTTTCCTCTGCACCTGTTGCACCCAGGTTAAACATTTCTATAATAGACCCAAAGCAATGCATGAAAGAGAAGAACTGGAGCTATCAGTCCAGTACATCCAGACGTACAGTTAAGATGGATCAGACTTTTTCAGTTAAAGGTTTGGAGACAGAAATTGTGGAAAGTCATTTTGCAACCAGTTCAACCTAACCACGACAGTCCATTAAGCGATCCTTGAAATTTGTGTCTGTTTTGGGTCCTCCTGAGGGCACACAGCTGGAAGGAGACCTCCAACAGAGACTGGGTGCTGTTCCATGAAAGTTTTTTTCTCTACATGCTGTGAAAGAAAACTGATACTTCCCATTAACAATCAAAATCTTGTTAGAAGGACAAGAATCTGTGTCTTGAAACTAGGAGAAAGTTTCTGTAATTGATTTGTAAGACATTGTTATCTTGCAGAAAGAGGACTAGTTTCTCTACCTTCCACTATCTCCTGCCCTTCCTAATTGCTCTAATTAGAGCAATGCTTTAAGTAGGTATCACCCAGCAGAACCGTCTCCTTCAAATATGGCTGGGAATTCAGTAAATCTGGATGTTGAGGGCAGAGAAGAAAAGAGTTGGGAGTTCTGGGAGCTGCTAGATGATCGGTCTCTTCCCCCTTTCAGATGCTACATAATGCTCCTGCCCCACTTCCCCGCCAGGCAGAGATCCAGGTATGCATAGGAAGGAGAACAAACCTGAACTACAGCAGTCGATGAGCTGAGGTGCAGAGGTGTGGAACGTAGCAGCAGCTGTGTTTACCCTCCAGGAGCCTCCTGGCCCTTTCTGTTGGCCCCATATCCTGGCATGACCCAGCTCAGGGCTGGCAGCCCTCACTCAGCCTGGTTCCCGCTGAGCAGAACAGGGCAAGCTTCTCACCTAAGCTCCCATTTCTCTGCCCAGATGACTGGACTCAAAGGCAAGCAGCCAGGAGGGAGCATGTATCTGTCCAGTGCACGTTTCAATGTGAAGGCTTTGTTGCTCTTACCTTTGCTGGCGATTCAGGTCTGTACATCCTGGTATGAGCTGGACTAGGGGACTTGAATTAGGGGTTCCCTTTTCCAAACTGTGGCAGAGGGATTGTAAGCTCCCCTGAGAAAGAAAAAGCATGGCCAATGGGGCAGTAACATTGTAAAGCTCCTCTGTCAAACCTGACAGAGACATCAATACTGCTTTGTAACTCGCTTTCTTGTCTCTGGAAAACATATCCAGTAAGCAAGGATTATGGGTATATTCCAGCTGTGGCCTTGATGCCAGCTGTCACCTCTGCACAGACCTCCTTGAGGTTTCCTTAGGTGAGTCACGACTAAACTTCTGGCTGGGAAGAGTTACCCAGTTACTAAAGGACAAAGCACAGGACAAGGGCAAAGGACAGAATAAAAGGTCTTTCAGTCTCCTTTGAGCTTCTAGCACAGAGAAGGTGCAAGGTCGATGTATTTCACCACCTTCCTCTAATATGTATTGAATTCACAAAAGAAAGGCCACAAAAAGGTGACTTAGAAATAGAGTTTAATGGTCTGCATTTTGTTCATGGACATATTTTGCAATCATAATAAATCTTAAAAGAGATTAATATATCTTCTGTTCAAGATAGAGAACAATTGTAGAAAAAGGTACAAAATATTTTATTCATAAGTCTAGCAAGACTGGGAACTCAAACCGATTGACTGTGCTGACCTAGTTTTCATGAATACCTGATCTCAAGTATCTGTGCTGGTTGTCTCAAAACTGATAGTACAACAGGAGAACATGCATTTCTGGCCACTAAAACACATTTTTTAGCTCCAGTGATTTCTTCTTTGTGTTTTATTTTAATTCATTGCAGCAATAGAATGATTTTTCCCTTTTTTTTTTAGGATCCACTTTTAGTCAGACTTGCTGGCTTAGAGCTTGCTGAATGTAAAAACCTTTAGCATGAAGAAGCATTAAAATAATGCTGTCCTTGCAGCCTGGAATTGCAGCTAGATTAACATCACTACAAATAATTTTAAAATAAACATGTTTGTTCACTGTATTATAAAACCATGTCCTGTCCATGATATATTATTTCTATTGCAGATTTCATATACTGTAATTCCATATCCCGAAGTGGAAATTTCCAATCAATGAAGACTTTTTAATATTAATTTATGGATACTAAAATTACTGCCACTTATTTGAAACCTCTTACAAAGTGGATTTTGATGTTCTGCAGATCTTTGTATAAAAGATGAAACTGAATTTGTCACTTCTCTCCATTATTCTATTTCTTCTTCTAAGTAATAGGGCTTTTTCTGTATATTTATTCTTCACTGAAACATAGCAGTTTCCCTTTTTTTTTTTTTTAAGATCAGCATACTATGTGTTACATGCGCTAATGAATTGGCATTTATAAAGCAGAACGTATATGGTATCTAAGACGACTGCTGTGAAAATGCCTAAGTTGCTGCACTCTCTAAATAGAGCACAATTATGGCATACGGTTGGAGTGCTTTTATCTGTACTGCCACTGCTGGAAATTTAACTGTGTATGTGACCTGAATATTTAGATCTCAATGGAAAATTCCATAAATGTAGTGTAGCTTCAGAGCACCTAACAGCTGTTACAAATATTATACCCATTATACAACATTGCCAAATTATACATACGAAGCCCCTCTCCCATCCTGGGTGTATTCTGTCACTTGTATTGATGCAGTATTTTAAAAGTCCCTTTGAAAAATGCAATTATTCTAGGTGCTAAGTAGCTTGCATAATTATTCAGTGGTAGTTTTTCCTGTCTGTATATTCATACTTCTTCCTGGCTGTGTGCAGTTAATGTTCAAACCAGAAAATGCAGGAAGAAACTATATTATAAGGGGACATTTACTGCGTGCTTTTGTTTGCTTAGCTTGATATGCATGCTAAAAGCCACTACCTAGCTGAGCAAACACAAAAGGACAGGGAGCAACTCCTCACACTCCTAGAAGGTTTCTTATTATATATGGATGGCACAGCATTGTAATATAGCTATGGATCCTTCCTTTCAGTCTTACTCAGGAGCATGCTGGCATTCCCAAGCATCTTTGTAATAGGAACTGCAGAAACAACAAATGAGAGTTTGTAAGGGCAAAAGAGAGACTTTGCAAAGCACTATATTTGAAAAAGCACAGCATTTTAAACAAGAGTGCCCAAGTTGCAGTCTGGCTTCCTAACTAATGGTTCTTCCTGACTCCTGCTTATATCTTGTTTCTTCCTGCTTTTATAATGTTGGAACATGTCAAAAGTCTCTTTGCTGTAGAGAGGAGAAAAGTGCTAAATGTGGCGCTCCCAGCTGCCATGTGTGGTTGTGTAAAGGGACAGGGAAAGAGTGTAAAGCATTAGGTGACATCCACTTGGGTGTTCATGCATGCCAGGCCCAACCTCAGTAACACACAGGTATCAAACTTCATGCAGAAGTAATGGCAGTTTACCTACCTAAACCAAGCTCTGCATGGCAAATTTCTCTGTGGAGAGGACCCAGAAAGGTTACAAATTCCAACCCTTTGCCCACAGTTGAGCGGGACCAACATTGTCATCATCAGTCCTGACAGTGCTTGTTCAGCTTGGTTTCATGGTTTTCCATAGGCACCCCCATCTCTAGAGGCCATCTGTTCCAGCACTCCCCTGTCTTTGCCCTTATAAAGTGGTATCTTTACTCCTATTGTCTAACTTGAATCTTTCTTGCAGCAGTACATCGCCATCACTACCTGTCCTAAAACAGTAGTAACAGAGAACAGATTGTTCCCTTCCTCACTGCAGTACTGCCTCTGTATGTTGCTCCTCACAGTAACTCCTCATTAGTTTTAATACCAATCATCTCAATCCATGCAATGGCAAGAGGAGGAGATTTCATGTGATGGTCTGTCAGTAAAAATAGGAGAAAGAGAAAGAGAAAAGAACTAATCACCTGTCTAAATCAGGGTAATGGCAATCTGCCCCTGACAAATTACACAGTAGTCAGCTTACTGACATATAGATTTAGACCTAAGATTAACTCTTGCTCCCAGTGGAATGTTGCAACTCATGGGGATTCCCACAAGGAAATGGTCCTTGAGTACTCCTGAGCATCAGGAATATGATTATAGGAGATGCTTCTGAGGCCCAGCAACTGGCACTTGCAACTGAATACCTTTAGGAAGACCTTTCTCAATCAAATCCTGTTAAACTAATAGGAATTTAAGGCAAACTCATGTTTAAAAAAAATGTGATGAAAATAATTTTATTGGTTTATAGTTTAGTAATGCGGCCACCTCAGATTACAATAAGATTGCATCAGATAAGCAGAGCATTGAAGCCTCTGCTCTATTTTCCCTGTCCCTGGGTTCTTTTGAATAATGCAGAAACATCTGAGCAGGTGAATGTCATTGACTGTCTCTGTTGCTGTAATACTTTGCAACTTCTCCAGGTCTCCACCAAATTCTCTAACTGACCACAAAAGTCAAGTCCTATTTTAAGGATCAGAGTCAAAACAAAGGTAGCACTTAGAGAGCACCATCCCCCACAGCCATGCCAAAATACTGTAATCACATCCAGAAACCTTGTGGAGAACTGGTAATTCAGCCAAAGGTGAATTTGACCTCAAAAATTTTAATTGCAGACAATACATATTTTCTGAGCGCTAAATGAGAATCAAGTTTGGGGATATGGCAGAGATGTTTAAACAAAAGGGTTTGGAAAAAAATAATAAAAATAACTGGTTTTTAACATAGCAAAGACTCTCTATCACTGAAGACCCAAAATATCCCTGAACCCCTAGGTATGATTTATAGTTGCCCTCATGCTCTTAGTAGCTTTCTCAGTTCTGTGAATGACATGATGTCATGCAACTTGCTGAAGCTGCATGTCATTAAAATGCAATGGAAATGCCCTCATGCCGGAACTTACTTGTTGTCACCCCCCCTTCAGGAGAGAACAGTATGTTGATGTACTGACAGAGAGAAGCAATCGCCTCTTGCACAGAGGAGTGGAGCAGGGACTGAGAGAAACGCAAGGATCACAGCATCCCTGGGGTGCCATGGGAAAGAAGACCAAGAGCGCCATGGTTGTATGCACCCAGAGAAACCTTCAGTTGCATAAAAAAAGCCAGTAACTCCCTGTCCCCCAGCACACTGGGTACATACAAACCTCTCAAGGGGGCTCATGGGCAGTTGGAAATCTGTCCATCCCCCCTTGTGGTCTCAGGGGTGTAGAGAGTCTGAGCCAGGTCCCAGCGTGGGCCTGGGAAGAAGGCATCGTGCCAGCCTCAGCTTTGCGTTAATGAAAACCTCAGAGACTTCTGAGAGATTATTTGTACTCACTGGGGTTGTAATTTAAAGGCCCAGATCTCTTCCAGTCCAAAACAATTAGTATCATCTGTCATCTACTTATTTCTAATTTACAGTAGTAAAGTCATCTCTCATAGGACTTAAATGAATTTTCTAAACTTTACTATTACTTCTTTTAAATAATAATAACAATTTTGCAACTGACTGTGTTAATTCATATGTAAAAAAAAAAAGTTAAATATTTTCAATGTCAGGCATATTGTTGTCTTCTTATCACACTAAGTTAAGCTATACTCCAAAGAAATCAAATACAAATGCTACTATTACAGTATAAAGCATGCAAAAAATTCACAGGTTCTCCTGGATTAATATTTTTGGCTTTACCTTGCATTTATGACAAAACTTTTTGCAACATTGTACCATGCTGGTATCTTTTCTCCTGAGGGAATCCTACTGACTTCACCCAGACTGACTGGAAGCCATAGAAACACAAAAGGGTATAGGTCAGAAGGGACCTTCAAAGACGATCTAATCCAACCTCTCTTCCATGAGCATGGACATTTTTCACTAGACTAGGTTGCTCAAATCCCTATCCAACCTGACCTTGAAAACTTCCAGAGATGGGACATTCACAGCTTCCCTG
The DNA here is from genome assembly GCA_028566535.1 of Scolopax minor. NCBI lineage: Eukaryota > Metazoa > Chordata > Aves > Charadriiformes > Scolopacidae > Scolopax > Scolopax minor. The sequence goes on along the minus strand of JAOXNG010000001.1, from coordinate 34,320,662 downwards.
GGCAACCTGTTCCAGTGTCTCACTACCCTCAGAGTGAAAAAATTCTTCCTTATATCCATTAATAGAACCAAAGCCAGACACTCCAGAAACCTGACCCTCAGCAATGGCATTGTTAGCATTATCCTTCAGGAAGGCTGGACCACTCTTTTGCCAGTTCTCCCAGTTTAACTGCAAATCTTTTAAAAGCCTACATCCTGGATTCATGGGACAGGGAATAAAGAATTTACAAGGAAAAAAAAGGTTTATAGGATTAATGGTTGTGGAGAAAAGTTTGGAAAATGGAAACTATAGTGGACTGAAATACCACAACACAGATAAAAATTATTCAAATGTTATTTTAAAGCTTTTCTGATTTTAAAACCAACCTGAAAATTTTACATCTCTCTGACTCATGATACTTAACACAGGCAACAAATCATAAAACTGGGAATATTTGTGTACTTAATTCCAATGCCTTGTAAAGGCAATACAATTGGCAGCTGCCACAGTTGTATTTGGGTCAGTACATGCAGTCCCTTTAAGTAAAGGATTTATTTTCATTTGAGAGCTGAAACTTAAAATGTTATGAGCTGTGCTAATGGGATAAATCTGGGATTTCCACAGAACTTCATGTGCTTATCTTCTCCCTGATGTCTGTTATAATGATGATATCACAAAGAAAATCTTGTTATCCAAAACTGTTTTATCCCACACAAGTCTTTGGGGTGAGTTTGGGGTGAGGCATCCTGGCACCCTGGCAATACAAAGCATATTGCATACTGTCAAACAAAAACCCAGCCCAGTGATGACTACTTGTCCACAACAGCCGTTTAATAACCTATATGAAAGGAGATGTCTCCCAGTGGTTATTTCTTGCAGGTTCTAGTGACACTGAGTGGTTACACCTGCCCAAGTGACTCAGTGATTGATACCCATGCTTGTGGCCAAACTGGCAGCTGAAACTCCTTGGACTGGCGTTAGATATCCACTAAAAGATACCCACTCTGTTGCTGAGTTAAAATCAGATTGTCACTGATTTAAAATTCCGATACC
>JAOXNG010000001.1:34275834-34293934 GCA_028566535.1 Scolopax minor | reverse complement strand
GCCTGCCAGGGAGAGGGCACACATCCTGAGGAGCTCGGAGCCAGGGTGGGGACTTCACCCAGCAGCACCCAGACCCAAGGAAAGATGTGCCCATGAGCTGCACTGCAGCCAGGGTTACCGGGGACCATGGCATGTCACCAACGCACAGCAACACTGGGGACCATCCATTAACTCCCTGTGCATCATCGCTTACTCCAAATATAAATAACCCTCTCTAAAAGCAAGAAAATAGGAACCAGTGGGGAAAAGGTGCTGTAATAAAAATAAATTGCATCTGAGATGGATGCGCCTCATCAGCAGATTCTTACATCAATTTTTTAAACATCTTCAGTGAAAAAAAAATAAAAACATGTTAGTTCATAAAGAAAACCCCACTTCCTTCTGATGAAATGGAGACTTGCTGATTGATGATGAGGCTTACTGAAATACTTCAATACTTTAACTGAATCTCTGCCTCTGCTACCAAAAATATGACAATATGCTTGAGGTTTTTGCATTTCTGTACCACAGGGAGAAGACCTTCCTGAACCACCTAATTTTGGAATAGAACGATTTCTCAGGAATTGAAGGGAGCATGCCAAGGCAATAAATCGTTCACTACTTAGCAAAGCAGAAGTATTTGGGGACTCCAGCATGGCAGAAGAGACTTTATAGAATTCAGCAGGAGTTTTAACCTTTCAACTTGTCTGGAGTGGGCAATTTCTGAGAGCCCTTGAGAGGTACCTAAGAAAAGCTTTTGTCAGTAGGATCAAATTCACTGCAGAGAATCCTTACTTATTCAAAATTCATTAAAAGTCTGAAAATTTAAAATAGTTGAAAGCTGTTGGTATAATAAGCCTGTAATAAATGTGAGCAAATCAGGGAAAAAAGAAGAAATGAAACTCATTAATGAAATTTCCATAAGAAATAGTGCAGTTTAAAACAAGTAAAATCAAAGGATAACATAAAGGTTACAGCACATATTTATTTTTATTCTAAAAGTTGCTGATTATTTCTGCTACAAAATATGCAAAAACTCGTTTGTTCTGAATGATGAATGCAAAAACAGTGAGTATGATATTGCTCTGGTCTGTGCTAATCTTTTGTATTCAGCATCCCACTAGCTTAGATTTCCATAGTCATTGTTAACATGAACTTCTGTATTTTTGACAAGTCTTTAGGGTCTGTATACACATTTTAAAATTAGTTCAGCACAATTGCTATGAAAACCAAACAGAACAATATGATATACTCCCAGATTGACCAGTTTAAGACTGAGGAAGACCAGTAAGGTATAATCATTAGTCAAACAAGTTTAGATCTTTAGTGAATGAATGTGTTGAACATTGAACACATCAAGTGATGATATGTCTAGGGTGGTATTTTGTGTATATAGTGTAAATACACTCTTTGAAAGTATATACCCAAATCTTGTTGGTTGACTGGGGCAGTTCCAACATTTAAAGGCAGGGAAGGCAGTAGATGATTAACCTGTGGCCTGAGACAGTACAGCAGAATGGACATCACAAGTCAAAAAATAACAAAGAACAACCTTACTATTACAGAGGAGTTTGCACACTTAAATAATAGCATTTCATTAAAACTGCACCTACTTTATACCGTCTTGGCATATTTCCCTCAGTCTTTTGGTATTAACTGTAAGCTACATAACATACATTTATAAAAGGATGAGTGATAGCAGTTTGGGTCCTGCTAAAGCCACAAAGTTAATGGAATTGCTACCGCAACAGCAAGTGGGACAAGCTTGGGGAGAGAGGGAAAGGGAAAGGAGATGTTGGAACCTGCTCAGGGCTTTGGTATGTTGGCAGCCCCCATTAGTATTGTGAAAATAATTTTTAGCGGTGCAGATGTTATCAAAGCTATATTCCTTGACATTATGCTCTTTTGTTCTCCAAATTCAGCCATGTAGGTCTAAAAATTCACAATTCTGGGTTTTCAGGGTTGAAAGAGCAGCATTTTTTGTATATCAAAAGAGAAATTGCATTATTTGAGCATGAAAGACAATGTATATTCAAAGACAGAAATTCCAGCAATTTAATGACAGTACCATTTTTAACCTGATCTGAGTCTGTTGGCATGTATTTCTCAGCAGTGGTGAGGACAATGTAACCAAGAACATACTGCTAGTCTTATTCCTGCTAATTCACTTCATCTCACACTGCCAAACCAGAATCCCTAAAGAATAATTTGACCCTGTTCCAAACAAATGTTTTCCTGTCTCCGTTATTTATGAAGATCAGAATTTCTTTAAATCATATCCATATATTTTAAAGATATTACAAAAAAAAGTTATACTTCTTAATAGAATCATTGTAATAATTATTACAGAATGTATAAATTTTGCATTTTAATAACTGTATTCATTCTTCTGATATTTCTTTATTTAGACCTATGCCATTGTAACTGTTTCTGAGCCCCACAATATTCGATTGATTTCACATTCTTTTTCTGGCAAAAACACAGATATTTTTGTAATTCTCAGTTTACATTTTAGCTTAAACATTTGGTTTCTTGTAGCTCAGAATTTTTCACTCTTCATACCTGAGACATCTAATAATTCTAAGACATAATTCAGAAAACTGAATGGAAGGATATCAATCCAGATTATATCTGAACTGTTGGATCTTCTCATTTCTCCTTCTCGGCCTTAGTTCAGTATTTCATATATTGAAAAAACCTGAATATTTTGCAGTAACATCTTCTTACCTCTCCTGATAAGTCCCAAGAACTAGTGGATTTAATTCATTTATTGTTTTGTTTAGGTGGTGACATTCTTTGTGCAATTTATTCTGCTGAATTTTGGAAGGCTGGAAATATTAAAATGCAAATAATAATGATAGGTGAAATGTTACAGTTCCCCTAAGAATTAAAATAATGTTTGTCAGACCTGTTATTTTATAAAAATAACAACATTAAATTATGTTATTTTAACACAGTTGTGGTCACAGGTTTATTAGGCTAGCCTAGGATTTAGTGAAAAAGTCTTCTTAAGGGAAACACCTCTCTGTTGGCCTGGCTGATGTTACAGGAGAGACGTTTCTGAGGTATAAAAGAACTCCAAGTGTTGTTTGTGTTTTCTTCAAAATGCAGAGTTTTCTGCTGAGAAATGCAGAAAGTAGTTGCTATTGATGATTACACTGGATAATGCTTCAGAAGTTTAGCAGGCAGCTGATTCTGTGGTCATCACATAATGATATTAACTTTTTTTAGTTTTGTGGTATTCTGTATTAGAAATCTGTAGGTGTAAAGTCATACTGTTTCCATAAGCCATGAGTGCCCATGTGCATTATGGTTCATCTTAGTAAAATGGCTCTAGACAAACACAAATGTATATGTCAGTTTGCATCTAAGTAAGCCACTATTTTCAACAACACTATGTCTATCACAGGAAACTGACTGAAAGGATGAAAAGGTTTTAGAAATAAATTTAAAAAAAAAGCAGTGACTTTATAAATATGATGACATTTTGTTCATGGAAAAGATGGAAAGCCGGGCTGAATAAAGACAAATTAAAGGGACATATATTCGGTGATAAAATACATAATGAAAATTAGGAACATGGGAATAATGAGGAGGAAACAGCCATACCCCTAAAAGTGGGCTACAAGGTAGTTCAGCAGTAAACCTACTTCCAATCTTAAATATATTCATGTAAATCTAATGAATGCCTTATGGTGAGCAGTAGTATTTTTGCAAGAACTCATGCCATCAGCAGGAGTAAGCCTGAAAAGGACAGGTGAGTCTCCTGGATTAGTAGAGAGTGTAAGGATTCACATTTTGGAGGAGCTCAATAATGTATTTGCCACTAATTTTGTCACAGTGAGTTGGGGTGTTGTCTAAACTTATATTTTGAGGCAATAATCTCAAGATAAAGTCCAGTAATACATTAATAATGTAAATTGCATCAAGCTATGCTCCTTTTTGCTATACTGGAGAGAAAAGAATTTTTGAAACACAATTTGGAATTGATAGATGTTTACCTAATATTAATGTGTATTTCTTCAGACACGTTTGCCGTATCTTAGAAGCAGCATATCCGCAATGTGATGCAGGGGTTGCTATGGTGAGTTCACATCTCTTATTTAATGCTGTACCTGAGTAAATACACATTGTAATAACCTCTGTTAGAGGTGCTATTAGTAAAGTTATGTCAGCAGTTCTATCAAAAATACTTGTTTTCCTCGATTTCGACAAAAGACACAGAAAACCAAATCCACAGAAGTCTTTGCACTCTTCTAGTGTATCTTTTTCACAGCTTCAATTATTTTCTGACGACCTCTGTCATAAAAAATCTAATCAAATCAAAAAACAGGGGATTTGTTTCTATTCTAGTAGCTAGTGATTTTGATGACAGTTATGGGACTTTTCATTTAGAAAAATCTGTCAAAAAATTTGGGTGTTAGTTCTCATTTCACTGTTCCAGTCGGTGCCAGTGGGCATTCAGTCAGGCATTAATTGCATTACTTTTTTTACAGCCCTTCTGTACTGCCAGAGTGGTATAAAGACACTTTTGTGTAAAGGAGAATTAGGTCCTTAGTTCTTGTATTTAATAACTCAGTTTAACTAAATAGCATCAGAAATTCAACTTGTAGACTCCAGTGCATTCTTTTTGAGCAATTGTTTGAGTCACTCTCCAGGATAACACAGAAGAAAGGAGTGCATTGATGGAAGTAATTGAATATGTTTATCTTTTTGGCACCTGTTTATTTTTCTAATCATTTACTTTGAAAAAGAGTAAGTAACTTTCTGAGAATATTTTCTCCTATAAGCTCCCTTGTGTATGTCAGGATAACTCTTGCATTATGCATTTGTATAAATTTGTAGATTGACTTGATTAAATGTTTTTCTTTCATGAGGTGTTTTTCTTAACTAAAATAACTTTTGTAGGAAATGTCTATATTAGAAAAAAGCCTTTCTACAAATTAATATTTTCAAAACAGAATACACATATTTTTGCTCAAAAATCGTGGGTTTTACGGACCTGAGTGGGAAAGTCAAAATAGTTAAAAGAACCAAACAACCTTTTCCAACTTGCCCATAAGGTCTAATTATTATACCGAGACTTGCATATGTGCTTGTATATGTTCACTTTATGAAGACTATAAGTTTAAGTGGAATGGTTTCTTCTGTGCTTCATGTCAGCCAGTAAGAGAGGATATTCATTACTGAATTGGCTGAACAGTGAAGCTGAATAAACACATCTTTCCCATAAGTCAGGAAGAACACGGTTGGATGGAGAAACTCAAACAGATCATAAATGTACATCATTAGATGGTAATGAGAAGAGAAGTCTATTTTTTGAGAATTTACTTCCATGGTCAGAAAGAGAGATGTGATGTGTTTCAGATACTAAATATATAAACTGATATAAACTATAAAGTCTGAGTTTATACACAGCATAAATCAAAGCTCTTCATGTTCATTTAAGTCATAGAGATGCTTGAAATAATTCTGGTAGTATTTGGGGGGCAAGTCTTTTAAAATGATACAGTATTTGAATATTACTGCTTCATTTGTTGCTCAGTTTCTCTAGTGCCATATAACTGGATAGCTCCACAAAATCAGGAATTAGAGCACTAGAAGATGAGAAACAGATCATGGACTTTCAGCCTTCTGTTGTAAAGCTTTCTTTCCAAATACAAGCCAGTGTCTAACGTTGCAGTGCTCAGGGCCAAAAGTTGCAACACTGAAAAATTTAGAAAATAGTGTTCAGTAATATAAATAATGGAATAATAGAACGTAATGAATTCTACAGGTCTAACAGCCCCTAGCTCTGAACAAATTATGACTAAAACACCAACCTATCCACTTTTGAATTGAATTATCAACACGTAGCATTAGTAATTCCTCTTTTATCCCATTAAGTTCCTGCATTGGTATTTTGCATACCAGTTCTCTTCAGTCCTATTCATCAGTGTGCAAAGATATCCTTCTAAGACAGCAAGTCAGCATATTTTTTCTTTCTCTCTCTTTCCCTCACTTGTGCATATAAAACTGGGGTGAGAAGGACTAAAAGAAGAGGGCTAAGTTCTACATTTAAGGGTCTTCATTGGAAAACAGTTTTCAGATCTCAAGGGTAAATACCCATATAACATCAGCTGAGTAAACCACCAAAGCTCAGTTAATCTTATGCATGGTAAGACACAAATAAGTGGATCCTACAGTGTAGCATTTGAGCTATCTTTAAAAAAACAGCAGAAGACAGTGCATGATGCATCAGGGCAACATGCTAAGAGCAACCTCCCACCATCCCTCAGGAGGTCAGAGCCTACATATTGAAACAGATGACACTTCCCTGATTTCTTTATGGACAGTACCAGCCAGCATGTATTCAAAGCATAACCTTGAGATGACAAAGGTATGGATTTAGAAGACCTACAAGAAATGGAAAAAATCTTGGTCCATGCTTAAAAAGTTCTACCAGTGTGATATCATTTACTGTATGTACCACTTTTCTGAGGTGCGATGTATAGTTTTGAAGTTAACTATACATTTTCATTGCTTTTCTGATAAATTTAGCACTTCTTACTGAAACTGGGTGGTTGCTAAGACTTCTTGTTGTTACTTTCTTTATTCTTATGACAGACAATTTATCAGATTAATCTGGAAATACAAGTTCACATGTTGCATCTTACCAAAAATCCTAAGGACCAACAGTGAGCCACAGACTCTAGATCTTGAAAGTCATGTGACAGATAGCCTGGGTACATAATTTGACATGATTTAAGTTGGTGGCTATAAACTACTAACAACAGAAAGCAAAAATTCAGAATCACAATGTGATAATTTTCTTCACTAATAAAATCAATAGTAATATCCAAGTGTGTATAGTTCAGTGAAGGGGAGGATTCACCATCTTGTCAATATTTTGAATTTCAGTTTCAAATCATGCAAGACACAGTCTTCTGTAAAATCTCAGCTGCTAGACCATGTCATAGCTAAACAGTTAAGCATTTGAAGGAAGAAATGAAAAATTTAAGAATTATTAAGAAATATATTTTAAATGTTTTAAAATATTATTTTAATGTCAGATATACAATTAAAAGGTGAGCTTTGTACAGCATTTTAGCCAATCAAAACATTCTACAAACACTAACTGTTTTTCATAAAATCATGGTGAAATAAGGAGGAAATTATTAACACACTTATCCACTCATTAGAATTGATGATTTTTTGATCTGATGATTTTTGCAAGTAGTAGTAGTCAAGATTACCATCTACTCTTGATGATTTTGATTTCATAACCACCATGGATAGTTTCTCTATACACTATTAAAAATGGTAGAGTTTTCCTTCAAGGTAAAGTTTATTTCAAAGTAAAAAGAAAATTCCTGATGTAGCTCATTTTTTCATTTTTTCTTAAATTTATCAAGCAACTAGATCTGAAAATTTAAAGGTCATATTTCAGAAATTAATGTTAAAAACATTGCAGAGGAGGAGAAAAGACAAGGTAAGTTAACAAGAATCAGAAAATTTCATTATGAAACCAAAGGCTTAAATTTAAGGAACAAATCTTTGCTTCTTAAGCCCACTACAAGTCCTGTTAGGAAGTGTGGTTTTACCCTTCTTTTTTTTAAAACAGATTAGGTGGTAATGTTCTAGATATTGAAAATGAGAGGAGCAAAATTGCTGTATGTTGCATGAATATGAGTTTTCAGAATTTTTCCTTTTCACGGTGAAAAAATGAGGGGATGTAAGGTTACACAGACAGATCTTCCTTTGCCAGTAATAAGTATTATTTAGCCTCAATGAGTATTTCAAGATTCAGCCCATGTTTCTGTTTATCATTTATTGCCCACAGACACCAACGCAGGTGAGGACACAAAGCAAATAAAAGGGTAAGTGGCTGATGGACACTTCTAGTTTTGTTTGAAATAGGTGTCACAGAACTCTTACATGTCTTAAAAGCATGACTCCTCTTGTACTTTTTTGTTTCTATTTTACTATGGAAAACAACATTCCTGATCTGAGAAAGTATGCTTTTTTCGCACTTAGTGTACTGTTAAATTTGTTCAGATCTTCCTCCATGTGAGAGTGAAGTCGGTCACGTTCTTAATGCTGCCCACAGGAGTAGAAGGAACATTGGCTCAAGCCCTTTCTGACAATTTACATCATTGGCCAACAGTGGAGGAGAAGAACAGTGACACCACCTCAACCATGGTTCACTGACAATTTACCTTTTGTCTCTCCTGATTCCCTTTTTCTTTTTTTTTTGGAGCAAGAGTGGATGCAGAAAGAAACTCCAAGAGGGAAGGAGCACTTTAAGAACTTTTTTTCAGCTAATTAAAGTTAGGTGCGGACAGGCTGAAGGGATTCCCATCCAGACATTGGCAGAAGAAAGACTAAAACAGAGGCCAGAAAGGAAGTAGAAAGAGTAACTGGCTCAGGAGACACAAACTTTCCCCTCTAGGTCAAAGTATCAAACGTAGCCCGGAATGGGGGCAAAGATTGAAAAAAATCTCTGTTATCACTGTTTCTGTTCAGGATGCTCTGTGAAATTTTCTAATAGCTAGTTCAGCTGCACAGATCATAAACCCCTTGTTATCATTCCCAGTTGTTTACACTTTAACATAGATCAGAATCAGATCCGACACAAGTCATATATCTTGAGTAGGACTGATATTCTCTATACAGTAATTCTTGTTTCCCTCTTGCCAAAGTGGTGAAGCTAGAGTAGCCAGATATTTAATATCAAGCCAAATATGGACAAGAAGGAGCTCTATACACAAACACTTCTAGAAATAGAAGTATATTCATTTTCAAATAGAAATGTCATTGAGCAGTGCACACAGACATTGTATCTGTATAAGAATATGGAAATTTCCCACCTTCGTATTTAAATAGGACTATAGAAAGAAAATCTCACTTACCACATAGCGCTACTTACAACAACAACAACAAAAACAAAAAAAAAAGAAAGAAAAAAGAGTTATCTTCTCAGTCTCCTTGTTTTGCTGGAATGGAGGTGGGGAGAAATCCAGCTTAGTTCATCAACATGTTTAAATAGTGCCTTTGAGAATGGATTCAGAAGCAAATATGTACCGTTGCACTGGGCAGCTGCTCTTGTGGATTTCCAGTTAAACAAACATCTATTGCAAGGTATGTCTCGTAATGAGGTTGTTTTCTCTAGACTTTTTCTAGGGTCACGGTCATCACCTGGGAATTGTGGTTTTCATTCAGATTTACGAAATTGCTAATCGATATTTGTTCAAAAATTACACAATGATATAATAAACTATAGTGGTGTATGAATGTGCAGGATATTTATGTAAAAGTAAAGTTAATTTCCTGTAAGAAATGGTGATTTCCAGATTTTAATTCAAATTGTAGTTAACAGAGTCAAGCAGAGTGACAAACCTTATAACATGCTAAATAATTTTTAATATTTGAGAAAAAAAAAAAAAAATGTGAAAACTAATTGTGACAAGATATAAGTATAAACACAGCTTTATTTTAAGAATACCTGTATATGAAATTTCTGATTACTTTCAACAGGCAAGAGTGAAGTAAAGAAGCATGAGTCTTTGCAGGAACGGTGACTGCTCATTGCAGCGCGCTCACGCCTTCTCTGTTGTATTCATTCAGTCTGCTGAGCTAGGAAAAAGCTTTTATTAGTAGGATATGTTTAAAAGAACAACTGACTGACTACTGGAAGTCAAGAATCACTTATTCTTTAATACTAAAATAAATTTAAAAAGCTGATATAGTAACAGATAGTCTCATTAAATATCATTTTAACCATTACAGTAAATACGTTTGTCTTCAGCTTCAGAAGGACAAAACTCTCCAATTTGGATTTTTTTTTGTGATTGCTTTTACAACTATATGGAGCTACAACAGAGTCTCAGCTACTGACAAGCCTCTGTGCTTGCTCCTGAGTTAGGTGCTCAAATTGCAGTGAAGTGCCTGGCTTCATTTTTCTCTGATTTTTAGCAGCTGTGTTTAAATTGCAAGCTTGATTGACAATTATCTCACCTTGACAGAAGCTTGATTACTTCGGCTATGAAAAGATTCTTTACACTATTTTGTGCTAAACTGTTACGTTTTTATCCCACTTTTTTCTCTTAACTCTTACTTGTTCCTGAACAGCCATAGCTACAATTTTTTAAATTAAGCCAAAACCATCATGTGGTTGTGGCTGACATGACACTCCAGTCTCTTGGAATGTTACTTCTTGAATTTGCCTATGTGCATGAAGTTCTAGCACAGATAAAATTTTAAATCAATTTTTATCCAAGAGTTCTATTGAACACAGATTGTGATAAACTGTTAATTTAGGATTAAAGAGAGAATGAAAAGCCAGCAATAAAGGTCCTTTCATAGCAGTGGGGGATGAATAGTGGAAAATGTTCTTGCTGCAGACTAATCAGAGTGTAATTGCTAAAGGAACCAATCTTTCATTAATTGGAAAGGCAGTAAACTCAATCAGTCACAGTGCCAAAATATTGCAGTTCAGTTGAAGAATTTTATTGAACTAATTGGCTTAATTGTTGTAAGTAATGCTGTTATAAAAGTCATTATTAAGAAACATTATTCTCCGTATCTTTTTCTGAAACACAAAAACTTTTTATGAGCAAATGATTTTCATTTCCAAAAAAGATGAGACAACACTTTTGATTTAAGAGAGCAACTCAACTTGGCTATGTTTCATTAGAAATTATCAGTACTTGATTTTGGATGTCATCAGAGATAATGCGAAACACTTTGTACATGAAGGGTACTTTAGCTACATTTAGTCTAGCTTAAACATTTCTGATGGCATTTTCTGACAGTCAAAAAAAAAAAATTTCATTTTATCTGCCTAATCTGGGTATAACAGACCAGGGAAGTCTGCCTCCCACTTTTTCACATCCTCCCTCCACTACTCTTCAGCCCTGAGGGAATGTTGTACAATTGCTGTGGATTACTCGCTAGCTCCACAAACAGTTTAAACTGGAACAAGCAGTCCTGGCTTACCTTCCAGTCCTCTGCCTGCTTATTGCCACTTGCATCTCTCTCTCTCTCTTCTGCCAGATATTCCTGCAGCCACATGGTGAGTGGGAACAGGGCAAGGCTCTGGGTTAAAAGTAACTTCTTTTTTTTTTTTTTTTTTTTTTTCCCTGTATGTATTTATGACTATTTGCAGTCACTGGGGACACAAGGAGAGTAAAAACAGTGATTGGGTCAGTCAGAAGCTGGCACTGCCTCTTTTAGCATCGGCATTTGCTTATGTTGACTTAAGGGAACATCACTCCTCTGGGGTTCAAACCCAGCTGGCCTCTGTGGAGCAAGAAGCTGTAGCCCAGATACAGCGGTCACCAGTTCTCTTCCTTTCCCAACAGTGTTTGGAGTGATTGAAAAATACGTCTCATTGGCAGCAGTTCTGATGCAATATCTCTTAAATTCAGAAAGGGAGAGTGCTGTATGTAACCCTATATGAACTGCAACTGTAGTGTCCTGGCCATGTCTGTGTAACCTCCTGGGTCTGTGAGAGTGACAATAAATATTGACATCACTGCAATGCTGAGCAAACTGTTTGGTAGGTTTTCATTCCACTATGAACCTTTAGTGTGTTTCTAGCAACATCCTGTTGCTTATCAAATCAGTCACATACTGACAGTGAAAGATCTGTAGGGGAAGGTAATGTAATTCACTAGATCCAATGGCAGAATTCAAGAAGGAACATCCACATTTCCACATGCCAAGTCCAAAAGGTAGAGCTTGTTTGTCTCTCAGATATGGTCCACAACCAAGGAGATATCAACGGTGACTGAGTTTTCCTATAAGGTTACTTTCTTTGATTGCTATTTGTGTTCAGAAAGTTGCTTGGCAGACTTCTTGCCATCAAGCTGTGGAGTCGGCATGGCTCAGGGGTCCAAAAGGCTCAGTTAAGTGCCTGGAAAACTTCTCAGCCAAGGTTCTGCACAAATTCATTGCAGCTGCAACATGAAAATAGGGTTGTCATTACTGTTGCTTTATCACTGTTATTTTTAGCTATTACATATGTCTCCTGTGGCTTCTCCTATTGATCAAATGCTGTTATGTTAACAGCCATACATGACCATTCTAACTCACATGTTTTTAGGAAAGAATAGAACTTAAATCTTGGGAAAGCTCACAAATTAGGACTGGAATTCATGAAAGTATCTTCCCCATGGAGTGCCTCTTAGGATTAAGTGCAGTAATGAGAGGTGGAGGACAATCTGCTGGGTCAGATACTGGCTGCCATCACATGATACTATTGAACTCGGTGGACCAATGATTTGATCAGAGAGGACAAAACCTTGCAGAGTTTTCACAGTTTGGTCAGAGCAAAAGTATGTTTTGCACAAGGTAGCAGGAGGGATATAAAAACACGACAGTGAGTAAACATGTTTCAGCAAGTATAATAAACAGAATTTTGAGCCTTCAAAACAGAGCCAGATTTCTCTTTTAAAAGAGGAAAAATGCACAGCCAGGCATTGTCTCCTATGACAAATGATAATAATGAGCAATAACAATAACATGAATCATCTGGCGATTTTTAATTTTTTTTTAGAGACTAATAAATATTACAAAAAGTTCGTACCATGGGGTAAGGAACACTATCAAGACAAGATGTGGAACTGACATAGTCAATGCTTTTCTATATATGAAATTTCAACAGAAGAAAAAATAAACCCAAGAATGTTTCACATAGAGTATGGTTTTGATCTTTTTAACCCTTTTGCATCCTGTCTTTTTAATGTGGTTTTATTTGTGGCTAATTTTCTCTGAGGGCCTACATGCTCCTTTGCTGCTTAGCCCTGAATGTATTTATCCTTGTAATGTTCAAGTGAAATAAGCATGTATTGTATCCCTAGTGTTGCAGATAAAGGGCTGGGGAGCAGAGAGTGGATTAGATCCTTTATGTACATCAAGACCTCTTGCTCTGAGCTGTTATGAGTTTGTCTACAAGGTACATTTTGGGAAGACATGCACTGACACTTCCCATGCTCAAGGTCAGTCTAATCCATGAAAAACTTAGGAGTGGAGCAGAGGAGAAGTGAAGCTTTGTCTCATACTGGTAGGGGTGTGTGTGGTTTATTTTGAACAGATTAGGCAGACTGAAAGGTGAGGAAGCTTTGACTTTGTAGAGCCTGAATTGTCTCGATCCTGAACTGTTCTGCCCTGCCCAGGTGATGGCTGTGGCAGAGAGGACCTCCCCAGGGAAATTGTCAGTGCCTAATGTATTGGTGTGAGCTCTGACTGTCACCCTGATGCCTAAGCACTCCAAAAATGTTGCCTGAGAGATGTGTTCAAGATGGTAGAAAAACTCTGCAGCAGAACCAAGAATTCAGTTTCATGCCCTGGAGTAACCGTGAGGCATCTGGGGAGATCAGAACTAGGTGTTCAGTAACCTCCTTTCACAGCCTGAAAAGAGTAATAGGCTCACATTGTACTGGACCAGGACTGCATTGGTTTCAATTCTTTTTCATTCATTTTAATAAATGGGAAATCCTTGTAAGCTGTCCACACCCATAGGTGTCCAAAGGCATTCTTTTCCCCTTGTGTAAATATATTTTTAAGAGTAGTACCTCATCCTGATTCCTTCTAAAGAGCTGACTCTGCTTTCAGGGTCTAAGTGCTGCAAAGTATTATACACTACTCAGACAGCACAAATAACAGTATTGCTCTCCCACAGAGTGTGCTAATGAAAGGGAAATTTGATTGCTTTCACAGGCTGATTTTAATCTCATCTAGTTTATATGAACACGTTGTTATTTTTATAAATAGAGATGTACCCATGGAACCCTAAAGATTACTGGTGAAACTAAGTTATCATGGCTTTTTTTGCATGTTTTATAAAAACTTGTTGACTCCTGATGTAACAATGACCAAAACACAAATGGCCAAGTCATGGTTAACACAAATACAGTCAAAGACACACTAGACAAATGCCTGCTAGGAAGAGTTTGCCCACTTTATCCAGCTAGGCCAGTGGCCCAATAAAAGTGTTGCCCCATTCCCTCCCCACCTCTTTAGCTCACCATGGGAGCTAGAACTATGTTGGTGATCTCAGTCAGGAAAGACTCAGGTCTTGCTATACCCTACTGCGGGTCAATTGTGTTCAGTGCCTCTCTGCCTCCAAGAAGAGCCTGGCTCTCTCCTTTCTGTATCCCCATTAGGTTTTTGCAGATAGCAATAATATCTCTCATTAGCCTTCTTTTCTGCAGACCATCCAAGCCAAGCTCTCTTTGTATGCCTTGCACTCCACCACCATCACTTGAGGTGGTGGGGTGGGGAGGGACAGATGGCAAAATTCAAAAGTACCTGATGGAGGGGAATAATCTCTTCCCTGCCCTTGACCTGCTGGCTTCACTCTAGCTAATACAATCCAAATGGTTTCATGAGAGATCTTTCAGTCCTTCACCCTGTGATCCTGAGGTGAGGAGTAGTGGTGGCCAGCTCTTCCATCCCAGCACATCATGCTAGCACATATGGAGGCATTTGAGAGCTGTACACTACTGACAAATATAGGCTTCTCTGCCTGACTAGACATGAACAAAAATGTATGTGTGTGTTCCCTATCAGATGATGAATGGTGAGCTCTCCCCAGCCTCTGTGACTAGAACTGTATTGGGTAGATAACCACGGACACGTGGTGGTGGACACATATCTGTTCATGCAATGGGACAAACCCTGGGCCCAAGGTAAGAGGAAGCCACAAGCGGGCTAGTCTAGCAAGCAATCCCGCTGAAAACTTTTCTTTTCTTGCATCTGAAGGGCCTCCAAGAGATGGGACAACAGAAATAGGGACCACTTGGATGAAATGTTCTGGCAGTTTGGATCTGAGCTGGGCTGCTTCTGATAAGCTGCTCAGGGTGCAGGGTCCGTTGCAGCTGCTGCAAAAATTTGCCTCCTTAAATGAAGATGAAGATCAAAATATCAAACTAGGCTTAACTCCTTTTCACCCAGCAAACCTGGACCTGCAAGTTTTCCAGATCTTGAAAAAAGCAGAGGTTCAAAGACATGCCTAAAGTATAGCTCTGGATGCTCCTAGGGCCCCTGAGTCTCAACATCTCTTATTGCCCAAGTCACAGGTGTCAAACCAGGCGGTACATTTGAGAGCCTGAAATCACTCACTCATGTTTGGGCAGGACACAGCAGCAGCTATGGCAAAACACAGGCACTCTTTTCATCTCCATAAAGGGCAGTTCTCTACACTTGGCAAATGGCACAGTGTAAAAAGGTTGGATCAATCACGATATATAGCTCTACACAATCAGGGATTTTAAGACTTCTTATATATAACGGTATAGAAAGGAATTAGGCTGAAGTGATCCAACACCTCAATATTCCTCAGTGATCTATTACACTTAAAAACTTACAAAAGTATGGTATTATATTTAACTTATGAAACCATGTTATTATATTGCATGTTATCCAGCCATGGCTATTCTCTAGCTAGTAAATTCATCATTCCTCTGCCCTGCAGCTTTGTTTGCTCACTATTATTCCATGTAGAGCATGGACAATATGTTCTTTCTAGCACACGTGGGCACTTTCAGAGCAAACAATAGACACAGGCTTGCAGTGAAAATCTCCAGGTAGCCCCTGCCTTTTCTCAGGCAAGGCTTGAAGCCAGGAATAATTGTGCTGACAGTGCAAGATGTTCCCGAATGTGATCTGAAAATAACGGAGAGGGGATTGGCACCACTGAAGTAATCGTTTTTATGTGAGGGTGTGGAACAACAGAAGGCCTGGAGTAAAAATCTAGAGAGGATGTTTTTGTCCTTTCCTTACATCATTCAAATAGAAAGAAGGCAAAACAAATTTTGCAAGTCCTTCTTCTAAATAGTATACATAACATGAACACCCTTCTCAAAGCCCAGACTCATACCATCAACCTTTAAGCACTTAACTGAAGAGAATTAAAGAAGCTGGCTGGTGACCATAAGCCCCTTCAAGATGGGCTGAATCATTTTCTCAGATGTTCCTGTCTCCCTACATTGAGATAATAAAGACCCTGAGGCAAATTGCCTCCTTTCTTACTCATTGCAGTTGAAATGCCTTTTGTTAGGTGTTATGAACCTGAACCTCTCTGTCTTTTGCTTAAAAATATTGGGCAATAACTTGCACTCTGCACTGGCAGGAATTATTATAACAGGGAGATGCGGTAATGTCGCAAAGAAAATATCCTGTGCCGTCTGTAGTCATACTTAATGTTATAAGCACACCAAGTCAACAAGCACAGTAGTAAAGGAGTTAATATATATTATTATAGCCATTATTCTGAAACTTGTGTTTGTTATAAGGAAACCTATTTCTTAAAATCAATCACTTGAGTTTTATTTAGAATGCTATTAACTTTTCCTCAGTTCAGTGTAGCCAATTGCAAATGCAGTTGTTTCATACTTGCCCTGTGAACCTCGTTATTGTGAGAGAGACTGAAATAAACTTGAGGATAAGAAGAAATTATGTTTTCTGAAAGGAAAAACAGGATATTGCAGCCCTTTTTCAGCACATACCAGTTATTCTGGTACAAAGACTTTAATACATTTATCAACTATCCTCAGTTTTGTTTTGCAAAATTTGTATATATTAATATTTTAAAAGGGCACTTTGAGCTCTGTGTGGGTGGTTATGTATTCACAGTTTATGTGTGAAAATGAAAAAAACTTCTTAAGACAAAACTTGCTGCTCTTTTTCCAATAAATCTCCTCAAGAAATCAATGGACTATTGAATTCCTCTCCAAATCTTTTTTTTTTTAACTTGTGTCTGACACATGGAGTGTTGTTTGCTTAACATCTGGCCATGTCTCACCTAATCACATTCCTGACATCGGTAGTTTTAAGTGCATCTTTAATATCTTTGTATTCCTGCTTGTGGCATTAAGCAGTTTCACAGATGCATCAGAACACTGGTTGGAAGTTACCTGTGGAGGTCAGCTGGTCCAGCCACCTCCACAAAGCAGAGCTGCCACAAACACCAGATCAGCTCAGGCATGGCTTTGTTTCACAATGTCTTGAAAACCTTCAAAGACAGCGACTCTGCAGCTTCCCTGAGCAAAATGCTCCCATGTTGCACTATCATCCTCCTAAAGGCCAACCTGAACCTCTCACATGCTGGTATGTGGCTCATGCCCTGTGTCTAGGTTGTCTGGCACTACCAAGAAGAGTCTCCCTCTTTGTAACTGCACTTCCAATAACTGAAGTTTGCCCTTGTCTCCCACCTTATCTTCCCCTCTGCCGACCTAAACAAGTCCTGTCTATCCAACCTTTTCTGTTCTGAAAATCCAAATGTAGTCCAGCTAGAGCCATGTGGCTCCTTGGATTTGCAGGATCTGTGTGAGACTCCAGGATGTTTGGAGATGAAATTGCTCTTCTTGGCCTTGAATTTAGAAAACAGACAAATAAGATTTTTTTTACTGTGCATTTTTAAGGATAAAGAGTCAGCTAATACTGAAATGGTCCTTATAAAAGTGTTGTAACCCTTTGAAGTGTGGATTTAGGCGTATGTGTAGATGTGTGTAGGATCAGATGCTTTGAATCTGACGCAGATTGGTTTATTGTCACCAGATTACTTTGTCTTCTCGTGTACTGGTGAAGAGCAGACATCCACAAGAAAATAGCAAAATGCACTTTGCTATCCTCTACAGACTGGCTGCCTCAATGACAATGATGATGAGTACAGAGTGAAAACTGAACTCCAGCAAAATCTCCTGCAATTTCAGAAGACAATATTTGAGCAAACACAGACAAACAGAAGGCTGCTGTACCAAGAGAAAGGTAGTATGAGTCAGAGCAGCAGTTACTTCAAAACAGACACATTACCAATTTTATTTTTTTAGTTTATAGGTGAGAGCAAGATTTCCTGTTTGTAGAAAACAGGAAAATGTTAATAAACCATTGAACACAACCTTGTGTTCTAAAAAACAAGGTCCAAATGCAGTGAAAATGTACTTGATATTTTGGTAAAAACATTTCTTACGCCTTCAGTACCAAGCCTATTTCACCCTAAAAAACCTTTCTGCCAGTCAAGGCTTCAGGCACAGGCAAAGTAGGCAGCTACACGGGCAGCAGCCCAGCCCTGACCTGCTCTGACTAAGCCCAAATGCTAGTAGGTGGCAACTGCAGCCCAAGAGTGTGGGTGTCACAT
>JAOXNG010000001.1:33998906-34009616 GCA_028566535.1 Scolopax minor | reverse complement strand
GGGGGAGGTGTCCCTGCCCATGGCAGGGGGGTTGGAACTAGATGATCTGCAAGGTCCCTTCCAACTCTAACCATTCCATGATTCTATGAAATGCTAGACAGAATTCAGTCTACCTTGTAGCAGCATCTTAACATGTAGCATTCTGTAAAAGATGTGGTGTGCCCCCACAGTTTTTTAGAACCTTCTCAAATATATGAGGTTTTACAAAATGACATCTTTCTTACAGCCCTTTTATGTTTTGCCAGTGTCTTACAGGTGC
The DNA here is from genome assembly GCA_028566535.1 of Scolopax minor. Lineage (NCBI taxonomy): Eukaryota > Metazoa > Chordata > Aves > Charadriiformes > Scolopacidae > Scolopax > Scolopax minor. Next base: position 34,009,357 of record JAOXNG010000001.1, on the reverse strand, counting down.
TCTTTTGTTAAACTTGAGTGAGGAACACTGCTTACTCCCTTCACTTAAATGAAAAGGTCTGTATGGCAGGTTCTGAGCCAGGTTATGATTATTAGCTTTATACAGGAAGGACATACCTTGTGTATGTGTCCACTGTAGGGTTCTTGAAACTCTCGTCTCTTTGGATGGTCAGACAGGTTATCAGACGATAATTGCCGTGTCTAAGCCACTGCAGCAGTTCCTCGAGTTGTATTTGCACATTTCCACTGAGTTCTGCTCACCTCCCTTGCTTAGTTCTGATGTTGTCCTGTCTACTTCTGTGAACGCTCACTGGACATGAGCACTGAGTGTCTCTTCAGCTTGCTGTTGTCGAGGTGGCCACAGAAATGAAAGCATTGAATCTAGTGGGGACGTAGCTGTAGCCACAGCATCTGCAATGTCAGTGTCTTGCTGCGAGACCCTGGAAAAGGAGGTCCTGAGGAGAAGGTTCCCTGTAGTGTTTTGGTGTCGGTTTTTATTTTTCTTTTGTGTAAAGAAGGGGAAAGTCAGCAGAAGGCAGTGCACTGTTCAGGGTGGTATAATTGCAGCCATTTGGCATTGACAGTTTTCCCCTGTGACTTTACCTTGTGTTTTCATGGATTTGGCAGGTAATCTGGGTACTGCTGTGTCCTTGAAAGGGGGGCAGTTTGACACCAAGGTCGTAGCTGTTCTAGCACCTTGCCACTGCCAAAAGGGGCAATCCGGTTTTATATCTTTCCTCCCCCATTCTGTCACTTGCAATTTCTGTGGTAGGTGTGTGGCTCTTGGCTGAGTGTGCTCACCATCACCAGTGGTGAGAAGCAGAGCTGCTGCTTTCGGTGGCAGCAAACTGTTAGATTAGATTAGCTTTCTTGGGTAATTGCATCCTTAGAGGGTCTGGAAAGAGTCTTTAAATCACCGGTGTCTCCTCTCCTGAATAGCACTGATTCTTTCCAAGACATTGGATCCACATGAATAGGCTTAAACCACCTATAGAAAAAAGATTTCTCTTTTTATTCCCCAAAGCAAAGCACTAGTCTCTTTCTTTCTCTTCATTTTTGTTGGTTCTATGGCATTCCATCTGGGAATGCAGACAAGGTGCAATTTGAGCACACAATGAGTAAAGATCCTCTTTAAATGCCCTCTTTTGAGTGTTCCTGTTGGTTCTATTCTCACTAATGTTCTGGGCCATGAGATTTTACTACAAAAAGGAGCAAATCCAGGATAAGAGCTTCCAGATCCTCACTTTAGCTCTCATTTATTGGAAGGCAAACAGCATTACTGAATTGTTACTTGAAACAAGTCTACCTTCTAGGCTTTTCAGACAAATTTAAAGTTTTTTTCCAAATAAAAAGAGCTGTGAAGGTTCTTGATGTACTTATGCAAATAGCTAAGACTGTCTTTTGTGGTTTTGGTTTTTTTTCCTTGGCCTATGTGTTTTGTTGGGCTTAATCATACAAGTAGGTAATAAGCATTTCAAATGTTCAGCTGTGAATGTTCCTGTGTTCAGGAAATACCAGGTGTTTCCTCAGCCCATCTCAAAGAGGGCATGAGACTTCTGACAGAAGTTTTCAAAATTTTCATCAGCAGCTGGATGTTTGTCCAGAGGTTACAGTGAGCCCATATGAGGAACTCCAAAGGACACTCCATGGGCGGTCATTAATTACTAAAACAAAAATATACTAGTTTTGTATATGTGGCTAATTACTGAGATCTGTTTTCCTTAAAAACATGCTTGCTGAGGAAGAGTCTTAAACGTCCTTCCAAGGTTTCTTAAAAACCATCAAAATGCATAGGGCAAAATAGAGCCTTACTTATGTCTGCACAACATTTTGATGGTAATAAAGGGTGGTTGTGGTGTTTTATTAAGCAAATAAACTTTGTATGCTGAGTATATGGCTGGCTGTTGTTTCATATTTGAAACTGAATGTTGATGAGAGACATCAAAACACAACTAAAAGTGCCACTTGGAAGAAAAGAAAATATTTTTAATAGAAACAGAACAGGCAAAATAAGTCACTACTATTAAGTATTGGTGCAACATGTATCTAGGAAATTGAAAGATTACAAATGTTTCCTATGTTAAGTCTGTCAAGGGAACAAGAATAAACCAGACTTGGACATCGTTTTTGCCCTTGCTTACAGAAGATTTTGTTGCATGTATTCTTGATTTTCATCCCCCCTTTCCAATTGAACAAGTGTAGCTCTGTGTAGATAGGTCTCTGGACCATTCCTGTATTGCAGGAAGGGTGTATTTGGCTGTTGTATTTTATTTACAGGGCACAAAGAGTGCTTGTTAAAGGCATTGTCTTGTAGTTAGTCAAAAAGGAGACACATGTTAATTTCATGTGTCACTTAATGATTTTTCTATGCCTATGTAATTTAGTTTGTAATTTGTAAGAAGTTTAATGTAATAGATTTTAGTTCAGTAAGAAATTCAGTTGCATGATTTTAAACAGACCAAGTCTTTTCTTTCTGCATGCACAGTGAATTAGTGTTGAAGTACATCTTTATTTTTTTAGGTTAGAATTGTATGGAGTAGTTTGTGTTAATATAAATCACTCATATTTTTGTGTTAAAGGAAACTGTTTAGTATGTAAATGGCACTCATATCAGTCTGCTTTATGTGGTTTAAGTACATCATGAAGCTACATTTCCCCAGATGGACAGTGACAAATCTATTCTCGCGTTCTACAATTAAGTCTGTTTAGGCACTTTTGTTGGCAGATGTCATCGGCATCTGCCTTCCTTGAAGACAAGAACAGGAATTTCCTTTGAAGAATAGCCTAGAAACTTTAATGTTTAACTCCCTTTAGAAATAACGCTAGGATGGGATGGTGGTGTGTACTTATGTTGGTGTCCTTGTTTGCTGTTTGCAGTTTAATATACTAGAGTATTTTTGCCGTTATTTCAAATACGAAATCAAATAACATTCTCTTACAAATAACATTCTCTTACAAAGTAATTCCATTGAAAATTTACAAGCACCAGAAAAGTATCATCTTGGCTGTAATGCTGTGCTGTCTTCAGGCATTCTTAGAAAGTCTTTTAACTGTAGAGTTGTTGGGAGGGGTTGATTATTTTTTTTTATCAGCACTAAGGTGGTATAGTGATGGTTGTCTTCTCAAGTACCTTGCATGTGTGGGTCTTGGGGTACTCTCTAAAATTTCACATCAACAACTGAATGATTGTTGCTAAAATATGTTGGTCATGAGTCAGTGGAATTTGGTAGAAGTTCTTTTTGGATATTGGCATTCTTCAAATACATATTTTTATTTGAATCGGACATGACTGGACACAACTAGCCATGGATATGGACATAAGATGATCTTAGTGTGAAGTCATTCAATTTGGTAACTGGGAGACAAAAAATGGAGACAAAAAAATTTATTTTGCTTCTTTGACTGTCTCTCCCCACCCCCCGCCAAGACTACAGATTTGTACAGGATGCAGCTGGAATGAAAAAAATCTGAGAAATACTTCCAAATCTTCTTGAAGTTTAAAAGAATCTAGAGGAATATATCACAATTTGGGAGAAATAAGAATTCTGTTTTCTGTGCTGTCTGCTTCTAAACCACTGTGTTCTCGTTTTCTAACTCTGACGTTAAATTTATAAAATTAAAAAGTCTTTAGTGGTAACTCCTTTTCTGCTATTCCAATGCCTGTGATGCCCCTTTTAAAGTGGTGGGGAAAGTAGTCTTTGCAAAGTTAATTTGTTAAATAGTATGTAAATTTTGATTACTTATAGGTACTTGTATTTCAGTAGTACTAAATTTCTCTGCTGTGATGTGTGAAATGCACGGTGTCAAACTGGCAAAAAGGTGTGCTGTGCAAAGTGATCTGGGAAATGCATTAGCTGTGCTTGTTATCTGTTTAAAGAAAAGGTTTGTGAGAAGAACGATGTAACACCACATAAACCCTTTCAGTTGATGCACATCTTGGATTTACTGGTACTCTGTCAAAGTTTTAGAATCTCTGTTTTTCTAATTATTGTAACTGCAGGAATTTCTGGGATGTCTTTGTGTCTAGAAAGAGTACAATGGAGAAAAGTGTGGTTTTTTTCTGGGGAAAAGAAAATCTGAAAAGCTTCTATGGGTTCTATTGCTGCAGTCTGTCTTGGTCAATTCAAGACCTGTGTTACAATAAGCATGAACTGTAGAGCTGCTGCTTAAGTTAAGATTTGGTATTTAGATGGTGTCTATTTAAAACCTTTTCTGTGGATGGATACAGAGTCCAGAAATCTTTATCGTATCTTTAAATGGTCTCAGTTGTGGTGTGTCCTGGGACTTTTAAGGTTGAGAGAAGTTTGACCACAGTTTATGGATTTTTCTGCTTCTGTGAAGCATGGCTAAGGTTTTGTTAAGACATAGAACAGAAGGAATGTTCTTATGTTTTATATATAGAACTTGCCATATACCAGACATCATCATATGATTTAAACTTTTTGGGACCAAAGCCACTTAAAAATCCTTTTGCAAATCAGAGTGAAAACGGCAGACTGTGATCTCATATTTTAAGTTCAAATGTGTTTGTGGTGGTCTTACCTGTTCTAATTTGCAGATTTTGTTTGTTTAAGGCTTTAAACTTTAAAGTAACAGTTTGGTTTTTGTTGGGTTTCACCTTGCCTAGCCTGCAAAGGATGATTGGTGATGTTCTGGTCAGCATTTGTTTTGCTAACAGAACTTGCATAAACCTACGACATTCACTGCAACACAGTCTGTATTAATATTAGTGCTAGTAACTGCTCTACTAGTGATGGCATTTATCCTAGTGATATCTTTTTAAGTCTTTTTGTTGCATCAAACTAGGATAGCAATGTAGGGAGGAAATTCCCTCATAGCTAAGTTTTTGTTTCCTTCTCCGTTCGCTTTCCCCCACCTTCAGTTAACTTGATTCACATATTCCTTTGGGGGGATTGAAAAGTAGTTTCTAATGGGAACATTGTAGCCTTTTAGAATTCTAATTACAGTTTCACAGTTTTGACTATTTCTTTGAACTGTCTGTGTCCGAGACTCACAGATCAGAGTCCTGCTTGCTTGCATTGCCTAAGAAAGCAAGTGTGTTATGTGGTGGGTGTCTGTGGAAAAGCTTTTTTTTCCTCAGTAAAAAGAAATAATCATTAAAATGCTTCCTGCTGCCAAGATCAAGCAATAAAGTTTGGGGAGGTAAATTCTGTCACTCCTACTCCTGCCTATCCAGGTGTTAAAGGGAAAACCATTGCAGTTTGTAAGAGGAGCAGGAGGAAGTTTAGTTGAGGAGTGTGATAGTGGTATTCTCAGCTCTGTCCTGCTGCTTTTTGTAGAAAATATGTTAAAGAGTAAAAGGTTTGAAACCTCAGTTAGTTTGCTTCAAAAAAAAAGAAAATCTGCTTAAGTAGCAGATCTTGGTAATTTCAGATTTCTTCAATCTCTTGTGAAGCTTTAATTTGTTATTTTAAATAATAATAATTTTTAAAGCTTTAAATAGTTCTAAAGAAAATTCCTGGTCCCTCTATGGTTGTTGGGTTGGAGCTTTAGATGCTTATACCATCTCTGCTGTGACTGCAGGGGCTTGAAATGCAGAAGATTCAGTCCTTGGTTTAGATACTTTTTTAATTGAACTATGTTTTGTTCCGCATGTAGCAGGTAGGCCTCCAAAGAGCTACACTTGCTGTTTCTCATGTGAGATTGATTTCTTTCAACCTATTTGATGTTGATCAGAAGGATATTCTTTATCCATGTTATTCATACTCCTCCTTTGGAGAAGAGTTAAAAGGTGCATCCTCCCTGTTCTTGGTACTCCCCTGCATCTGTGCTTCTTACTTCTCCCTTGTTTGATGATACAGCTTTCCCTGCATTCTTTTTGAGGGCCAATAATTCTAATTGTATGAAGAGATCAGGAAGCAAGCAAATGTAAGCTGCTTTCATCTTTCTGGCTTGCCACTACTGCAGTGAAGTTAGGTGTGGAAAGCAACTAACTCTTCTGGTGCTTGTGTGTTTAATATTTTTACTTCAACCGTTTGTGAAGGGCAATTTGCAGATGATAGTTACTGCAGTGTTAGGTGGGGTAGTTTGCATAGAAACTTAGCAATACATTTAACTTAAACTAAAAGCACCATCGGTGGTCTTGAAACACTGCAAAAACTTCTGCGGTTGTTGAAAAAACAATTTTTAAGTTGGCAGTTTTGGTTGCTAGACAGCATTAATGATGACCATAAATTGCAAACAGATTGTGACTGATCTCTATCTCGCTCTTAGTGTTGTATGTTTCTACTCTACGAAGTTATTATGAAATGGAAAGCTCTGGAGTGTGCTCATTAAATCTGAAGTAGTCATTTTTATTTTCACGTTGCAATCTAAATGAACTCTGTAAACTTTCTGTGTTTTCCAGGCTGCGTTTTGTAAGAAGATGAAGCACAGAAAGCAATGTATTCAAGATACTGAGGGTCAGAAGCATGAAGGCATGGAAGGTAAAGTCTGTGTGTGTGAAAATATTCATGTATATTATTAGGGTTCAAGACGTGAAGGTCAGATTTTACATTTGCTGTCTTAATTAGTATGCTGCTAGCTTTGAAATAATTTGGGTAAACATAACCACTGTCTCAGCATAATATTTTTCTTTGGTCTGTGGGGTCTCCAAGTCCTTTCCTGTCTCTATTTTTTACTTGTTGACTTCTAGTACAGGAACAAAAATGGAGATAGCAGTTGTTATTCAGAAAGATAATTAATTTAGAGTAAAATTCCATGAAGAAAAACATTTTTATATTCTGAACACAATTTCTACCTTTAACAACAGTGGGTACATTTTTTTTATTTAACGTACATGATTAGGTAAATATTTGAGGAAGTTCAGATTAAAATACATGGAAGACTGGAAAACTGAAATAAAGATAGACCATGTGTATATAAGATAATCAATATAGAATATGCTGGTCTAATGTATTTCATGGGGAGAGAGTGCAAACATCCAAGGAGAGTGAACTTTGGAGAACAATTTCTAAATGGCTACATGGCCAATAGGAAGCACTGTGTGGTGCTTTCTTTATTTAAATAGCACTAGAGCTAACTTTCACTTGGTTTATTAGGGGTACAGTAGTCTGAAATATGTTGCTTAATATTTTTCACCTGAAATACATTCTTTTAACTACTCTGGGCAGTGTCTTGACTGCATTAGACCTGAAAACTTGATTAATTTGCTTTTAACTACAGAAAATTGTATCTTATTGCCTTATTTAAATCTGCCAATCCAAAAACTGGCAAAAATTCTAAGTGTCCATGTTAATAATACCAGGTGAAGAAAATGAAGAAAACTGTTCCTGTTCTACTTTATTTTATGATGGTGACACATGCCCCATCTGCCTGAACTGCCTTCTAGAACAAGAGATTGGTTTTCCTGAGAACTGCAGTCATACCTTCTGCATGACTTGTATTCTTAAATGGGCTGAGGTAAGACTGAGATCCAAGGCATGTTTATTTTTCACTAAAATCTGCTGCATCTAATAACTACATAGTTGGGGTTTTTTAACAGAAAATAAGTTATGCATTCTGACTCTGCACTGAATTGTTTCACTGACCAGTCTATAAATAGACCGTAGGAAACTTTCTCCTTAATACAGTACTTTGTTTTCTTTCACTAGACATCCTGACTTACTAGTGCTTACTAAAGATTAGGGATCAGTTAAAAAAAAAAAAGTGGTGTTGGCTCTTTGGAAGGTCAGACAGTATTATGTACATGTTGTAATACTCAGTCTCATTAGCATAATCTTATTTTGTTATCCCTTATTGCTGTTTGTCATACTGTCAACTCTCAGGGCTGGGAACAATATGTTTTCATGTTAATCTACAATATGAGTCTGATAAAACCTTAGTTTTCTAACTCTAAAGAGAATTCAGCTTAAAGGTTTAGTGCAATTCTGAATTAAAAGGACCATCTTTGCCCAGAAGACTGCCAACCACACCATCGTTGCCAAGGAGACTGCCAACAGGACCACCTTTGCCCAGGAGACTGCCAACAGGACCATCTTTGCCCAGGAGACTGCCAACCACACCATCTTTGCCCAGGAGACTGCCAACAGGACCACCTTTGCCTAGGAGACTGCCAACAGGACCACCTTTGCCCAGGAGACTGCCAACGGGACCATTTTTTCCCAGGAGACTGCCAACGGGACTATCTTTGCCCAGGAGACCACCAAGGACACCATCTCTGCCAAGGAGACTGCCAACAGGTCCATCTTTTCCCAGGAGACCGCCAACAGCACTATCTTTGCCCAGGAGACCACCAAGCAGATTGCCACCAAGGAGACCATCTTGAAGGCTCTGGAGGTCAAGTTTGACCAGTGGATCTGCAATATATGAAAAAAAGGATGAAAGATCACTGTGAACTATGTGGACTCAGCCCACAAGCATGTTGTGTCAACCTGGCTGTTCTTTCCCTTCACTGTCCGTCTCTTCCCCTCTTTATACAACAGAGGTGGTGGCACCAGGCACTGAAAAGTGTCTGAAGCACCACCTCCAATGTGCTTTATAAATGCAAATTATCATCATTGCCACTACTGATGAACAGATCTGGACCAACTTCTGATTTTCTGAGCGTGGTCAAGAGACAGAACCAGCAGAACTGATCTCTAAAAAACAAAATCCTGTCTCTTCCATACACTTACCATCTACATTTGCTTGGGCAATCGAGGCCATGATTCCAAGTCTTTGTGAAGGGATCAGCAGGCTGCAGAGGAGGAAAACAGCCCAGAAGGCAGACATCTTTGGTCCTGGTAACTGTGAAAAGTGATTGGCATCAGTGCAATACTGGGACAGTGAACACAAACCAGTGGAGAGAGAAAAGACGAAGACAGAGGAAAGAAATAGGAGGAATGCCTGTCAGGGAAAACAAATTCAGAAAGGGAGCTGCTGGCATCTCTCCTGCTTCCTCACCACACTGGTGGGCAGAATAAAACTCCCGATGACACCTTCCTGCAGGAGGAACTAGAACTTCAACAGCAGTTGCTCCAAAGACCAACTGCCACAGGAGCCGAGTGAAAAGCAAGTGGTTACTCCTGCTTTAATCCCTCAGCATCGGTGAGCACTGTTGGAGACTGATATGGATAATCAGGTGAGCATCTGATCTGGGTGGGAATTTCTCCAAGAAACAAGATCCTGTATCCTGCTTGATGGAAAACAGGACATTTCTAACACAATCGTCTCTAGTCACAGAAAGAAAAGCATTGGCATCTACACAGGACAAATGCACCAACATATCTAGTAAGGCAAGTTATCTCCTTGTTTGAATCTCTACACAGAAATCAAACATCTGAGGCTTCACTCAGCATAAAACCACCTTTTGCTAGAATTGTAAGAAGGTAAAAATAATTTTTAAAGTTTCAATGCCATTTAAATATTTCCGTGGGACCTACAACTTGAAGCAGCTCATTGATTTTGTTTTCTTAAAGAACCATAATGAAATCATTGCCCCAATTCTATTTAAATGTAAATAGTACATCAAAAAGGGATCAAAACAAGTGTGAGAGGTCTAATTCACCTTAGGTAAAAATCTATCAACTCAGGTAATGGAGTTATACCAAAAATAATTTAAGTGATAATTGTTTATGAAAACCATGAAATACCCTTTCTTCTTCAAGGACTGAAAATACAATGAACATACATGTCTCTTCTTGAGAGACTCACAGTGAAAGCCACTACACATTTTACTTGGCAAAGCATAATTCAGGCAGGCAGCAGCAAGAATAACAATTTTTGTTAAAAAGCCAGTACTCCCAAACAAACATTAGGATTCTTCTTTGGAAAGCATTCAGGTCTGCAGAGGCAGAAGCTAAGAGCACACTTTTTGAGGATCAAGTTTGCTCTTACCTGACCAAGCTCTTGAGTGCGAGGCTGCCTCCAGCTGATGTCCCTGTCTTCTGAAGAGGACCTGCATCAACCATCCTCATATATAGGGCTTTACAGCAGGAAATACAAGTGATAACATCAAGGGCATGCAGAATAATTGGGGAGCCAAACAAACAATGTATGGTTTCTGGTGACTTCCACTGCAAATATTTCCTTAGAGATGTTAGAAGTTAGGTAAATCATTGAGCAACCACCCGTTGGTGCAGAGGCAGACCCAGCCAGCTCTGGGTTTCAGTCCACACACTTGTTTAGTGCATCTAAACCATGGTTTTAGTGCATCTAAAAACATGCCTGGTTTAGTGCATCATCCTTTTGGGCTTGCCCTCACGTCAAGATGCGGATATGGCTGAAAAGTCATGCCCTGATAAAATACTTTGGGTTTTTTCTTTCAAATGAAATTGAGGTTTTGACTGAAGAAAAGGTGTCAAAATACTGGCTACCCCTCACTGTTAAGTACTTCCACAATTCTCCTACTGCAGCCGTACTGAGCACTTTGCCCTCGCAGGGACCCCGTGCAGTGGGGATGTACTACACATTATGGGTGATAAATGAAGCTTCACGCAGCACATTCCTTCA
>JAOXNG010000001.1:33912728-33931095 GCA_028566535.1 Scolopax minor | reverse complement strand
GACTCCTCCAGTGATCTCAGACTATCAAGGAATCATGTAGTCTCATCAACAAAAGCCCGCTTAGAGCATGAGGACCAGCTGAACGTTTTGCTGTCCAACAAGCAGCTGCTGAGCTGGAGACTGTCCTTGAACTCCAAAACCCGGTGCCTGGTTATTTGCCATCTGATAAACCACCTGAGGGCTGGGAGCTCTTGCGTTGTTCGGTGGAGGGATCTGCGGAGCTGGGAGAATAAGCTTCCCCCCTGGAGTGGAGGGGCCTCTTTTTGGAAGGAGCAGTTGTTTTATCAGACTAGACTCGCTAGAGTTAGGTTGGCCAACTCCTGCGTTAGCTTGTTGTGACTGAACTTGCATTTGTATCGGTTGTTGTACCTGTACCTGCTGCTGCGATGATGCTGGTGAATGCTGCTGCTGCTGCTGCCTCTTTACAGAAAGCATCTGGCTGACAGTAGGAGGGGGTCCTTGGGACTGAGGAGTGGTAGATGAAGATGACATAACTGCAGGGACTTGATTATTTGTAACCGGACCTGGGGATGGTGAAGAAGACGGAGTAATGCTTGGCTGACCAGTCAACTGGACAGTTTGACCAGGGGGAATAGAAGCTGGATTAGCAAGCACTATCTGATGAATGGCTGGTGCGTACGTTTGACCTTGCTGAGCTGGCTGGCTTACAATCACTACGCTTTGCTGGGATGGTGGTGGAGGCTGCTGCTGTGGCTGCATGGGCTGCTGTACCACGGCAGGTGGAACTTGCTGAGAAGGCAGAGGCTTTGGTGCGATATTCTGAAACCCTACCCTAGACGTTGGTGGGTTTTGGACACCTGCGATTGTAACCACCTGCCCAGCTGCTACTTGGAAATTCTGAACCGAAGTGGCAGAAACAATGTTAGATGCAGAGGTTGTGACGTACTGCTGTGGTGCTATGATGACTGTATCTTGTTGCTGGCTGCCAGCAGAGGACTGCTGAGATGACGTCTGCCCAGGCTGTGATGTGCTGATTAGCTGCTGACCCTGTGAAACTGCTGAACTGCAGGCTGGTATGTTTTGTACTCTGCCAAATATATGACCCTGAGGTACAGCTTGCTGAATTACCGTAACAGGAGTGCCTGAAGGTATCTGTCCTGGTACCACTGCATGCAGTGGAGACTGTTGCTGAATTACAGGTTGGTGGTGAAGCAACGTCTGAGAACCAACCACGGTAACAGACGGCTGTTGTCCTGTAGTGCTGTGATTCTGATTAGAAGCTTGTGGTGCCCCACCTACAGCAATAGTAACAGGAACTCCAGACTGGGGAACAGAGCTCTGTATTACTGTGGCCTTCACTACTTCACAGGGTATTGGACCTTTATTCTGTATAACAGTCACTGGAGCATTTTGTTGCTGCTGTGTATGAAGAGGATTTTGTGGAATTCTAGAAACAGTCTGTGCCACAGTATGAACACCTTGAATTGGAAAAGACATCTGTGTTGCTGTCAAAGTTGAAGACTGGTTAATAGGGGTCCTCTGATAGTGATTTCCTACGCTTGGTAGCCCATGTGGGATTCCTGTTGAAATAAACACAGTCAAAGTTTGGAAGCAAAAATAATTTCAAAACACTTTATCGTACCGTATTTTTAAAAATCAAAGGCTTGAATCTGTAATGCTACATGAAGCAGTTTCTTTTCTCAGCTATACTGCACTGGAATTAATGATGCAGCCACAGCAGCTTGTCTGCTGACTGACACGTTTGTGGGCTGCACATCAAATACTAGAATGGCACATAAGTATATACTGCAATATTATTCCTAACATTATTGAATAAAATTAATCAAAACACGTGGCCCTGCCTTCCAACTCTTTCCGACTATTTTCAAAAACTTTTCTCTTTTATTGTCAATTCAGAATCAATGCAAAATACTTGATATTTAATTAATTTGAAAACCTGCTGGCGAAGGAGACGAAGACACATCAGGAATTGAATCAACCCGGACAACTGGGGTAGACGAAGTTGGTTGCTGCTGATAGTACATCTGAATGGGAAGTGGTATAGCTCTCCTTTTCACTCCTACCACATGTATATGTGCTTGACCATTGTTACTTGGATCTTCTACTCTCTTCACTGTATGATTTGGAAAGACAGTTCTGCCAAACATGACATAAATCTATGTTAATAACCACAATGACTCAATCCTCTTAAAATGTTTTTGTTTCAACTAACCACTCTTGTGTGCAGAGCAACTGCACTAATGCCTGTATCTCTGCAATACAGCAGGAGTCCCCAACAGCATCTGAGTGTTCCTCATTGAGGACTAACAGATCCAGCAGATGGTTGGCCAAGATCTCATACAAGCCAAGTGAAAACTACAATACCTCCAAAAACTACTTGCAAAAGAATTAAAAGTACTGTAAACAGACAAGGAACCCTATCAAAGATCCTGAAACAGAAAGAAATTAAATTAAACAAACTCTAAACATTTGTTTCAATTAAAATTCAAAAACTGGATGTCAAACTCAACTCAGAAAATCTTTTCTCAAAAAAATCTAAAGTTACAGGTTAGTCCTGAGTACACACAATTGCTTCTTTATTGTTGACTTACCGGAGACATTTATAAAATCCAGTTGATGTAAGGATTCCACCTCGAGCTAATTTACTACAGGTAGAGAGGTATTCAGAATACATTTCTGCTCGAGAAACTGAGCAATCAAGATTCACCTCAAAATGTGCATTCAACCTGAGGATGAAAAAATAAGCCATGAAGCAAAATAGAGAGTACTTTTTAAAGGGTTGTTAAAACACTTGTCTACTACATAGACTTTTAAGACCTGATAACAACATGGAGAATAGCATTTCAGTGTATTGTCTTTGACAAATGTCTGTTCCATGCTCCGTACGCGATTCAACACATGGGACACCTACTGCATGTAGTCAGTTGTACATGCTATGTCTTATTTACATATGGAATATACAAAACAGTATCCACATGACTTTTATTGTATATTCAGAAACAAAACCAAAAAAGAATGCATTATTTGGCAATACCTCCCCCCCAGCTCTGTTCTCATTTCTTAATGATTTTACTTTAGCAAAAGATGAACTGAATGCTAATTCTTCACCAGAAACTTCTATCAAAAGTGAACATTTGTATCAAAACGAAGATGTTGTTAACTGACCTCCTAATGAAGTCTTACTTTAAAATACAAGTAAAACCAGAGACAGAATAACAGTCTCAACCCTGTCATTTTGATAGAAGTGAGAAGGCAGGAGGGGACTGGGGTTCAAAGTGAGTACACACACAAAAACACAGAGGCTCATTCCTGGAGTCCCACAATGCAATCAATAAAATCCTTGAAGAACCTGTTCTGCCTAACATGCAATTTCCAGAGAGAGGAAGTATCTTTATCTCCTACAGACTCTTCACAACCACACAGACCATCCAACCCCAACCAGGAAGTTGCGAGAGAAGGAAACATTTGCTGCCAATTTACTTTTATTTCTTTTGGATCCCTTATTTGAATCCAGAGACATGGGAATATTTCATCCCCAGCAGCAAATGGAGGCAAGTAACAACTCTCACACAATGCTCAAATGCCAGTTCCATAATATGGGCTCAGACAGAATAAAAATATAAATATTTTTGAAATTGTCAGCATTTACTAAATGGTTCTAACACTTCAGAAAACGCTACATTCTCCTTCATAGACTGTTACACTCCCAATAGAAATAGAGGCTTCAAAAGAGAAAAAGCAAACAATTAGGTTCTTTAAATGGTGGTACAGAGTACCACCACAGCCAGTACAGAGTAAATATAATGTCGTTTCAACCTGCTGTTAAGCTACAATTTTAGTATTACAAAACTTGAGACCACACCATATAACAGAAAGCCTAGGTATTCATTAAATGTGGTGTGCCAGACAAATGCCTGTCCAGTGGGGTACGTTAGGCTGATACACTATCACTGGAACCAGCGAACTGAAGAAACTCAGGACTTACAATGCTGAAATGGGATCTGTGATTAGCACTTTACTGTCACACACACTTACTGTCACTTAGCCTGAGTAGGAGTCCTTATAAGGTGAACTGGCTAAGAATATATCCAGGAAGGTCAGTTTAAATACCTTGTCTTTCTGCTGCTTCTAAGAGAGAGTAACTTTTCTAAATTCTACTGCTATGATGCAGTAATTTTCCCATTTCTTTCAACAGGAAGCAAAGACTAAAACACACGATGAAAATTTACATGAATGTAAGACACTCCATGTTAGCATTGATGAAAAAAGCTTTGAAAAGGCTACTCCTCCCCCGTAAATTTGCATTTATTTGGCAACACTGTTAGTATTCAAGGAGAATTTTTCAGGACTAGATGTTAATTTTTATTTTTCACTAGCTCATACCTAGCTAAAACCAGAAGAAAAAGTACAAAATAATAGTATTCAACACTGACAGCTGCAGCAGCACTCAGAATCAAAACCAGAGCAGATATTCCAAATCTTCCTGATAGAATGCTCTATGGTTTGCTTCAGTATTTTCTGTCCTTTGATGGCATCACACAGTTGCAGCATGGTACCTACCCTTACCTATTTTAACAGTTGAAACTTTTATTTTATAGAGTGCAAAATTTACCTCGCCTACAACTAGCTTTACTACTGAAAACTAGATGTCTAATGCTCTCTATAGTCAATAGAGAGAAGGTGGCATCAGAAGATAATTGGTAACTTCATCAGAAACTAGGCCGGTAAAGGCAATTCAATTTACTATTGAGGGAATCTCTCACTCAATGAAAAAGGCAGCCTGGAAAACTGGATAAAGACCAACTTGCAGACCACTAAATTAAGCCACAGTGATTCTAGCTCCAAGTATCCCTGTTTAAATGTCGAAATGTGAATTTGTCAGTCTTTCAGTGGTACAAACTAATAATACTTTGCAGTGTGCAACCCAAAGCTTGGGTGACCAACAAGAATCTGCAACATTTCCCCCATACAATCAAAGATTTGCTGGAAGTTAGGTAAAACTAAATCATGACCTAAAGCAATCAGGTTTGATAAATTCTACGCAGTTTATCTTGAAGGCCCTTGTCTGATCAGTAAGACAATTCATGAACATATAAAGTTGTTAAGCAGCAGAGGTGGCAGGGTCTATCAGGAACCGACTAATACAAATATTTGGAATGTGAGTAGATTTACATAAGTAAAATACTTCAGAAAGATCACCCTCAGTCCACATGAGAACCACAGGCAGAATAGACAATATTAGTTCAAAGTAAGAGAATTTGGATGGAGAAGGTTTTGATCTTCCTTGGCTGAGGTTCATATGAGAGTTTTGCAGGTCTAGCTTCATAATTTGATAATTACTTTTATATTGGTGCAGTAATATAGCAACACATAACCAGATGAAAACACTCATGAAACAGGTAATGCCGCTTGACAATTTAAAAAATAAATAAAATCAAGATTGGAGTTTAAAATCAAATTAAATTCTATTCTAAGAGAGAAAACAACTAATTTCAAATATTAACTGTTGAAGAGTGAATATTCTGGTTGAGTTTTTTGTTTCATACTTCTTCAAAACAACGACACAATGGTTTTGCTGTATACTTTTTAGAAAACTTAGTCTAACAGTAAATAGAAGCAAGTTAGAGAATTGTGACACACCGATACAGGAATTTTTCTCTTCTTTTCTTCTTTATTAAAGTATCTGAATGAAACTATACACTTACCACTGACATGCAAATTTCTCGCTGTCTATTTCTACTATTCCTGGTGGTGGAGCAACATGTGGTGCTGTCCTAGAGGCTGTGGACAATGAGGGGAAAGGGAAAAAAAAAAAACAACTTGCTGAAACGATTTCTATTCTCCTGAATAATGAAACACTTCAGCTCCATGACTTTCACTGGTACAGTTTCTCCCGTGTGTATAAACCAGGATGTATCCATCCAAGGCAAGACACAAAGGTGCACCAAACAGACTATAGATGTGCACCACTATTTACCAGAGCAAAGCAGGGTGTGCCAAGGCCGGAGCCATCACTGAAACACAACCATGATATAAGCCCTTAGAGAACTACAGTTTCCAGATTCATAATCATGATCCATGATCTCAGTTTTTTGTAGAGTACTGAGCATGATTTAAGAGTGACACAGTACTCCACCAGGCATAAATACACAGCCATTATTTTTCCAATTCCTAATTGGAAGCAAACATAATGCAAAGAATTCTGTTGCGATGTCACATCAGTTCTTTCTATTCATCCCCTTAGTCGTATTCTTCTCCAGTCACTTTCACTGTGATACCTGCACCCACTCCAGAAACAGAATCACAGAATCACAGAATTGTAGTGGTTGGAAGGGACCTCAGAGAGTACACTTGGACATGCAACCAGTGTCTGTTGTAATGGTTCTTTCTCCATTTTTTCCCCCAAAGCAAATACTAATGTTCCATCTTGTGTGTACTTGTGGTTTACTGGTATGTGCTTTTATTAGTAAAGACAGAATGAGGTATATATGCTATTCCCCTGACCAATAATAGTTAGTTGTGCCATTAACTTCCAAAGTGACAGTATTTAATACCAAAATAAATCTGCAAAATTTAATCATAATTCAAATTTAATTTACAATTTAAAAAACACTTTTCACGCTTTAAACAATAGTTATTATTTGGCTGACATCACAATAAGCTGTTAGCAGCTTCACCAGAGGCATGATTCTGTGTCTCATCACTACATAAAACCATATATTATATATACCATATATATAAACACCATATATATACCATATATATATATATCACTACACTAAAACCATATATTACTGCCCAGTAATATTTTGTGTGAAACAAAATATTAAATGGACCTCAAATTCTCTGCAAATTGTGGGAACAATCTAGAATTAACACTTTTTATTTCCACTAAATAGTTAAAATAAGGAGTGTACATAACTTTCAGTAAATTTTCAGATTACCAACTGAAAAATACTAAGATTGTTTTAAAGCTTGTTTCACAACAGTTTTGCCTAACATAGCTTTATCTTTGCTCTGGGAACAAATATCTGGAAAAAGTTACTGTATGTTATGCATAATGTTATACTTAAGTAAATTAATTGGAAACCTACAGAAGACAAAAATCATTCAAGCTGTGTAGGAAATTGTGTAGAAGAGTATGTTCTCTTGCAGTGATACTAACCTGGGAGACCTGTTGCATGGGCCTGTGAACCATGATCCATCACTTGTGGTCTGACATCAGGTACTCCTTGCTGGCTAACGCACTGATGTTCAATGAGTTTTACAGCAGTAAGTGCATCAGGTCCAAACATCTGGATGTCCATAGAAACCAGACATACTAATGTATCTAAAGTATTAAATGTAAAACCGACAACGACATTAGGACAAGACAAATGAATGCTGCTGGAACATATTGATTTGCTTTAAAATCGCCATATGCTGAAAGAAAAGAAGCCTCTGTATGCTTCTGTAGATTTTTATTTTTTTAAAATATACTTCATGGCATGAAAAAGAAAACTGCAAAAGTTTGAGCCTCCCTAGTTATTAACCTCATCAATTTCTTGAGGACAGAAAGAATAAATTTCAGTAAAACTTCCTATTCTAATTCCCATCCCTTAGCTGCACACACACACACACACACAAGCAAGCCACATTTTAAAACACTGAACACACTATATTCTTACGTATTTTTCCCTACGTAACTGAGATTGGTAGATTTTGCTTCTCTCTTACCTATGCTCTTTTCTACTTTAGCAATCTTTGAGCAGGCCACTTCTCCCATTTCTGTGAGCATGTATAGCACCTCAAGTGCTGAGATTACAAGCAGCACATCAGGTAGTGTGAGATGACATATGATCTCTTTATAGGATTCTTGATCCACATATTCACAAATTAAGACACCATTATCTTCAGCCTTACAAAGATTTGCCAGGATTTCCATGCCTGAAGAACAAATACAAAATAGTTTTAAACAGCAATAATTACAATTCTAATACAACAATAGAATAGCTAGAGATCTTACCTCTCATTTTTAAAAATCTATCCCTTGACATGAGGCATTTTGTAACAGTGTGAAACATTAGATGAGTAGTTTTGAAATCAACAGGATCCAAAAGAAGCTGATGAGAAAGAAAAAAGAAAAATGAAAATCTATGACTAACACTATCCATATAGTGCTAATGGCTCAAATCCTTAAATCTGCATATGAAAATATAAGATTTAAAAGTGTTTAAATGCAGCACATGCAAATGACATTTCTGTCCACAAAAATAGAACCCTGTGAGCTTTTCACTGTAGCTAGCATTTTGAGCCCCCTCCTCCTTTTCTGCTCTGAAGTAGCAGTCTAATTTACACATTCCAGTGCTCAGATTAAGCAAAATACTCAAATATTCTTTAATATCCAACAAAGAACAGAACTTGAGTAATGACAAACATTCCTTCCCAACTGCTGTCACAATCGTTCATCCTGTTTCTATCCACAGAGTTCTCAGACATCGTAATAGGTATCATTATTTCTTATTCAAGAAAAGCTGGATACATGGCAATGAAAATATTCAGCAGTGGACCAATACTTCAAGTCTCATTCTCTGATTCTACCCATTTTACTTATCTATTGTATTTTAAAATATAAGGCCTATCTCAGCATACCTACCTATAAAATCTGTATAATTTATCTGCACAACGATATGACATGCTGAAACAGCGTAATGTATGACATTCAAACCTCTTTGAAAAGAGGAGGATGCCTCAGGTGATTCAGGCAGTATAGTCAGTGGCATACCAGCAGTTTACTGGTGCCCGCTATACGCAGCATAAAACCCTCTACCACCCTCTTCCTCAAATGCACTATTTTGAAGTTACGACTAAGGGTTGAAGTGAAGAACCTAGAGTGCAATCTGCAGAATTTAAATAAATTCCTTTCTTCTCTCTGTGAAACTAAACTGAAAATTATGTACTATGAATATCTTCTGTCTCCCTATACAAATAGTCTTCACGTGAATCTATTTTAGCAAACTGACACATACAAACTGCATTTTTGTTTTGGCTCTGAATACTTGTTTTCAAATTGCTATTTACAAATTCAGAGAATAATCTATTTCCTGCTTCATCTAACAATCAAGAAAAAAAGTACTTCATTTAATTAACGCTACAGTAATGCTTTTATTAAATTATATTTTAATTATTCTGTTTTGAAGCGCATTACCTCTGCTGCAATATTTCCCAGCGTGTCAAGCCCCAGCTGCCGTAGAGAAATAAAATGACTGTGAGCGGAGAGTAGCAGGAACCGAAGACAAGTACGATTAGCTGCCAAAAGTTTAACATTTCCCTCTTCAAAAGAAAGATTACGTAGAATCACTGCGATCTGAAGTACCCGCTGCCCTTCAATATCATTAATGCCCAATTTGCGAGGTGGATGAAACAAGGATTCCCAAATCCATTCTTCCGATGGAATATCTACAAAGTAAATAAATAAATTTTAGTCCTTCCTTCGCTGTATTTACCAATATGTATGTTTTAAAATTAGTCAAGATGTCTTACCTTGAGATTTACTTCTGTCAGAAATCAGATCACGGACTTCAATATCCTCAACAATATCCTTCCAAAACTGAAGAAAGAATTAAAAACACAATTTCTTGAGGATTACATTTCTTTAAATATGAATTTTATTTCTCTTGCATTAAGACATTGAAAAAATATAAAAAGCATTGTTCTTTGAAAAATTCCTACTACCTTGATTCATCTAAAAGTAACCATATTTTTCAATAACAGAATGCAAGATGTTCAGTACTTTACATTAAGAAACTCTTCCTTTAAATCCTTTAAAGCACTGTAAGTACGTGTTCACAGTCAACCAACACTACCACAGAAGTACTTTGCTGAAGCACACACTGAAACTATATGGACAGCTTTTCACAAACAATTAGAAATTCAGAAATTCTAAGTGGAAAAGAAAGTACAGTCCATCCTCCTTCATCTCTTACAAACAGTGAACTCCTAGAGCAGAAGATGGTGACTCCTCTCAGTTTCAGTACATCTTAGACTCCTGCCAGAAGCACAACTTGTCAGATTTCTATCTGGAGAGACTTTTGAAACCTTCTGCTATGTTTTCCACATCATGATAAATCAATGAAAAGAGAGAAGCAATAACACCATCACCAAAACCCTTTATAATTATAAGCAAAGCAGAATGCTTCAGCAGGCTGGAATTCAAATTACTTAACAAATATATGACCTGATCTGTAAATGGTTGTTATGTTGCTAAGAAGACAAGAACTAAAAAAGAGATTAAGGTTTGCAAGCTAAGACAAAATCCT
Source organism: Scolopax minor (assembly GCA_028566535.1). Lineage (NCBI taxonomy): Eukaryota > Metazoa > Chordata > Aves > Charadriiformes > Scolopacidae > Scolopax > Scolopax minor. Next base: position 33,920,815 of record JAOXNG010000001.1, on the reverse strand, counting down.
CATTGTGATGTATACCAATATAAAAATATATAATGATATATAATATATAATGTGTATATTATAACAAAAATATAAACATTCATTTGACTAATAAAAATCTAGACATTCCTTTGACTCACTAAAGAAATACAGCTCCTGTTTTGGCTATGATCACAGAATAAAACCACAACTAAATCTGGATAAAAAGGGAAGGATGAGAAGTACAACCAGCTGAACAGCAGGAGAAATTTTGCTATGCAAATGTAATTACTAAATTATGGTATTCATACCAAGCTTGACACTATTATTTTCCTGAAAAATAGAATACTACAGATTTTCTAAATTGGAAGGAAAAGAATTTTATTTTCCACTGCAATGCTGCTAAATGATATCCAAGTGCTGTTTACTAAAGAGGATTACTTGCACAGAAAGGATTATTACCTCATTTTACCAAAGACAAGAACAGCCAGATAAAAGTCTAGCGTCTTACTGTTTGTGACAAACAGATTTTTCTAATTAATACTGAGGCTATCATCAAGAGCCACAGAAGACAAAGGCATGCAGGTAAAGTGTGCAGAATGTACTCCATTTTGAGCTGCCATTATTTTTTAGAGAAGGAGATTATTTAAGGAGGAGGCTTCAGTCATCATTTTAAAAAATACACAGAAATATATCGCCTAGAGATTAAATAGTCAGTATGCACTTTCCTTTAGGAAAAGCAATGAACACAGTAAACCTTCACATTTCGCTGCTACTTAAAGGAAAAATTTCAGAAGCTATAAAAGATTAGTTGTGTGCTTAGATAAATATTTTTTAAAAAGTTAATATCGAACAGAGATAATTAAAGTCCTTAACTTCAACCTGAATTTCTTTGGAAGAGGCTGAAGTCAATCACAATAAAATCACAGTAACTGCTGTCAAACATTAAATGCTAAAATAGCATCATCACATTTTGCTAGCTGAATCCTCCAATAATACACTGTTTGTCACTTAAGTGTATAGTACAAAATGAAACATTCAAAAATCTCTGGCAATATAAAGTCATAAAGGAGTAAATTTTATATTTTTTTTTTCTATCCAGAAGGCAAATCATCTGGGATTTGTTCTCAAAAGGATGGAAAATGAGGATTAAAGTTTTTTGCAGATGAAGACACTACAGACACTGCTAAAGATAATGTCTCAAAGTGCTATGGCTATAAATGAAGACGGAAAACCTTGCTGAAAAACTGTACATCTCACTTAAAACTCACAGAATAAACAGATCCATGTCAGTTGCTTGAGCAACTGAGAAAGTCTCCCTAAAGAAGGAGTTTGTGAAAAAATGCTAGTTAGCAGCTCAGATGAGATTATCTTTTTCAGAAAGAACAGAACATGTCTCCATTCTGTAAGTTAAAATGAGATACGTGCCAAGGCAGCCAATAAGTTTTACTTATGCATAACTGTTATTCTTCAAATTGTTTTATTATACAGTCACACTGTGAGCATAAGGTACTAACCACTCCAACTAGAGAATTTTTGCCTCAGGATTACCTACAGCACGTGCACAAGCCCTGTTACCTACATGAAGCACACCAGAATAACGTGCAACCCCCACAGCCTCAGTTCCTCTGAGTCCTAGAGATCTGGAAAGGCTCTTAAAGCTCTAAGGAAAGGAATCTGCAGGATGGGACATGAATATGCAGACTTAGAAATATGCAACTTAGAAAAGAACAATTAAGAAAAATACATATTTTTTTCTCTCGAGTGCTTATTTCTACATACAGAAGCACTGTGGGTACTAACGCTCACCAAGTCTTTTCCTTGCTCAAAACTATAGGTTTGCATTCCCAAAGCCAACATCTGTCACTGGACTTTCAGCAACTGCTAAATGCTTCCTGTAGCTGCAGACCAGGTTCCTCTGAGCACGTTGCAGATTTTAAGATTTCAAACATTCTGCAGAAGCTCCAGTGACATCATCAAAGAACTCAGAAATATTATCCAAAAGATAACACCACAAAAAACCTCAAACACTATTCTACATCCTCCATTCGCCAGTAACTTAAACAGCTTATCAGTTAGTAATGTGTTCAGAAATCCAAGCAGCTAAGACACAAACTATGGTGCGTGGCATTTTATATATATATGATACATTAAATGCCACCAAAAGGTGGCATTTAATGTATCTATTTTAGAGAAGGACTGCTACCTATAGAGCGGTAAGGATTTTCCAGTAAGTTGTTGACAAGCATGTTGCAATAATGAATGTACAGATGGAAGCCTTATTAGTGCATATCACTATACTGAGCTCCAAAACACCTGAAAGCTTTACCGTGGATACAACTGAGGCGAGTTTACAGCCAAGGAAAGAGACATCTGTCTCTAATTATTTAGAAGGCAGAACAACTCTCCATTTGATTCCAACAAGCTACTGTTGGAAAGGCCCCACTGCATAAGAGAGTCGACCATCTCCCTCCTATTCTGTTCAGGAAATGACAGCTTGAAGAAATGCTCTTGTGCACGTACAGTCACATAAGGAATTTAAAAAGTACTGTCAATCTGGCCTATGACAATCAAAGTCTCAGGCATAAAATTTAGTTGTCCAAACATTTTTAAAAAAATGTGGGTCTTTTTAGAGATGTTATGACAAACAGATTTCATCTGACTCCCATACAAACAATAATGCAGAGTCAATAGTGAATATGAATTCTGTATCTTGCACTCAGAGGAATTCAAGAAACTCAAAGTAGATTCCAGGACATTTAAGACCTCTTCAGAAATGAAGAATGAAAGGAAATCCTTGAAAAGACTTTTAAGAAGGAAAATTGTGCTTTCCATTCCTTAACTGGAATGATGAAGCTGGTTTTAATTACAAAATCCTTTACAACACAGATAAAAAACACCAATTAGAAAAAGGATTGCACCTTGTTCTGAAAGTTATCCTCTGTGATTTTAGTGAAATAAGGATGCTTCCATGTCTCAGATAAATCTTCCACTGCCAGTAAATGATCAAAAAACCCACCCAGTTCTTCTTCCAAAGCACTACCATTACCTACAAAAGTCCATCTTGTATTTCTGAATGAAGGGGTTGAGGTGTCTTAAGTTCAGAATGAGTCTGCAGCCTCTACTTCTTTTCTTTACAAGGAAAGAGTTGCCCTGTATTGCTGCCTTTTTTGTATTTAAGGAGAACTGGTTTGATTGCTCTCAGTCCACTCAACATTTGTTTCTTACCTAAGCAGGAAATACCCCCCTAAAGGATGGTGGTTGGCAGAGAATGAGAAGATGGAAAATATACTTAAATAACCTGATACAATGTTCAGTGACCTGTTACAAGAGGACAAGGTGAAACATGACAAAATTTTTGTTTGCCCGAAGGAAAGGCAAAAGTGGGAAAAATGAGTTAAGTCAAGCTTTCTGGGTGTTCCTTCAAAAAACATATTTACATCAGAGAGGCAAGGAAACAAATCAATTTAGCATCACAAACAATTATTTATTCCCTACTATAAACTATGGATAGCTGCAATCTGATACTACATATCAACAGAAATGAACAAGAAAGGCTGAGAAAGTGAAGCTCGTCACTCCTATACATATATTTTAGAACACAGTAACACACTGGTAATAGAAATATTAAACTAAAACTTGGAAGCAAACAAACAATGCTTGACTACACAACATTCAGATGCTAAGAGATAATGGACTAAGGTAAAGAACAAGCAAGCCAAGTTCCTTTGGAAAAAGATGCACAGAATTGTATGATGTAATGTAACAACTGATGTTGGAGGAAACTACTAAACAGGCGAGCTCCTTTGCTCGTGAAGATGACATTACCGAACTAGTAGACAACTATGAAAAAACCCTGATATTGAACATGTAAAGTAGAATGATTTTAACCCAAAATTAGAGAACAGCAAAATATAAAAATCAATGTATTGGTGCTGAAACAACTGACAAATTCTTTATGATAGAGAACTCAAGAGCTGACTGAATACCAAAGAAGCAACAGTTATTGCATAGATACTTAAAGGTGAATGAAATACTAATGGTGATGCTGTACTACTAAAAATTAAATCAAGCTTATTTTAAACAAACATTAAAAACTTTCACAAAACATTTTAATATAAATACATAATTCTGTAATTACCCCCAATGCCTGTATACAGGCACTGAAATACAGAAACTAAACACCTCTATAAAATCCAAAGTTCCAAGTATACATACGTAGATTTCAATAAGCAGAAGAAGGAGACTGGACAAGAGTTAAGAGTAGCTATAGATACAAAATGTCAGATATTCTGAACATATCTCATAGATCATTTGTATTTGTTTCACTGCATCTGAAAAGCTATTTTCAGGTAACAAACACTGGGAGTTAATTTTTTTTTTTTAAATACTACTGACATATTAACACTTAAACTGATATTCAATTGCCAAGAATCCAAGTTTGTCATTTCTCTGTCATGAATCCTGAATTTAACCCAGAGAATCATTTTCAGAAAGGCTTCAAGATTTCTACTATTTCTCAGCCACACCCAAACCCAAAATTCCACCACATACTGAGGGTAATGTTTACAAACTCAACAAAATTTCTATCCACTTTCTAATTATTTATAATTCTTGTGTTTAAGAAATTGCCTTCCCCACCCTACTTTCTATGAATCTCTATCATTTGTGTGTTCATGACATCACTATACTTTTAAGTTGTAATTCTGCATTTTCCCTCTCCCACTTAAAAACTCTTTTCTGTTTTCAACTTTACACAAATTTCTGATCTGCTGCCATTATAGTAGAGAAACAGACTGGAAACTATAATCTTACAAAATCAAGACACAAACAACTGTCAGCAAAATAAAAAACCAAAAATGCAAACAAATAAATAAGAATCTTATAAAAGATAATGTGATCAGGGAAAGGAGGGAGACACATTCAATAATCATTCTATTAAAGATGTAAAAGCAAATTAAAAAACAAAAATCCAACAGGTACACAATCTCCACTATGCCAATCAAGTATCTTTCTCTCATGTCATGAAGCTCCCATAACACTTCCCCTGATTACTGTTTTGACACAGCCACAGCTGCAATACAAAATAAATTGCTTCCAGTTGTAGGGTCAAACAAATGTTTGAAGTAAGATGTTCTGAAAAATCTGGATTCTTGGCATTAGAGATATTTTTAGATCTGGTGTTAGGTTCCATCATGCTTTCAGCAGTATTTCACCATGGAGTGGTACTATACATGTTGTAATGTTCAAAAATAGATCTTGGAGAGCATCCAAGTTTCTTATTAGTAAACCTTATTGCAGTTACAGTGGTTCTACTTAACACTCTGTTAAAAACATTTATCAGAACCATCTGTCCTTATCTATCACAATTACTTAAGTTTATATAATTAATAAACATATAATAAATTAGAATTCTGTGTAATTTTAAATGTTTACAGATCTAGACGTAGCACTTGTTGCTGCTCTAGATCAGCAACAGTCTGTGACAGTTTAGGGTGAAGTCAACACACAAGTGCTAAGTGCTTTTAAAAAAAGCCAAACCAAAACACAACCTGCAGCACTTCTGGACATATTTTGCAATGCAAAAGGGAAACAAAGATGATGAAGATTATTTTTTTTCTTTTACACTTATCTTCATCACATTTGAATCACATTTTCAAGTTCATATACTACCAAATACAAGAGCTTACCTTTTTTGTTCTTAGCTTTGCCGAGGAAATTCTGGTTAGGGAATCTATTCACTGATGATTCAGCAATACTTACATTTAACTAACATTACTATGGTCCAATTTGTCCCAAATTGAGTGACACAAAAAATAAACCAGAATGTAAGTGGAAAAAGCTCCTAACAAATATTTCTCTATAATACTGGTAAGACATTTCAGTATATAAGACAATTAAGAAATTGAGCGGAAACCCAGCTGTAAGTTCATAAGGGTCTTAGCAGCTTATCTCTTCACATTTTTAGTTAATAAAAAACATAAGCTACCAAAATATATTTTAATCTAGATTTCCTCTACTTTAACCACATAAATAATTATCTGAAATTTAAGGAGATTGTTTATCATAGCAAATATGCAGAGATGTCAAACCTCTTTCAGCTATAATACATTTCATGCTTCCATTTACGTCAAAGTGCTCACCTAAAATAAAGAGGAAGCATTTATAAAGAAGACACTTTGTATTTTTACCTCATTTCATTATTTGTGCAGTAGATCATGCCCTCTAGTGGAACGATAAAAAAGCCTTGTGCAAAAAAGTTTAAGTGAAACAAACTTGCAAAATTGCTAACTGATTTAAGTTTCTCCTATGCTTCTTATATTCTGAATTTAATTTTCATAATCCAGAATGTTTCTTTACTGATTATGGCAGTCTTAAAAAAACCCAAGCAAACAAAAAAACTCAGCATTGTTTTCTCTTGTTAAATGTGTTGGCCAATTGTAGCAATTTTTCTCTTGCTAAATATGTTGGCCAGTTTTCTTTTTCCTCACACATATTGGCTTATAAAAAGAAACACAGAGCCTCTTTATTCATTTGCCCACACCTATATTTCTCTTAACACATTACTTCCTCCTTACCCAAACATTATATGACAACTGTGATTTAATGTCCTATTATACTGAAATCAAAGGAATAGAACTGAGAGTAATTCAAAAGACATATGCTAGTATATATTACAACTTTCTATCTTTTTAAAGGATTAGATACCCATAACAGCTCAAAATTATTTTAATAATTTTAAATTACCTTAACAAAATCTCTATCAGTTTTCTCCTTCCATTCTTCTCCAAATACAGCAGAAAATGATCCTAAAGCTTTAAGCATAAAAAGCAAAATTTAGTAAATTTTTAAAAAATGAACATTTTTGTTTTATTTTTTTACTAATCTATAAGTTAAATAAAGACTTGACAGCATTAAAGATTCTTCCAGGGTTTCCTTTTTATTGAAAAAATATCCTGTACTAAATTGTATAAACCAACTGAAATTTCTGCAGTCATTGTAAAACTGCAGTAGCAGTTAATTAAGTCAAAATTGAGAATAAGTAGTCCATAAAGAATGGGACTAGTTTGTGAGCCCTTTAAAAAACACGCGGGAAACTTTTCCCTAGTCCTCTTCCTGGAGACAAGATAACTGCTCAATTTCAGCCTCACATCAACAACTGTTTTCCATGTGCACAGTGAAAGCTGTAAACACCATTTTAGTAATTAAACAAATTCTCACTAATGCTTTGTAAAAAACATAATAGCAGCAGTGGGATTTTGACAGTACTCAATTGAAAGTCAATATTTACCCAGGAAGCACACTGTATGTTCTTGGGTGTTTGGTGGAGCCACTACCACAAAAGGTCTAAAATCAGTACTCCTTGAAAGCAACAAAGACTCTAAATCTGACTGGGTCCAAAACCAGACTCTGCCTTGCTATAGTTCTGTAATGAACTAACAACACATTTAAGTTACATTTAAACATTTTGGTTCATAATGTGTTATTGTGTTGAACAAAAGGCTACAAATCGCAATTCCAAAATCACACCAGTTCTTAACTCATAGAATCCAAACCAATGCTTCTGCCACACTCCAAATGGCAGACACTGTGACCTCTGGGGCTGCCTTGTCACATGTAACATAATTGCTGTCTCAAATTTTACTTTTTAAGAAAAAGTTGAAGTAATATTTTTCTTGTTACCTAGAAACAGTGCATTATAAATACTAATAATGATAAAACCTTCATTATAGACAAGCCAAATCTAAAACCCACATTGAAGTTAATCAGCTATCATTTATTTACACCTGAATTCATTGTGACAGTATTTTCATACTCAAATCTGCTAATTACAGATTTAATCACCAAACCTGACAGATTTACTTTTGTTATTTATAATATAAAAACATGTAAGTATTTCAAATCATTTCAAATCAAAGCTTCATGCTTCAAAAATAAGTATATATATTCAAAAATAACACACCCCTCCTTTCTTTCCCCAATTTGTCCCAATTAGTCCTCCTAACGCTGCTAGGACACTCCCTGGACTTATCCAGAAGACATAATCAGTTAAGATAAAAATGAAGTTTTCCACAGGGAATGAAAGAAAGCAAGCCCATTACATTCTTGTTATTCCTCTCAGCTTTACC
>JAOXNG010000001.1:33770168-33782845 GCA_028566535.1 Scolopax minor | reverse complement strand
ATACCAACTATCATGTCTCCAACCAGCTCTTCCTTGCAAGTGAATAGCAGATGTTGGGGAGCATCACCATACTAGATCTACCTCTATCAAGTTCTCCCTGTTCCAAAGCAAAACATTGAAAATAGGGATTGAAACTGAGAAAAATATGAGCAAGGTTTCCAAATTAGCATTCAATAAACCGTCCTCTGTATTTCAAGCCATCTCTGAGTTTGACCACAAGCCTACTTTATGTATTATAGGAAGAAAGAAAAAAACACCTTTTATTTTATGTCAAAGGAACAGGGTGGAAAGAACAGAGTAGACTAATGTCCCGTTTTAAACTCTGGCTTACTGCATGAAACTTTCATCTATTGAAAAGACAGAAAAGAACCCTGAAAGATCTGTCTTCTGGAATGCAAGAACAACCCATTAGGTCAAATTATGTCTCTGCCACATAATGCTCAATCTAATAGAGACCAATACAGGATACCTACGATTTGAGTATTAGAAAGAATATAGATGAAAGATGCTCTTGTGTGGAAGGCCATCTGGTACCCCAGGACACTGGCTCATCTTCAGCAGCCATTGTATTGTGGGCCTGCAGATTGCACCTAAACCATGCTGCTAAACAGTCCTGATAATCCCATCCTTTACAAACTCATCTGATTACCTTTACAGCTCATTTATAACTTTGGTAACAATAAATCACACAATTAAATATTGTTTTATGTTGGAAAATTACTTCCTTTGGTTTGTCTTAAACATACACTTGAGGTTGTCCCATAGCTCCTGTGTAATGGGAAACAATGGGAAACAATGAACAACAATTCCCCATTCACCTTTTTTCTACTGTTCACAGCTCTCATAGATCCTCATCAAAGCAGCTCTTGAGTGTTTTCTTTCCTGATGAACTTCCCTTGGGATAAATTTCATATGTTCATCTGTCTCCTATCCCCTTCCCATGTATCTCTCCCACAAACACCAGTTTGAGAGCTGTTTACAAAACAGTCCACAGATCTCCTGGCAGACTCTTAAGCAAAACATAATCTCTAGCCAAAGTCTGTGTTTTGGAAACTGTGTTTCTTTAGTAAGTATAGTTTCATTTTTATTTGATTATCTCCATTTGCTAAATGTGGTTAGCTAGCATTTTACAACAGCGATGTTTCATCAGCTGGAAAGACGGGAGGGACTCCAATGCTGTATTTGGAAAAGGGAGTAGGAAAGAGATGTCAGGAATGGCCTTCACCAAGGTCTTTTAAGTTTTATGTATGCAGAGGGCTCCATGCATCCCGTGTCAAGGCGACTGCCCTGTGGAGGTCATCCCTGCCACTCAGGAATTCAGGTGGGGGTTTTGGTGGAGATTGTCAGGGAGATTGTCAGGGAGAGGCAGGAGGTGTTTTCGCCCTGGGGCACAGAATGTGCTGGCATTTGCCCCCTGGGCTGTGGGCATCCTACTAACGTGGTGCCCCGCTCATCCCACTCACCGTCCTGGTTGCCTCATGCCCTCAGGAGTGGGGTCTGTGCCTCTCATGTCATCACCCTTTGCCTCTGCATGTGACTTGGGACAGCGAGCAGCACCTTTGTGGTGCCAGCATCAGGACACAACTCTTCCTCTGCACCAGCGCTCTTGCAGAGGGTAAGGCAGTCTTGAAATAGTACTCTTGGTACCGTTAGTGGGACTTGGGGCATTTTTGCCTTGGCTTAAGAGCAATAGTTGTATAAATTAGTGCTAGAAAATTATTTCTCACTGTGAAAGTATTTTCAGCACACAGCAGATGACAAGGGGGGACAAAGCAGCATCTAACGGACCGACTCCTCCCACAACCCTCTGCAATGCTATGTGAGGCTTTACCTTTCAATATGTGGCAGAGCTCCTCCTTGTCATTCTTTTTCCTTATGGAGCTGGTCATGGTGCATTTTACCCTTTTACTGGTGACACAGGTCCCCTAATAACATTAATTCTCAGGGGAGGACTTAGATCATTCAGTTCAGAACCATGTGTGTTGTCCTTACAAAACAAACTCCTTTCCCTGCCTCTCATCCTCTCTCCTGTAAACACAAAACCCACCAACCAAGACGTTATTCTAAATATAGATGGGACAGGACAATGACTTGTCTTCTCCTTACAATGGTCAATAATGGTGATCAAGATTAAAAGAAGAAAGAAAAACAAGACAAGGTTATTAATTCTTTCTTTGGGGGTGTTTGGTTTTAGTCAAGGCTTTGGAAGATCTAAAGAAGTTTCCTCAAGTCAATATTTTATGTCTACGTCTATCTAACTCACTTTTGACTTTGAGCAGAAGTCTTGGCTGTCAAATACAGACATCTGTTTGTAGATGGAGTGAACCAATGGGGAATTTCCTCAGATGTAGCCTCTGAATTTTCAGTTTAAAGAGTCATACACTGTTTAACCTTTTTTCCAGGTAGTGTAGTAATGTAAATCAACACACGTATTTTCTCTTTTGTTTTGTAGCAGCTCCATTGCTTTAGCACACCACACAGATGGATAGTTCTTTTTCCAACTGTTTTCACATCACAATGAAAGGGGTAACCTGAAGGTAATTAAACAAGTTGATAGGCATTTCCTTTGGCAGTAGCATCAACATTTTGAAGACTTTTCACTTTCTTTTGCTTTAACCATTTAGCACATTGCTTTAGTTTTTTTCAGTACCATAATGCGCTAGACCTTTTCCTGTTATCTATCCAGGCTTCTCTGGTAATGGCTGCAAGCCTTAATTGTGTAAAGTTAAAAAGAAAAAAACATAGCATTAGTTCGCCAGTGCAGATAACATACAGGAGATAACAGCATTTACCTATGACTTTCTCCAGCATAATCTCTTACAGAGTATACTGAAAATATGCAGACAGGCAATCTGTGTAAGGTTTCTGTGTGTGCTCTGGACAATATTTCTGACTAGATTCTCAGCTGATTTAAGTTGGCATTACTGTGTAGACTACACTTTTAAATGATCTCAATTATGTGCGCCGAACTAATGTTTATCTCAAATTTAAACAAAGTTTAAAGACGGCCAAAGATCACAAACTCTTCTAACCGAGAGCCCATTTAATCCTGCTTGAGTGATAGACATTTTAAAGCTAGTTACAACTGCCATGCAGCCAGATGGCAGTTCACTAGGCAAACTGAAAATCCATATTCGGAAAGACTTCCAGCATATATTCAGTCTCTTTGATACTCTATAGAAAGAGTTAATATAGTACAGAAAAGTTACAGAATTCTTCAGGAAAAAAAAAAAATCCCTACTTATTCCAGGGAATTCATATGAGGTAAAAAAAAAAGGTAGAATTAGGTTTAAAACAAATGTTCATGAGAACCCTTAAATTTCAAACTTACCAGTGAAAGAAACAGACAAATATTTAAAATGTGCCTTTCATAGGCATTATGTCAGATTATGATAATTTATTTCAGAATTTGTCCATTCAAAGTTACAATTCCTATGTATCATCAACAAAATGTAATACTACTCTTTAATATGAACCTATTTTAATAACATTATGATTAATATTAATAAGAATACCGTCGGTATTTTGCAAAATTTTCTCTATAGATTTCTGTATTCCATGTTTGTATTACGACATAAGGTTAACTTCAGTTAAATCTAGTTTCAGAACTTTACAAATACTCTTCGGTTGAGGTTTTCTGTTTTCAATTTCTTTAAGAGATAAATCAAATTTATATTCCTTAGTTCATCAAACATCTTAATCTCTAATATTAATTTTATAAAACATTAATTAGAAGTACAATAATGTTGACATTTCTATATTTTCTAATTGCACTTATTTTGTACTATCCAAGTTACACATGATACTTTTTCTTTCTTCCAATTAGTTTCCACTTTGTTTAGTTTTAGTTAGCAAGTAACCATTATAGATTTTATTGCTTCACTCTTCTGATTTTTGTGAGGGTATTTTACTCTCAAAACCACACTCATCTATTTTTCCATGTGTAGCTGTAGATGGACCTCTACTCCTGGAGAAATTGGAAAAGTTGTGGTGTTCTCCTTCATCAGTGATCTTGGTGGGCATACTTTATTTATATAGGACTTGTAGGAAATGTGGATATAATTTAATAGGAAACATTCAGCTTAGGATTCAGACTTTCAGTTAGACCTTGAAAAGAGTTTGAGGAAACTACAGTACTTCATCAAAGCGCTTGAAGATCCTATTTCCTAAAGCATGAGGAAATAAAAAAATCAATATTTTATTAAATAAGCTGTTAACCACAAAGGTTTAGATCATCTGGCAGGGGTTTTTGAACAAGGGAGAAAAAAAAAAAAGCAGAGAATTTGTGCTCTGTGTCCCCATGGAGGGGCTGGGCAAATTCTTGCCTGCGTGCTGAAGCTTTCACTGCCAGCTGTGGCACAGTGGCACCTGGGGGGAAGCGGAGCCACCACAGCAGTGCCACCACCACTGCTGTCCTGCCGCCACTGTCCCCCTGGCCAGCCTCTGCTGTCACTCCTGCTCTGGGAACAAGTATTAGAGAGTCTATAAAGAAAATTGAGCTTGTGTTTCTTCACAGCAAGAAGGATTACCTCTGCATTTCTCCAAAGGCTGTGGTTTAAGCACTCTGTTTGACCTGACATTAGTACAGGTCTGTGGAATATTGAGTCGTCTCTTTATTTCCTTTCAAGCAGGACAGAATATAATCTGATATATTTCTAAGGGGTTGCAACAGCTGGAAACACATCTGCTTTCCTTCCTGCATGGAGCTGTTGTATACCCATTGTGAAGGACATGGAAGAAGATTTCTACTTCTTTTTAATTTTTCTTCTGTCATTTTTCATAGTCTTACCTGTGTTTGGAAGCTCTTCAACATGGAAACACCTAGTTCGCGATTTTTTGTTGCATGTTATTGGATTTGCAATTTTGGCAGTTCTTAAGAATCGATCTTTGATCAGCAGCTTCGATGTGTTCCCAAATGTTTATATCCAGACTGTTAAAAATATTATGTATTTATATAACATATGCTATATATCAAAGATAATTCAGTTTTGCAGCACGTTTCTGAGGTCGCTTGCCGTAGAAAGATCACAGTCCTGCTCAATCTGTTAGATCTACAGGTGTTTCAACATTTCCTACCCTTTATCACCCTCTGTTTTCTGTTTCATTGTGTGTTATTAGGATCCTTTTAAACTTTGTCCCCTAAATGACATCCCGGGTGATGACTCACTGGGCTTGTGCTAAAGTCAGCTCTGGATAATCTACCTGCAGCAAGGGAACACGCTTCCCTGGGATTCAGTCAACAGCCCAGCGAGTGTGCTGTCCTTCTACTTAGACACTATGCTGTTAGAGGATTAAGAAAGATTTAAGAAACCACATGTTTATTTGACTTACCTTCCATTATGCACAGGGTTTCTCCAAGCTTTATGTTTCTCTCAGCTCTCTGCATCCTTCACTCCGCACAGCCTCTCTCGGCAGTCCCCAGCCTCCCCAGTTGTGTGTGGCAGGGAGAGTAATGGCCCCTCTAAGCTCTTGGTTTGTTCTCTCATTATGGTTGTCCTTGGACGTCTTCCTTCTGTTGTTCCCACCCACACACCACCTCCTGGACGATGGCTGCAGTGCAGTACAGTGATTCATGGCTCTCACTGCTTCGGGTTTAGATGGATGCTGTTGTCAACATACCTGTGATGACAAGCTAATTCTGAGACTTACTTTTTCTTCCTAACATTTATGTTGGTAGAATTGCAACAAAGAACGAATAAGCAAGCCCTGTTCGTCTTCTCCATACCACTCATGATTTTATTGAGCTTAGATGTCTCTTTTCTGTATAATTTTCTGGTTTAATTTTTCCCCTTTCTGAAGGTCTTCCAATATTTGGACCATCCCCTTTGTCTTTCTCCTACACCTGTTCACTTTCTACAGTGATTTTTGAAATGATGGGATCTGAACTGTCACCAGTAAGACAGGGTAAATTCACACCAACTACACAATACCATAATTTAATTTCTGGATTGGTTTTTATTCCTTTTGTCTATACTGACACAGTCCATAGGTGAGGTGTCTGGAATCACTTGGCAGAGCACAGGGCAGCAGAGGGGGTGATGCTGTCCAAATGTTCTCTCCCTGTAATCGTGGTTAATAACGCTTCTGCCTGACTTGTCCTAAATTGTTCTTGTGTTATTATGCACTTGGATTCCCAAGATCTCCAACGCTTAACAAAGCCATGTGTCTTTCTGACTGCGGTTAACAGTGAGCTGAGAGCTTCCCACAGACCTACCAGCCGTGACTTCTAGTTCTCTTTTCTGAGCAGTAATAGCCAATTTAAAATCCATTAAATTATATATGTCTAGTTAAGGTTATTTCCCTCCATATTCATTACTTTACATTTATTGACATTGAATTTTGTCTGTTATTTTACTGCCTGCATACTCAGAGTGTGTTCATCAGACTAAATGTAGATGAACGGCGTCTGAGCCAGCCACTGTGTGCTCCCGCTATAGGCAGCAGAATGAAAGAGGCATTTCTAGGGTTGTGATTCCTCCAGTTCTAATGTATATATCTCAACCAAAGATCAGAGGAATCAAGCTTTTAAGGGAATGTTTCTCTCTACTGAGTACAAAAGCAGCCTCAGGTGACTCTTGGTTTCTCTAACAGCTATGTTGTAGATATCTGTGGTTAGGTAAGATGAATCCCATGTGTGTCCTATTGCGAGCTGTCTCTGTCATATTGCAGTCAGCTTTTGTTTGTATTGCCCTAAACCATTTTTTATCATCAACAAACTCTGCCACGCTGCTATTCACTTTTCTCAGATGATTTATGGGTAAATGGAGCACACAGCTCCAGAGATGCTGGTGGGAGTCCTCTGGAAATATCCCTTTTTTGGAAAAAATGACCTTTTGTTCTTACCCTTTCTTTTTGACTACAAGGGCTTTATTTATTTAAAAACCTTTTGGGAGGGACCTTGACAAAACCTTTTTGGCAACACAAGTAAGCTACATCGACAGCACCATTGCAATCTGTGCACTCACTGATTCTTTCCAAGAGCCCAGTGGATTTATGAGGTAAGATTTTCTCCCAACAGAAGTCACCGTATTTTTTTCCAATTGTATCATGTTTGCCCAGAGTATCTTAGTTCTACACTTGATCATAAGTTTCCCACATCAGTGTTCCCAAGTCAGATTTACAGGTCTGTAGATCTCTGGACCTTTGCTAATTTTATTTTCCAAAACTGGGATCACATCTGCTTTTTTTTAATCCCCTTAACTCCTTTTAAGTGGTGGGTTGTGCACTGCAGCTGGCAGTTCTCTTACAATTCCAGGGAAATACGATAGAGTCCTGCTGATTCATTACTACCTAGTTTATCGATCTGTCCTAAATCTTCCCTGACTGCATTTGAGCTGCTCCTATTTGTTCTCACCAGGAAAGCCCATGCAATGGGAATCTCCCTGAGATGCTCTTTCGTGGTTGCAGAGCCCACTTAGCTCTTCTCCTTCTGGAAGCCCTGTGGGCCTTATTGATTACCTGGCAGGCTGCCAGCTCGCAGTGTGTTGGGGAAAGGTTTGACTACTTCTTTTGATTCCTTTAGCCAATTGGCTCTCCAAATGTTTTTACTGACCTGCCTCGTTCTGATTTTGCCTTCTGCTTACCAGAACATATTCTTTATCCACCTCCTAGCGATTTGTCCTGTTTGCTGTTTATATTGATCAAATATTTTTCTTTCTTTTTGTGTTGTATTCTGTTTAGAGCGGATTAGATTAAGTGAAGCAATGACCTACATTAGGCAGATATTATATCCTGATTATTATGGTGAAGAGGCATTTTGCCCATTTCTGCTGACAATCTATACTTTTGGTAATGGGAAAGAGAATAATTCCCATTAGTCTGAGATGGCTGAGTACTCTGGTACTTTTCTTTCCCATGCCATTTTTAGAACACCGTCTGCTTCATGAAAAAAAAAAAAAAAAAAGAGACACCTTCCATTTTTAAATTAATTGAGTTAATACTGTTCTTAAGAGAGAGGAACTTCCTCAGAGGAAGGCCAATAACATAACGAGCAAAGTATAATTAAGAAAGCGGTGTTAAACAACCAAGCTGCTGGCCAGACACTTCCCTCAGTACAGCTGGTAGACCCGTGGGGCTGGGGGTGAGGTGGGTGTATCCCTTCAGTGTCACCTGACACTGAAGACCAAAATCTGCCTTTCAAAGACCAAAATCTGCCTGTAGAGCGATGCAGGGTGGGAGGCAAGGTCTGTCCTTTGACTAGGAAAGGAAAATTCAGAATTTGGCAAAAAAAATCTCTCAGGCCTGCATAGCTGGCACTTGAAATTCAACACATACTATAATAAGCACTTGATCTTTCGCAACTTTGTGCACACTTGCAACACAAGTGTGCACAAAACACATCATTTATGTTCTTTGTTTCAAAAGTTAGATTTCCATCACATAGTCATTTGTAGTATTCGATGTTTTCAATTTGTACTTTGATTTTTATTTCTACATATGAGCCTGACTGAAGCCTGAAACAACAAAAAGCCTACTAATACAGTCCATACTCTCAAATTTTTGATCTTAATGAATCCTCTAATCTCTGGGAATTTTTAGTAGAGGGAATCACAACTAATTTGGAATAATAGCTATATTTGAAAATTTGGACCGTTGTCTGTGACAGTTCATACAGAGAAGAATCAAGTTATCCAATAAATTATTGGCAATGGATTGTTGTCTTTGCTCTATTAATTATCACAGCAGCAGCTGAATGGCTGTACTTTAACAGACCACTAGTCTGACAAGTCCATTACCACTTCTTGCACAGTGGCCAGTGCCATATCTTTCAAAAAAAGATTCAACAAATCCTATGAAAATAGTATGTAGTAACCCACCCACAGCAACAGTTTTTAACTTCTGGCAGCTAGTGGCTGATTTATGGCCACAAGTGTGGTAACAGAAATCCTGAATGGTTTCACACCTCTTTTCCCAAAATGACCCCTTTGAGTACCTGAAAGACCACAGACCAACACCTTGGTTCCATCTGCACTTTGTGGGTTTGGTTTTATTTTTTCAAGAAGAGTTAATGGCATTTCAGGTGTTTACTTTGTACCTTCAGAAAAAGACACTTGTATTTATCTCTGTAGCTGATACTGCAAAGGCAGTGGAAAAGGGAATTTCCCCATAGTATTCTATGGGGACAATTTAAACACAGCATCAACAGAGGGACTGAAGTCTACCGTACCTCCTTATTTTGGCTTCTCAGACTCCAGCCCGTGTTCCATCAGAGCACAATTGGATTTAATAATACAGGCACCTTCTCACTGCTGCTAACTGGATTAAGATCAACAGCTAATTTTACACACAGGAATGTCATTTGTTGATTGCTAAGCACTGTTACTGTTATCTTTCAGTCACTACTATGCAGAACCATGTTCATTAAAAAGTCAAAATTTTGGGGGATTTTTTATTGGTTTTGACCCTTTTCCTTGTATGATTCAATTCTCACCTGGGTACATAATACCAGTGAGACTGTAAACTCCAATTATTTGGTCATGCAGAGTACCTCTTTAGGTGTTTGAATGATCTAAGCATGGTTTTCCTGGTGGTCATTGACTAACACGAGATTCTAGATTTTACTTAGTGACCTATGATTGTTTCTATAAATACATGTTTGGGCATGGATTGAATTAATTTGGCAAGACAACTTAGGCACGGATGGCTGATGGACCATTACAAGTCATTGACTGTAGAGAAGGTTAATCAGACAAATGTTCTCATTAACCTGAGTCTGATTCTCATCTTCATTATTGAAACTCAGATAATTTTCATTTTCACTGTGAAGTTAAGGAATGAGTTACCTTATTATAAAATATGTTTATATACATATTAAGTAAGTAAGTGTGTATGTAGTTTCTAGAGAGCTTTATAAAATAAGGAATATATTGCACAAAAGCATCTTGTAGTGCTCTGCAATCAGAAGAACCCCAGTATATATAAATGAACAAACAGCCATTCTTTCCAGTGCACAAATGCATAAAAATTCTTTTCAGAGACTTCTTTTATCAGCTGATGACCTTGATGGCTCTTCTTTTCAACAAGCTTTCTATTTCCTATGTTCTTGAGTTGTTGTTTTTTTTTTTTTATCCTGCCCAATTTTTCTTTTTTATTGTTTTATGTTGCTGTTTCATTTTCCTTGGGCTGCTTCCTTGCTTAAAATACAGAATTTGCCATTCTCATCAGTGGTGGTCTCCATATTATTTTGTCTAGTGTCTTCCCAGTCACGCAGTGACTTAGTAATCTCATGGATGGCACACACTTGTCTTCTAGTAGTGTATTTATGTTTGTAAAATATATCTATGCATTGTGAGCTTCATTTCTCAGACCACTAGGTAAAACACTAATTATTTATCTTGTCTGGCAAACATGCTATGTCAGTATTCCATGATGAGTGCCATGTAGATAGCAGGTCAACTCATTCTTTGTGTCATTCAAAAATGACATAGTTATTTATATTATTTTGAGTTATTAATGGCAGCATGCTACAAGTATGCCTCCATCTACATATAGAAGAGGGAAAAAGACTAAGTGAGTCCAGGGTGACCTCCTTCTTTGCAGTTGTTGGACTTCCTCTTAAGGTTGTAGAGAAAACTGGAAGCAGTCATACCTCTAACACATCCTACATGCATATAGTCAGACCATAATTTAAATACTTAAATCTTCTCTCTGCTGCTAGCTGACCCTGGCAGAACCTTAAGTATCTAGGCACCTACATTTCTGCCAGTAACATCCTTAATTTCTTGAATGATAGGTTGGGAACATGACCAACACTGTCTCATTACTGAGAGTAACTAGGCATTCTCAGATACCCACTAAACGTCATCATATCTTCAATCAGATCAAGGGTTTTATTTCTTCTCCCATTAATGTTTGATATTAAATAACTGAATAATCATGAGAACAGAAAACAGAATGCAGTCCTCTTCCACTCCTACTCCAAGTGACTAGATTAGAAAGTAATTTTCTGGCTTGCTAGCCTAACAGACACATTATTGTTCTATAAAACCTGGAACAATTTACCAGGACAAACTGGAAGAGCACCATCCAGTTATATGCTGGTGGCCACAACAAGATGTAGGTTAAAATTGCTTTGGGCAGAGCAGAGGGTGGAGCCAAGGCTCTCACAGACCTTGGTGAGTGTCCTCACTGCTCCTCGAAAGCAAGAAGATTGCATCAGCAGCTTCCCGAGGCTGAGAGAGAAGTTTTCACTGCCAGCTCCCCAGTGCTAGCTAGGTGAAAGAGTTCTCTGTTCCTTCCAGTGGTTGTCCTAGATCCCATATAGAGGCATGTGGATGTCTCTGTGCATTCAGTAAGGTACATAACTCTGCGATGGTTAATTCTGTGGGGGCCAAGATCTTCAATTCATCCCACGTAACAGTCAGCTGAAATTATTGTCTGGAGTCCTCCGTTGACTTCAGAGGAGGCTAACTAAGATTTTTGTTCCCAGCTAAGGTTTCCAAAGTTAGTGGGATGAAGCCAGTTGAAAGTGCCAAAAGTTAAGAATTGCAACACTCGATATTGCAACATCTAAAGCCTTTTGTGGGCTGATCTGCTGGGGAAATTCTGGTTAGGTAAACGCAGTGGTGTTTTACAATTGACTTTAATGGTCCTAGAAGTCATTTAAAGAATTCTGTACAAAAGCTAATGCTGCTACTCTAGAAGTAGGTATTAACTGCCTCTGCTCCGATAATATTGAGGGATCAAAGCCATTCCTCCTAGGTCTTGCTGTAATGAAAGATGGGTTTTAACTGTTCTTTAAAAGCAGTGAATCTTTTCAATTCTTTTTCTCCAAAAAGCTCTTTCTATCAGATGTATTTCGATAGAGTTAGAATCATGTCCCTGTTTTCTCACTAAATGCTCTCCTATTTATATGTTAAAAAACCTGGCAGGTTTGCAAGTACTGAAAAAAAAAAGATTCTCAAGGGGACAGCATTTTTTAAATGGAATGGGATTTAAAGTGAGAATTCATGAATATCCCTTTGGCTGGGTATGACTGCAAATCTCACAGAGATCTGTGACACTCTGTTATTCAACAGAGTCCAGCAGGGAGCCGGCAGGTTGTGGCTGTGCAGCCCTTTGCTCTCTGCCCCACTAGAGCTGGAGGTCACCTCTGGAGCCCAGATCAGCCCAGCCCCGTGGTGGGGAAGGATGTGGGTGCTCTGGTGCAGGTAGGAGAGGGGGCTGGCACTTGCGTGCTGGCTGTGGTTAGAGCCGGAGAGTAGGCTGTCTGCAGGGGTTGATAAAACCTGGATCACTTTCATGAAACTGGGCTGCCATCAGCCTTTTGGTTCGCTTCTTGATGAAGAAATTCAAGATTGTGGAAACCTCTCTGATCTCAGCACTAACACACATATCACTAGACATCTGTTTTGGCTTTTGCTGCTTACTTCTCTATTAATACTGACTCTACAGATGTCTTCAGAATACACGTCACCATATTGCACCATGCATCCTTAATACAGAAAGCAATTATAGCCACTGCCAAGTCAAAAACCTCTGCCTGAGGGAAGATCTTGCAGGCTTGGAGCATGAAGGTGTTGCTGTGAGATAGACCAGCGACGAATTATTCCAGCATGTTATATGTCCCACATCAGTTCACTTCATCTGACCGTGTCTCTATCTTATTTCTTTTTTCTCAAGTGTCCTTAAACTGATTGACAAAAAGGGCCCCAGGAGCTGAGAAGGGCTGGAAGAAC
>JAOXNG010000001.1:33742939-33753132 GCA_028566535.1 Scolopax minor | reverse complement strand
CTGCCTGCTTATGCTGGCACAGCTGCCAAAATATTTCCGTGGGACAAGTAGCCTTAACCCCTGGCTCACCTCTTGGTAGCCAGGCTGATCTCAGCTCCGCAAAACCCAAGCATGTGACAAACCCACCCGACCCTCGGTGGAAGGGGTGGATGTTCAGGGCTGAATGCCAGGCTGGGGGGGATCGGCCACTATTTCCACGGGCTTGCCCGGCTCTTGCAAGCGAAGACCCTGCAGTGCCCTTGCCACAGAGGCTTAGATGTACCTCTGCTCAGGCTGAGCGGCCAGACCGGTTTAGAAAATGACTGCATGAATGAGCACAATGTGGCTGTAACAGGAGACCAAAGGGGATCCCAGAGAATGGGGCAGTAAGGTGATAGCCACAGGTGGCTGTGGCTCCCAGCACAGCTTATTTAGCCACTTGTTGTGTGATGTCCACCCAGAAGCTGAGAAATTATGCGAGAGGGTTACATGGATACTACATGAGTGTCTAAAAAAATATAACCCCTGATACTGTATTAATGCTATCAGGGCTGGCTGCAATTTCCCTCTTGTTGCACAGTTTAAAAATTTGAGGATTTTTTTTTTTTCTTTCTCCCACAGTTTCTCCCTTCATACACTAGAGGTGGCTTTTTGCTGTCCTGACATGTGCTCGCTGCACCATGGAACACAGTGGGATTTTCTCCGTGGTCTCGGTCGAGCAATTTTTCTTCTTTTTCTTTCTCTTCAGCACGTGGGAGATTACCATAACCTACGTATTTATAAAGAATAATATATCTTAATACAATTAGACGGAAGACTTTTATTCTCTACTGGAAAAGAACATCTTGCAGGCTGGGAGTTACATTCTTTATAGCTGGCAGAACACCCATCAGTACATGCGTGTGCTTGAAAGAGGGTAAAGAATACATACTCACATGTACCCCCTATCCATACCCTGTGGTAGGACTGCCTGGAATAACCAGAAGATTGATGAATCCATTCTAAAAGTCAGAGAACTGATTAAATTTTTTTGCATCATTGCTGCCTGATAAACTGTAACTTTAATCACAGCATTTCTTTTTTCAGAATAGTTGTTTCAGACAATGCAATAAAAATTTTAGAAAGTAACTTTAAAAGGCTCTGCTTTTGATGTACTTCCAGCTTACAAATAAAAAACCACTTTCTTCAACTTTCCTGGAAAGAATTTGTTGCTATTATCATGGTATTAAGATTCATTGTTTTCTTATCAGGAAAGTATTGCCCCAAACCATGAGGAGGTTATTTATGATTAACTACATTTGTGCTGGTTTTGGCTGGGATAGAGTTAATTTTCTTCATAGTAGCTAGTATGGGGCTATGTTTTAGATTTCTGCTGAAAAGAGTGTTGATAGTATAGTGATGTTTTTGTTATCACTGATCAGTGCTTACAGAGAGTCAAGGCCTTTTCTGCTCCTCACACTTCCCCACCAGCGAGCAGGGTGGAGGGCACAAGAAGTTGGGAGGGGACACAGCTGGGACAGCTGACCACAACTGGCCAAAGGACTATTCCATACCATCATGCTCATTATATAAAGATGAAGGAAGAAGAAGGAAGGGAGGGGATGAAGGGATATTCAGAGTTATGGCATTTATCTTCTCAAGCAACAGTTACGTGTGATGGCATCTGCTTTCCTGGAGATGGCTGCTGGTGGGAAGCACTGAATTAGTTCCTTATTTTGCTTTGCTTGCATGCACGGCTTTTGCTTTACTTATTAAGCTGTCTTTATCTCAACTCATGAGCTTTCTCACTTTTATGATTCTCTCCCCCTTCCCGCCATGGGGGCTGTGAGCGAGTGGCTGTGTGGCACTTAGTTGCCAGCTGGGCTTAAACCACAGCAATATCCTCTCAGTGTTTTGTGTATCTGTTACTGATCCATGGTTGAGGTCCACATAAATGCAAATAAACGTAAAGTTTGCAGCCACCAGCACTGCTTCCCTGTATAGGAAATGCAGACTTATGTAGTAGACTGGAAATGAAAGGTAGCTACACCAGAGAAAAATCTAGACTTTGTGTGAATTGATGATACCTTTGTGGGTATCTGGTGACATGCAGGTGGAGCACAGCGGTGAGGTGGGGTGTACCAGGTGGGGCACAGCACAGCTTGCTCTCACCTGGCACATACTGGCCATCCAAAATAAGCACTGCAATTCACCTGCTCTGTGACAGAAAAAATTAAAATTAAGCAGGCATCACCAGATGCTACTTTGGCTATTTGTGTATGTATTAAGTAGAAAAATGTATTAAGCTTGTTCTTTGAAGGGTTTTAACTATATCAGTCAATTTAAAGACATGCCGTCCTCATATGGATTTGGCCTATGATGATACTATATCCTTCTCTGCTTGTAGGACAATAAACCGTATTATGCTTCATTACAAAGTTGTTTTTGATCTTGCTCTGACAAAGCCAAATCGATGCAAGAGCGGCAGAACAGCTTGGGTACTGGCACCTGTATGATACATAGCCCTCAGTCAGAAGAAACCAGGTTGGAGTGGCAGTACCTCTGCTTCCACAACTATCATAAACTCCAGAAAGCAGATTTTGGGAATCCTTAAGTGTCTGGCTGTGGTTTGTTTTCTTTTTTTTGTTTTGGTTGGTTCTGTTGGTTGGACTCAATGATCTCAAAGATCCCTTCCAACCATGAAGACTATGTGATTTTGTGAAATAAAACCAACACACCTCAATGCAAAGAAGGTGTCTGTTTAAAATGACCTTTCTGTTCTCGAAGTGTTAGAAAAGGATTTCCTTGAAGTAGAAAGGAAGAGTGAGAGCAGAAGTGAACTGATGGCTGGCTGGCTGGATGGCAGGGAGAGACAGAGAGTGGACTGCCTGGAGGTGGGAGCATCACAGACTCGATCCAGATAAAGAAATAAATGATGACTTTGAAATGTAACACAGGGTTTATCATGACAGGAGTGAAAGTGTGTAAAGACCTAAACTGTTTATGAGAACATAATGGTCCTTGTCATCGACTTGGTGTTGAAAGGAATGACTTCCATCTAGAGGATGCAGAAAAAACAGGAGATAAATTTCAGTACTAGTAACAGTTTAATGGAAAAAGATTGAAAAAGAGGAGGAATATGGAAATTAGACAGGGATGACATTGTAAGAATTTAAATGTGGGATTTGGCAGTAGCAGTACTGTTCATGGAAACACAAACAATGCTAATCAACATCGGATGTATTGTTATTTTAAAATAGACTTTATTTAATGATAATAAATATACAATCTTAATATTCAGAAACTAATAGCAAACATTCTTAGAAAAAATACAAAAAATACATTCTTACATTCTGAATTTTATCAACATACACAGTGTCTAAAACAGTGGCGTTGATCTGTAATTTATGGTGCATCTTAAGGCAATGAAATAGTCATTGGTCCAAATTCAACCTGACTTCAACAGATCTGTATAAAGTGAGAGTCTGGCCTACACATCAAGTGTAAATAAGAGTAAAATTGAGTCATAGTTTAAAACAAATGTTAATTTTCCCTTCAAGCAGATCTTTAAATATTATTAGAGTGACCTAGCCTAAAAATGAAAAAAGTTACAAACACTCATGTTGGATATTGTTGGCAACTACCCCCTCAGCATTTTGTTCTGATGCCTTCGCAGAGCTCCCTGTGAACAAGCAGAGCACATTTCAGTGGCTGGAGTTAGAGGCTACAGAAATTGCACAGCTTAAATCAAACTATTAAAATGCAATTATTAGGCACTCTGTTGGTTTCCCCCCTTCTTTCTCTCTCATTCAGAACTGTGCCGTCAATAACACTGTCCATATGGCAAGCTGAACTGAATTCCTGATATAATGTCTTCTGAAATTAAATGTTACAGCTACATTAGCAAGAAGTGTGGCACTTCAGAAGCAAATCACTAGAGCAAAAAGTTGCTGTTAACTAGGTGATGTCCACGCAGTGCTCTCCGCTCTCTTCAGCCCTGCTCTGGTTTTAGCTCTCTGGACTAAGTGCCTGTTGGAGACCATTAAGTTCATATCTAAATCCTGCATTCAGGTTCAGTTTAAGCCAACAGGAATCCAGTCCGAGTGCCCCGAGACCAGTTGATGATGGGAAGCACTGCCCAGAAAGTGGGGACAAGGGGAAGACTAGTTTCAAAAGGACACTCCTGATATGAACAGAAATGGTAATCTAGAAATTCTGATGTTCTGGACAGAAATGGTAATCTTTGATAAATCCTTATCAAAGCTGATAAGGATTTTGTTATGGGAGGAGCCCAAGTCATAGATATACGTGCTTTGCTGATGTAGCATATTTTGTTAAATCATTATTTTAAAGGCAGGAATATAGACTGTCTGTGACACTCAGGGACAATTCCCCCTTTAGGAAATGCTGCCAACTGATAAAAAAAAGGGCAACTGAGAGAGGCCACAGGAACCAAACAAGGAGCAGAAGACCAGGCACTTCTGAAAATCAGCCTCAAGCTCTGCCACATATTGTGTTCCCAGGGAAGGCACTAAATTTGTTTTATTCCTAATCTCCTCACCTCTCAAAGAGGGCAATAAATGCTTTCTTAAGACCAAATCGTTACCTGAAATGGTCATTTTGTGCTGCACTTTTTTCCCCTTTATCACAGGATGCCTCCTTGCCAGCCTGAGCCCTCCAACACCGCACCTGAAAAGGTGTTTAAGGCACACTGGGCTGTGATCACTGATGGGTGTATGAAAACAGCATCTCTCAGCTGAACACAACCTAAGATGGGGAATGGTCAGTTCAGAGCTAAAATCAAAAGCTCCAAGTCTGAAAGGAGCTGGCTTGCCTTTCTAACTAAACTAATTTTGCACAGGGAAATCCTGCATACTTCACTAAAATTGTTCCATGAAACAATTTTTTGGACAAAATTTTGTTTTGAACAAAAGTTTGGCAAACCATGCAGTGACCAGATCAGAGACAATGTGTACAAACTGAAACACAGGAGGTTCCCTCTGAACATCAAGGAAAACTTTTTCACTGTGAGGATAACAAACATTGGCCTAGGTTGCCCAGGGAGATTGTGGAGTCTCCATCGTTGGTAATATTCAAAACTCATCTGGACGTGGTCTTGGGCAGCTGGTTCTAGGTGGCCCTCCTGATCAAGGCAGGATTGGACCAGATGATCTCCAGAGGTCCTTTCCAATCCCAAACATCCTATGATCTGGAGAAAAGGTCAAACCAGTATTTGAGGGGATATATTTTGGTACAAAATTCTGTCTTTGTTTAGAAACTTCTGCCCAATTTATATTTGCTTCCTGGTAACTTAAAGACTTGTCATGATTCTGATGCAACCAAAACAAATGACAAAAGGTGTCATGTGCAAAGAAGCACTGGTCCATCACTGCTCTGGTTGACTTGTCATTTATTGTTATTGTTTATCTTGTTTCTCTGTCCTGCGTCTTTTTTGTCTCCAGGTGGTGTCTACACAAATTTTTCTGGGCATTATAATAAGTAAGCTTCAGTCTTTCAGTGTTAGAAATGAAGTGGTTCTCTGGAAGCTGTGAGTTTCTTTCTTTCATCTTTCCTTGTTTTTTAAACCAAGCTTTCCTCTCACAATCGTGCAAAGTCATGCTGAGTGAAGGCTCGTATATCGTGACTGCTGAAAGGACTCCCCTCAAGTTCTACCTCTTCTGGTTTAAATGGTGCCTTCTCAAAGGATAGGCTGGAGGTACACAGCAGTCAGTATCTGGACGTTTTGCCACAGTATTTAGATGTTTGATTCCTTCTGGTTATTAGTGGGATAAAACACATCTTATAAATGCTAGCTAGACAATGAACGTCTTAATATGGAAAAACCTATATGAATAATCTGCCTAAAAATCCTGCATATCTATTACATTTATGAAGAGTACAAAACTACAAATGCAACAGTAATCTCATTTACAGAGCATAGCCATACTTTTGCTTTTTTTAACAAGATTTTGGTTGTCAGAATTTGTAGAAATTGGTCCACTAAAACTGTTAAAAGAGAAAGTAAATTGATAATCTGGAATATCACTGCTGCAGAAAAAATGCAGAGCTCTACATACAGGCTTAATCCGTAATTCCCTAACCCCCAGTTTGCAACTGGAGCCAAAATAGCCAAGCAGATCTGCAGCCTAATTTGAAGATGACTGATGTCACCTCTCACATCCTTCTCAGTTATTTAAAGCTTCATAACATGGTTAAGGCACATTAAATAGTTTATTCCGATCTCCAGTTTCAGTAGATTCATGGTCTTGTCAGAATTTACTTTATCATGCAATGTTGTACTGCAACAGGTACAGTTCCATGTTCTTCCTATGTTGAAATATTTCCGGAAAGAAGAGCACGGTCCCTCTGGTGTAGGAGAAAATCAAAACACAGCCCTCCACAAATATTGATTTGGTACGTGGAAAGACTTTTAACACTCATTACTGTTACAGGCAGGAGACCTTCAAGGCTATGGCCATTCAGAGCAGAATGGGCAAGTGAACTAATGAAAGAACATTGACTGGGGAAAGATAAAATGCCTGAGTTTTCTACTCACTTGGAGTGCTGTAAAGTCAGTTTGTATGCATTGATTTCAAAGGCAATTCTCCTGTTTACACAGAGATTGATGAACAGGATGGGCTTACAGTCCTGCTGCTTCTTCTGATCCAAGTCCATGATTAATTGAAATATCTTGTTATCCATTTAAGTCTCAGTATGCATAGCTAATTCAGTGTAGTACACAACAGTGCTTAGTATGTCAATTCCAATGGCTTAACAACATGATTTTAAGTTGTATTTTTCTTCATGTTTTGGCTTTCCTCCTCATTTTATAGTTGGGTTTACATTAGCAAGTAATTAAAACACCTTCAGAAGATGTGATGATGTTATTCTTGTTCTTAAGTTTTTATTCAAGTCAAACAAGACATCTAATGGCTGATGCCTAAAGAAAGTGGAAAGCACTCCATGTATTTGAGAAGCTATCATCTGCATCATTTTAGGATGATAAATAATATTTACCTTCATGTTACAAAAATATGTCCTACTAAAACTGTTTAAAAAATTGATAACTCTTATCTGAGCCTCAGTGGTTGCACTTGTCCAAGGGAAACAGGAAAATGAGCAGGTAACAGTTGCAAGAAACAATGTTTAGTAAAGGGAACTAATCCAAAGTATTCGATTAGCTATTGGTAATATCTTGGCAGGTATTATCTGGCTAAGTACTGTCATTCCACATAAAAAAGTACTTATTCAGCTTTAGCTCGGAAGGTGCTGTCGACTCCTTTGATAATTTTGTCGGCTATTTTCCCCATGGTTTTCTTCACAACTTTGAGATCGTTCTCATGCAAGAGTTTCTGTGTTAGGTACTTCTCTCGTTTGACCTTGCTCTTGGTCTTTTCAGATACATCCGGAATTACATATGAAATGATAAAATTCACAAAGTATATAACATGCTGGGGAAGGTGAAAATGAAAAAATGTCAGTCAGACTGAAGAAGACATTATTATTATTATAAATGAAATGCCACATTATCTCTTAAGACTCTGAGCTGGTTCTGTACCTGTATCTATCACAGTGGAGCAGTATTTTAAAAAGCAGACATGACCAATCAGGAGAATAATTGTCTGATAAACAAGAATTTCTAATTTTCTAATCCTGATTTTAACAAGGACTTCTCTGCCTTTTTTGGGGGAACCCTGGTACCTAGTGCTTCCCCCATGCATAGAAATAATGGTTCCAGTTTCTTTTAAAGTTGTTTTAAGTTTGTTCAAATGGCTCTGGGTCAATGGACTTTTCTCTTCTGTGGGAACTCGGATCTAACCAGCTGCATGCTTCTGATGACTTCAGTAATTCCTGAATCAGGCTCTAAGAACATTTTATAATGAATTAATCCCTAATATTCCTCTTCCTTCATCTTGGACCAACTCCCATCTTTCATAAACCAGGATTGCAGCTGCAGAGGAAGGAGCAATTGCTTTTTGAGTATCTATCTAGACACTCACCTCTTGCAGTGACTTTCTTTACAGACTTCACTCTGCTGGTGCACATGTATTATGTATATGTATTCATGAGGCTGTGCACAAACTTTCTCTAAGTATATGTAAAAATATTTTTGTTCTAACTGTTCCTTCTATTTCTGATACTAAAAATAATTTTACAGCTCTTGAGAAAAGAAACTGCAACCACGTGGGGCAAGCCTCATCTGATGGCATGACTCGAGAGTCTTCTTTCTTCTAATTGTGCTACACCAAATATACCTTCCCCAAACTTTCGCCCATACTAGCACACATCACCAGCTCTGGCAGCCGTGCCTGGGCAGAATGTCTTTGAAGGATTTTTTGCATGGAGGGAAAAGAAATTTAAATAAGTAATGCTCAAGCCCCTGTACACTTACCTCCATGACAATGATGAAAGCCAGCTTGGCTGCAATGACGTGCCAGTAGTATATGTTGTGCTCATATTGGTGCTGGTGCCCAGCAGGGTAGCGGAGATCCCGGTATCTGAAAGCAAGGCAGGAAATTCAGGAACTAGTCTTAGTCTCAGGCATCTCTGCAGTACGGCACTGTGGCCAGAGGATGGAGCAATACATGTCCCTGCCTAATGCATCCAGGAACAGTTAGCTACATGTAACTACAGTAAAAGCTAAAATTATACCTGCAGGGTAAGCTGTATTTGTCTGAAATGCCTTTTTTTGGTTTTTGCCACTGTATTAAGAATTCCTTCTAAAAATTTTAAAATTACTTTTTTTTTTTTTTGAAGCCTATGTATTATGAGAAAAACGAAAGAAAGAAAGAATTTTCTGCATAGCACAAACTTATGGGTGAATACTTCCACTCCGTTCTCCCTTTGAATATATGCTGGCTTTTACTGTGTTTTAACATTTCTTACTGGATATTGTCAACTGAATTAGATGATTAAAAAATCATATTTCTTTTTGTCTTTGGAAAAGAATAGTTATTTGACACTTGCCTGCACGTCGTTTGGTTCCCAGACCAAGGGGAAAATGGCTTGCTTGCATTCTTGAAATCTGATGTATTGAAGATGGAAAGTGTACTGTTTATGTACCCTTTCATAGTGTGACTGCTGTGACTCCCATAAGGAGGGACTGAAAAGGACCAGTAATAAACGAGACGAGGAATCATGTCAGATGTAAAAGCAATGATCATAGCCTGCATTTCAGAAAAAGACAAAGAAGCAGAGCAGCATTTAAGAAATAAGCCTTAATATGCATGGCTTTCCCATATACTTAGTATCTCACAAATTACAGTATGAGCTAAAAATAGAAAATATGTACTTTTCCAGTCAGTGGTTCCTTCTGTAAATGAGCACGTAGCCACTCATGGGCATAAAACAATCTCTTTCTGGAATGTGCACTCTGTATGGTTTTTAAATTATGCTAGCTCTGCTGGATGCCTTAAAAAAGTTATAATACACTTCTTTCCTCTTGAGCATGCAGTGGAGGTCAGCAGCCAAACTCACCTTAAAGTACTCTAAGGTAACCTTCAGCAAACGGACTTGTTATCAGATATACTTATGCTTAAAGAAATCCTGCCTGATGAAACTCATGGAAACAACAGAAGAGTCATTCAGTAATAGAAAATTAAATTTTAGCAGGAATCATGAAGTTTGAGTAAAGAAATTAAATAAATTATATATGTAGCTGATCCATCTCTGACCCCAGAAACATCCTGCTCTTTCTGAGGTGCTAGCCAGCCCAAATTCATCTTGGCAGTTGTTGCCTCATAAGTTTCAGTGACAGTATATGTGGAAACTGCTCTTGATGCCAAGATAATTTTTTTTAGTAGCAGCTGCATAGTGCTGTTTTACATATGACGTGACCATTTGTTTTTATCTTGCTCCCAAGAGAGTGCCTGTCCTACTCAGTCTGCTAGTCACAAACTGGGTAAGAAATTTGATCCGTGGGTTTGTTGTGGGAAGTCTTCTCTAAACTCATAAACTTCCCAAAACATCCTATTATGGAGGACAGGCTAACTATGTTAGCCAATCTCCTCCTCTGCTATAGCAAATTCAAAAGGTCTTCCCTGTGAGGAAGACTTTCCACTGGCAAGATCTGCAGCTGAGTGCCTAGCAAGAGGCTGTCCAGCCAACTCAAGACAACAGGTGTTTCTGGTGCCCAGCGTCTAGGAAGGAGTTGCATTCCAGGGCTGATTGGTATGCTATTAATTATATCTATGTCAAAAGAACTGAAGATTCACATATGAAGACACTGTGCAATC
>JAOXNG010000001.1:33659862-33670303 GCA_028566535.1 Scolopax minor | reverse complement strand
CCCCCCTTTCTGCAGGGTTTCAAAGCATGCCTAGGACGGTCATCAAATGGGAGTCATCACGGTGTCAGAACCTGGACAGACCTGATGGCAGAGCAACAGGTACCTGGAGCTCGCTTCTTGAGTAGCATCCAGCCGTGTTAGATGTTTAAATCTTCTAAAGCTCGTGAGACCTGTAGCCTAATTGCAAGCTCAAACCCCCACTAACCCTGGTGTCGCGAGCAGCTCCTCAGGAAGGAAGATGCAATAAACACTCCTCCGTGCTGCCTCCTGAGTGTGAAGTGAGTTAGTGAAGGGAGATAACAGTCAGGGGTTCGGCGACTCAGCTGCCGTGAATTGGCCTTGCAGTGGGAATCTGATGCAATATGCTGGCAGGTTGAGCACTCTGTAATGTTTGTGCCAAGAAAGGCAGCTTGTGTGTTTTGTTTTATTTTTTAAAATTCCCCCCCCCTTCCTTTCTTGTTTAATTATATCACAAGACTGAAAAAGCAGCTCCTCTCCATGAGAAGAGCCCATATAATAGAAGTCCAAAGAGTTTCTCACAAGCTTTGCCTAATGCACTGTCAAACTGAGCAACTCCTGGATGAGTAAACAGAAGAAGGCTACTGCTTGGATCATGCTGCTCTCAAAGGATTTACCTCCTTTTGCCATAATAATTAAGGGATCTTTCAGCACGGATTCAGAGAGATTTCCACACCTGGTTGAAAATTCTTTGGAAAGGTGGGTGGGTGCCTCAGAGATGAAAGAAGGGCTAGTTTCCTGCTGTTGATATCTTTCCTGATGAAAGAGAGGTGTATTCTCATGCGTGGGGCAGCTGAGGAGGGATTGAATTCACATTAGAATAAAAAGCCAACCTACTGTTTGCAGTCTGCAGGGATAACAAATCTTAATTGCTTGAGAGGGCTATGATTCATACAGTTTATGTGTTGCTGTCCTTTCAATTAGACGTATTTAAAATATATAAATAATTTAAAGTTTCGGTGCTCAGATTATGTGCATTGATTACAGAATACTGTTAGTTGTTTGCATCTCTTCAAAGTCCTCCAAATCTCTGTGGACAGCTGATAAAAAGATACAACTCTTTGCTTGTGTTAAAACTATTTAACAGTTCTCCTAAGAACAAGATTTACTGCACCCCACGCTGTCGGTTCCCTTCTTTTTACTGCTGCTGTCTTTACAGTTTGCTGCCACAGTGAGGCCTTTTTGTGAATCAAAATGTGATTTTTTTTTTTTCTTCCCCCCCCATCAAACAAGGATGGAAAGGAGCAAAATTTAAACTGAAATTATTCCAGATTAGCATTTTGGTGTTGCTGTTTCAGCATCAGATGCTGGCTCCTGTACTGAACTAGTGGAGGATGAAAAAAAAAAAAAAATTTAAAAAGTGTCTTGGTTTATCCCTGATTAAAAGTTGTGTATGTGTCTCTGGGGAGCTGGTAATGGGCTACACGATCTCTCCTACCTCCAGGGTTGGCTGGAGTGGAGAGCAGGTTGCTGTGCCTGGAAGATGTTGCTGTTGGCAGCTGCAGGACAATCCACAGGAAATGAGTTGGTGGTCTCTCTCTCACTCCCACTTGGCAAATAGCCCTGTCACAAAACCACGGCAACAATTACCACTAATTGGCATCACTGTTGGCATTTTCACAGGAGAGGCTGAGGACTGAATGTGGGTGTAGATTAAATTAGTAATAATAATACTTAGCACTTAAAATCTTCACAGTGCTTCACAAATGCTAATTAATTAATTTGTGTGATGCCACTGGTGGGTAAACCCAAATGTGCTGTCATTTCTAAAGCTCAGAGCGAGGTGTGTGTCTCTGAAAGGAAGGGGACGGGCAGGGACTGTCCAACTTGAGAGATGTGCTCCTGCAGCTGGAAGTAAACTCTGTGCTGCCTCTAGCACAGGCAATAGCTACTGTAAAATGGTTTTAGCTTTATGAGCAGAAGAAGAAAGCCCTCTTGGTATGAGGAGCATGCACCTTGATACAGCTACGTCCACGGAAGTGTTTTATACTGGTATAAATAGTTTGGTTATAGAAAAGCAATAACTGTACCCAGTTACACTGGAATAAATACTATTTTTTATCAGTACTGAAAGGAGGCCAAGATCAGTGGAAGTTCATTTTGGAAATAAGTAGCATTGAGGACTGGATTTCCCCCAGCCCTAAGGTTCAGAGACCCCATTTCACCTATCCTCATCCATACTCCAGTCCATACCCCCTGGTCTGAGCAGTTTCGATAGTACCTACTGCTGGTGCAGACGGGTGTTGGAGGCAGCATTAGGGAGCAGAGGAACATGCATATTGTATGGGGGCTTGGGTTCAGCCAAGTTCTTGATGGCCTAGTTTTTGAGAGCTTCTCTTCTGCCTTGTTATTTTTCCCCTGTTGTGTTATCTGTGCTGCGTGTCACAGGAGACATGTCATCCCAGCTTCCCAGGAGCTCAAGGGACAAAAGAGTGAGTGTGGTCTCTTTATTGTGGATGGGATGGACAACGCTTTTTCTCTGATACATGAAAAAAACCCCATAGTATTTCCTGTATTCCCAGTTGACTGTGGTTGGGTACAGAGAGACGTTCTGCCAGCTGTAGTGCACAGAGAGTCTTGGTGACCAGGAAAGGTCATGCCTTTGGTTGTTAATGAACCATGAATCATTTGAAGGAGCTACGCAAGACCTAGCCTGTTGTGCCCTTGGAGGAAGTCCAGCTTCTCCCATAAAAAGGGGAGGATAGTAGAGGGTTTAGACACACTGTTTGCACTGACACGTCTCAACTGTGCCAGAGCCAGGCAGTGCTGCTGGCTTGAGCTCCCACCACACCTGCTTCTGATCAAAGTGATGGTCTCTTGGTATACCTGTATGTGCTGCTGATAGCATCACCTGAAGGGCAGATGAAGAACAAACTTTGGGGAAGAGCATGCTCTTTCCTGGGGGTTTCTCCTATATGCTAAATAATCTCCACATGTTTCCATGAGCAGCAAAACTATGGAAGGATGGTTTGGTGGGATGAGTGCTTTGCTCACCTCCTGTGCTCTCCCCACCCCTCTGTGTTAATCCCACCTGTTCTTGCCTTGTCCCTGATGACTCTATAAGAGGCAGCACCTTCTCTGCAACTGTGGAGTTGCATTTATGCTGTGTAGTTAGCAGTAAACTAGTACTCCCCAGACATCTGGTCTGTCAAATAATTAATAACAAGAGGGTCATGCCCAACTTCTCACACTGCCAGTTTGTGGAAGTTGTAGGAACTTTCTGTGAGCCTTTTATCTCAATTTCAGATCATTTGATGGGTTCAGAAGCTGTTCAGGACAGCTAGCAGCAGGGAGGATGAAGAGGAGGGCCATGCAGCAGTTCTTATTGCTTTAGAAAACCAGGCTAGGAGTTCATGGGATTGACGATGTGGTCTTGATATGCGAGGGGCTTTATTTTCACCTTGGCCACTCTAACTGTAGTATCAGGAGGGCTGGTAGCAAGGAGAGCTTGTGTGGTCTCTGGCTGTTGGGTGCTTCAGGAGCCTGCACATGGAGGAGCCTGGGGGAGTGCTCTGCGTCCTTAGCATTTGCCTGCAGCATGATGCTTCCTTCGGAGAGCAAGGCTTTGGAGCACATGGGGACTTCTGTCATCTGAGGTGCATGTGGAATATGTCTAAGCTTTTAGAAGCAATTGCAGGCTTTCTGTAAAGTTTTTCTTCCCATGTCCATTGTTTTCTGTTAATGTGTTGGCCCTTTCTACAGAGTGGTGTGATCACCTGGAATTTGAGAGTCCTTGTGATGGTTTAGAAACCCTGTGCTACATCTTGGCTAACTTTGGGGTCCTCTGTTATTGAGGGGGCAATTTTCTCTTCATGGGAGGTCTTTCTGCATGGGTTGATGTGGATAAGGGGAATTGAGTGGGAGGACTGTGTCCTTTAGATTCCTCTTTAGATGAATCTGATTTCAGGGCTCTTTACAAGCACTAGGTGCACCTTAAAATGTTCAACATAGCACTGTCGAGGTTGGAAGGGACCTTTCAGATCATCGAGTCCAACCGCCAACACTAACAAAACCATCACTGAGCCATGTCCCTCAGCACTGCAGCTACCCATCTTCTAAATGTTCCAGGGATGGCAGTTCCACCAGGGATGGCAGTTCCACCACTCCCTTTGGCAGCCTGTTCTAATGTTTGACAACCCTTTTGGTGAAGACATTTTTCCTGAGATTCCCCTGGCCCCTCCTTGAGGCCATTTCCTCTTGTCCTATCATAAACCAATCAAACACCATCTTAAAACTAATTTGGGAACATTTTTTCTTAACAGGATCCAGGGTGAAGATTTTTCAAAGGTCTTCCTGGTTCTGTCCATATGTTTACCTTTTGAAAACTGGGTCAGGAAAGAAACCCCTGAATCTTTTTAAAATATGTCAAATTGTGGACCCAGACATTGAACGATTCACCATTGATGAACACTTCTGAAAATGTGAAGACCATTGAGGTAAAAAGCCCCAAAGCAGGAAGTATTGGCAGAGTTATTTGGAGAAGATAGCAGAAGTCGGAGAGGGAAGGCTCAAGGACTGAGTAAAAAGCCCACCTCTAGAGCTCTACTGATACATTCAGCTCAGTTGAGCATTTTACAGGTGAGAGGTTGTCTTCATCTCTAACTCCATCTGCAGATACAAACTAGGAGAATTTTGCAATACAGGGAATGCAGAATTGTTGTTACGCAGGAATGCCAAGGGGGCAGAAGTGCTGACAAAAAGGGATTTGAGTGCTCAGCAATCTGCTCACATACATTGGTTCTGAGGGAAAAGTAGAGAGTTCCTCAAACAGAAAATCATCTGTTTCTGCCCAGAGGAGAACTGGACTGAGCTTGAATAGTGGGAAGAAATGAAAATGAGACTGGAAAAATGGATTGAAGAAATGGGAAGTCCTGTTTGGGGAAAAGAGAAAAGAGCAAGATAGACTTTTTTATTCTGTGTAAAGCAATATATACCTTAAGCAATCTATTTTCAATCTCTAGTCTATTGCTGATACCAAAAGCCATTTGTCAGATAAGCTTGTCACTTGCTAATATGGTTAACTGTTGTCAAGCAGCTGTGGTTTAGGGTCACAACAGTACAGCAAGTCTAAGTGCAAGCACTTTCAGACAAAAATGAGTTGAGACAATTAATTGGGAAGTTTTGGAGCAACTTTGCTTAGCAAAGACCTGCTCACATGGCTTGCCAGAAATGAGAAGTAGTCTGCAACGACACGTGTGAATTCATCAGAACAGAAACTACTTCTTTCAGCCTTATTGATGCCAACATGGGTATTAGCAAATGAGCGTTATCTGCGTTATCTTGTCAGTTTCACACTTACTGAGGTTACAAGGACAGAGTGAATTTACCCCACTCCTTGCCAGGAGCATCTACCCCAGCCTGACTCGGCCACTGACGCCGCATGGTTCCAATGTGTCCAGCAAAGAGTTGCAGTGACATCTTCATGTTCCCGGGTGGTGTAATAATCAGGTGCCCTCCTTCCCTCTGGGTACTTCCCGAAGTGTGGTCCCGCTGGTGACATCTTATTTCCTAAGTGGTGGGTGGAGAGTGGGGATTGTTATAGACACGGTACAGCTTATGAATGTGACGTGAGATTTGTGCATTCTCAGATACATCCCAAGGACATCACTGTTACCTTACTTACCTGCTTCCTATTTTCACATTTCATGAATGAAAATATAATATAAAAATTGCAAAGTGCCAAAACCCCCCCCAAAAACCAAAATAAAAGTGTAGAAAAGAGGAGCCCTTCAAAACCAGGCTCTACACAAACTGTATTTTTGAGCCTACTAAACTTGAGCCTACTAAAACTATAGGTAGAGGATCTGCCTCTTCACTCCTGCTCTCACTGTAAGATTTCACCCAGCAATTACACAACATAAAGATTTTTAGGTTTCATTCAGCCTTCAATACCTGAATGTTCAATGTCATAGCTTGCTTTAGAGCCAAGATTTGCAGTTATCTGAAAAGGCCATGGGAGTATTGTGTCTACGATTCCCCTAAAACTTGTTGAAGATGCACAGCTATTTGGTTTTTTTAGCTTTATACCCGATGTAAATATTTCCATGTGTGCTTTTGGCAAATCACCAAAGCTTGGTTTAGAAGCTTGGTTTGGTTACTCCTGAAAAATAGAGATTAAAAAAACCCAAAGAAGCAAATGAAGATAAAAATGCAACAGCACCACCCTGCTGCCATCTCTTTGTCAGATGGATAATAACAAAAGATCTGCTCAAAGAATTGCAGTTGTGTAACATCTAGCCAACAGAGTTTTTTCAAAAGTCAGCTGAAATGAAAAAGTTAGGCTAAAACAAATTCTTTTTTTCCCCCCAGTTCAAGCATAGCTGTTTTCAATTTTATTGAAAAAGAAATAAAATTGTTTTAACATTCCTTGTAGCAAGAAACAGAGCAGAAGTCCATGGAGCCAGTGGAAAAAATTGCTTCTATGAGTAAGGGTTTCATAGCAACCATAACAACATAGGTCAGGAAGAGACTAAAAGAGATTGTTTAGTCCAGTGGTGACAAAATTTTGGCACAGCCACCAGGTCTGTAACTGACATGGATCTGGGCTGGCACCAGGGTCTCCGAGTCACGGGGCCGTTGGCAATAAATCTGGCACTGAGCATGAAAAATGTGCTGTTGGTCACCAGTCTGGTCCAGCCCCCAGCAGTAAGATAGGTTTGAAAGTATCCAGACATTGGTGGAAAATATTTGCAGGTCATATGCTTCGCTGTCTCTGGTGAGAGTCCCCAGGTAAGCTCTTGCCAGGGTTTCACTCCTGTCGATACTCAGCAAAAATCATTTTGCAATAGTTGAAGCTGTTTTCTTCTTGTCTTTCTTCCAACATCCATGAGAACAGCTGGCTGTTGTCCTCTTAATAATAATGTAATACATATGGAAGACTTTCACCTTAATTCCTCTGAAGCTTTTCTTATCCAGACAACACAAACCCTGGTCTTTCAGCCTTCCAGCACATACCACTGCCTGTACTTTCCTCTCTGCTTAGAAGTTAGTGTAAAAAAAACTCAGTGTGAGACTCTATGGAAAGAGAAGGTGATATTATCTTACAAAATCTCCAAATACATTGGCTTTAGCCACACACAGTCATTTTCTCAATGATTTATTCACTTACACTCTCACACCCACATACTCACAAGAACGAAGATACGAGTCACTCGTGTCCAACACAGAGGACAAGGGGCTGTGGAGTCTCCATCTTTGGACATATTCAAAAGTTGCCTGGAGATGGTGCTGGGCAGCCAGCTCTAGGTGGCTCTGCTTGAGCAGGGAAGTTCAACCAGATGACCTCCTGAGATGCTTTCCAACATCAACCATTCTGTGATTCTGTGAAGGGACACCAGGTGTCAAGTCCTCATCATATTTGTTAAACAATGACAAACTAATTTTTGGGCAGGTTTTCTATACCTGGTCAAAAATTACCATGGCATGATTCTTTTGCAACAGAATTTTGCTTACTTCTACCTCGATAAATTTTAGGCAAGTGTGCTCCAACTTTCTTAAGGTCATAAGCTGTATTTCAACTGGGGTGAAAGGAAAAGGAATGGTCTAGGTGATACACTGTAAACTTCTTCCCATCTTCCTTGTGTTAGTGTGTAGGGTCTTCTGCTACACTGTGGTTGGTTTTACTGGAGTGCAGGCCTCTTGGGCTTAACAGAGGCAACAGTCCTCAACAGTGGACTTGTGGACTACGTCCTTATATATTAAGTTGGTGCATCTTTTACACTGTTCTGCTGTTTCTTCTTGCCCTTATTCAGTTATATCTACTCATACTTCATTTCGGCCCCTTAATATTTCTGTTACAAGTCAGTAATTCTGCATACCTTCTTTCATTTTGTAACTCTGTTTGAAGGTATAGTGCCCAACAACAAACACTGTATTCCAGGTAAGAACTCACCCACAGTGAATACATTGGCTGTACCATTTTGAATGTGATGCTCCTTCTAACATATCCCAGAATGACAACTGCTTTTTTCTTTTTTTCAGCAGTATCATGTTGTCATCTCATATTTCTATTGCACTCTGCAGTAAGTCTTAGATTAATTTCTGCTGTTGAGTTCTTTGTATTTCTTCTTCTGTATTTCTGTAGTTGATTTTCTGCAGTTGATTTTCTGCTTCTAAGTGGACATTTTTTTCCCCTTTATTTTTATTATATTTCCTCATTTGATCAACTCTTTCTCATTTGTCAAGATAATTTTGAATTCAAATGTTGTCTTTCACAGTGCTCGCAAATTGCTGGGGGACAAAATCCATATTGCTTAAACCATAGTAATAGCAGAAAGAAGACCATGAGCATCGAGGAAGCAAAGAGTCAGCAAATGTGGAGGACTGGTAGGTCAAGTGTACCTAAAAAAAAAAACAACCTTGGAGGGAAAGAGTTTTGTGGGAAAGCTATCAATTATTGAAAGATACTGTATTAAAGCTGCTACAGCAAATTGTATCAGTGAAGACAAAATTTGGGAAGAACATCAGGAAACAAAGTATCTCTGTGTGAGGAATTCTTTAAGGATATGAAGGTCAAAGTGGTGGTATTCATTACAGAGCAGAGAAGACAGCCGTCTTTCTGTTCTGCATTCTTAGGTCAAATGAAAGAAGTAATTATCCCAAAAACTAAACAAAGTGTGTTATTTCACATTTCATAAAACATTAGACTTTTTAATAACTGCTGGGATATTGTTGTACCATTATGTCTGAAAGCAGGTGAGTTTTAAAGCATTACTGAAAGAGTTTGGAACTCAGTAACAGCTGAGTTCCAGAAAAGGGACTGTTTGAAATGCTCTACTAGATAGCCTGCAAAACCCCTATTCTAATGGAGAAATAAAATCAGAGAGAAAATAAAAACAAAGTGGTCATTCCCCACAAGAAATTCCTTTAAGTGCACCAAATTATTCAGAAATTTGCTGCATTAAAAATCATCAAAAGAAAATGTAGGAGAATGTGCTTCCAGTTCACCAAACAGTCTATTTTCCTGGTACTATTAAATTAGTGTTTACAATCTGTTCAAGACTACAGAAAAATGACTGTGAAGAGTTTGGTGTTCACTCTGTTTCACCAAACTCTTGTGTTTATTTCAGTACGATTCACAGACAGGGAGAGCAGCGAAGCATTAAGGGAAATTAAAATTACCCAAACCCTGTACAGCTCTAGTACATTTCTTGTACTTTGGTCATGTTTCCAATTGTACGTAATCCTTCCAGATTTCTTAGTTCTCACTCTTGCATGCAACCTGCTGTCTGAAATGACAACTTCAGTCTCTTTTGCCCTCTATTGAAGTGAATTGGTAATAACAATTGCCAATAAAAGGTGAGCTACAATATATAAAAGAGGATATAAATAATTGATCTCAGACCAGTGGTGTGTGTAATTACTTTGTGTAAAAGTCTCATAAGTGCTGCCAAGTCTTCTGCTGGCTCCTACCTATGTGTTCATTTTACCTTCTTTCACTAGCTGTCCTTAGTACGGGATGTAGACATGGTAATTATATGGCAATTTTTTTGTCAGATATTTCTACTTGTTTAATACAAAGCTTTTAATTCTTAGGAAAGGTCTATATGTGGCCAATGAATATCTCCGAATAATAGACTCAGAGTTCAAATAGTTTTATTTTTCAACACAAATGTCTCACCTCAAAGAGTTCAGCATATTTAAACTTCAGGGTATTAAAAGGTTATTTCACCAGGTGAATTATGAACAATTGCACACAATCATTTCATTTGTAGTGTGCTGTACTAGTTTTACAATACTTTAATTTTACTTACAAAAACCCAGTTTAGTCCCATATCTGTCTGGATATCCCTACATCACAGGAAATGACTGTAGCGAATATTACTCATTCTCCAAGAGACAGCATGTTCTCAGTCATCCTGCCTCACCCTGCAAGCACTTCATAGACTACAAACACTACTATAGGTAGGTGGTATGGAAGGCAAAATCACCCATTTGAGTTAGTTAGTTGAGGTATGACACATTACTAACATGACTAGTCCTTTCAAAGCCTGTGCTAATACCTCTGTGTGTTGCTGCCCTTTGCATAGGGATACACCAAGCTGCTCCCAATTAGCTGCAGTACCTGGGCATCATGTTCAACTGATGGAGAAATTATGTCCCATGCCTGTGAGACGGCAAACAGATTTTGTCTTAGTGCCCTGAGAAGATGTGAAGAGCTACATTTAGTACTGACCATGGAAATCATCAAACTAATTTGAGCGTAGTGCAGCATTAGCATGTCCAGGTGCAGGTACAGTTTGGATGGGAAAGTACAGGAGAGGAGTAGACACAACCATGTCATATAACCGAGTGTTATACCGGCAGTGCCAACAGTGGGATATATATAATCTCAGAGGAGCAAAAAACCTTGGGATAAATATGATGAGGTCAGAACGGGTTGTCTTGGCACAGCCAGACTAACTCATGCGGGTTACATCCCCTC
>JAOXNG010000001.1:33567520-33579736 GCA_028566535.1 Scolopax minor | reverse complement strand
GATGAGGGTGGTGAAACCCTGGCACAGGTTGCCCAGAGAGGTGGTAGATGCCCCATCCCTGGAAACATTCAAGGTCAGGTTGAACAGGGCTCTGAGCAACCTGATCTAGTTGAAGATGTCCCTGCTCATTGCAGGGGAGATTGGACTAGATGACCTTTAAAGTCCCTTCCAACCCAAACTCTGCTATGATCCTATGATTCTATGATTAATTCCTTAGTGGTCTATTGCCTACTCATTGGAATGAACTAATGCGCTGTTTTAGAGAAGACCCATATGCAGATAAAGATTAAGTAAAACTGAAGGTAACACCCAGTTACAAATTCAGGTATTTTAAGTTTTGGAGCTCCTCATTATACTATAACAGGATACTGTTAGAGGTAGAATCAATTGTGTAAGGATGGATTAGGGCCTATGTGGAGTGTCCGAGCAAAAAATTGCCATATGATTTCCACAATACTAAGCATCACACAAGTGGGAAAATAAATGTGTCAATGTTTTATTTATGAAATTGTGCTTCTTTTGGATATTGTTTCAACTTATTCTTTAAGCGGAGAACATTTCTGTTCTTATCTCTGTGGACTTCAGTAAGATTGCTTATATGTGTGGATTTAGTTTTACTTGATAGAAGACTTGCTTAATATTAATGATTTGGAGGGACTGAACCAATCACAGGGAAAGGCAGGTTCTATGAAAACTGATCTTTCATGGAACTTGAAAGGGTAATATGACCTATTAGTTCTCGATTTTGAACTTTAGATCCTTTTTTACACAAATTTTTGTTTTTGAAATTTAATGATTTCAAATTCAAATTATGTATTTTATATTATATTTTGTATAGTTCAGTTTTACAACACTTGAATGTGCCTGGAGAAACACACTACTGAATTTCAACATGAAAAATAGAATCTGTAATTAAAATATCTAATATTATTTAGAAAATATCAGGAGAAAATAAGATCTGCACTCTGGAATGTGCAATCCCATTGAAGAATGTACTTATAAATGTAAAATATTTCTAAAATATAAAAATAAAAGAATAAAAAAATAGATTTAAAAAAGAGAAAGGCATGATTGAATCCTGCTATTTGAATATTTGCAAATGATCTCATTGCCTAGAAAAGATAGATGAGGTGTCACATTTTATCATCTACAGAGTTTCTGAAATGTTTCAGTGGAACTTTATTAACCGCTAAACTGCTGTAAAAGAAACCAGTCTTCTCAAAAGAAGGTACTCCCTCACTA
This sequence comes from Scolopax minor, assembly GCA_028566535.1. Taxonomy (NCBI): domain Eukaryota; kingdom Metazoa; phylum Chordata; class Aves; order Charadriiformes; family Scolopacidae; genus Scolopax; species Scolopax minor. Next base: position 33,578,494 of record JAOXNG010000001.1, on the reverse strand, counting down.
TAAAGGGTGCATTGTCACCAGCCTTTCTACTCCTTACAGAGTCCATATAGGATAGTCTGTATAGTACCTCTGATGTGCTATAACATCACTAAATATTTCAAGCTTAGCCATGTTTGTCCTGACATGAAAAGTGTCACTGCTGTGCCAGCAGGATCAGTAGCAGCATAATAAAGACGTGTGTTGAATTTTAAAGGAGATGGGCTTGTATTTGGAGCAAGGTTTTTTGAACCTAAAGGTAAAATTATATATTTAGTGTTTACAAGTGCCTCAAGCAAAAATGCATTCTTTAGCTCATGATCAAAATCATTTGGAGGTAAATTTCAGGCAGGGTCATTACTCCAAATCTGAGATTTTTAAGGAAATAAAGATATCTCCATCATACACTGGAGGCAATCTCAGGGTGATACCCTTGCCCACTGAAATCTCTAGTAGGCTTGGCCTGACTGTAGTAACCACTGGGTTAGAGCATCGTGCTTGTACAGCTCTAACGGCTTGGATAAATTGCTTTTGGCTCAGCTTATCTTCTCATAGAGAGGAGTTCAGGTCCTGAGTGTGCATTATTTATAAGCATGCATAGTTGAAAATGAACCAGGGTTAGTTCTGTAATACCCATCTGGAAAAAGCGCACGCTATGTCCTCTGTTCAGGAAATCAAATTATTTAGAACATTTAGTGAAGTAGGGAATGCATATTTCCCTACTTCAATGCAAATTTCCCTATGCATATTTGTTTTTTTCAGGAGTATCTGCAGAGTTGAAGTGATGCTTCATTTAAATTGTGACTTCCCATCTGCCACCATATTGAAGTCATCATTGCAAAAGAGAAGCATGTCAGAGATACCAAAGGTCCAAGTTTTTTTATGAGTGTAGTATGGACGTGAGTTAACTGCAGTTCATTTAACATCTGGCTAGTGTTGGGTGTTGCCAAGCTGAGCCTTTCCCACTGATATAATAATATTTTACAGCATAGAGCAGTTGGCAAGATCTCAAGCTTGCTTTTCTACAGCAGGACTTATGGGAAAAATGACCTAAATATATGAAATTTTGTCAAATTTCTGCTACATTCCTTTCATATTCTCAAATATTATAAAGAAATTTGTTATTATAAAATGCTCCTTACTGCAGTTGAAAAAGTATGCCATGGAATCTTCCTTCACAGTCCTTGTGTATACAAGTATAATTTTATGTGTAATTTAATGACATGACTGAATGGTATTTTCTTCACATGCTTTCTGCTTGGTTTACTGTGCTGTATTTGGCTCAGTCAGCAGCTGTTGAGTTTTGGTTTTCTCTTGTTGTTCACTGTGTGCTCCCCGTGCCTTATTTACTGTACACCGTTCAAACCCCTTCTGAATACATAGTCATTTGCCTCCTGGATTCTCTCTATTGCTCTTTAATATCTCTGTCTGTTCACAAGTATTAATAAATTTATTATCCCAGAATATTCCTGAGGTTTGGGGATGCTATCATACCTATTTTACATATAAGTGGAGAGGCACAGTGAAATTGCATACTCATTTGGATAGTCAATTTGAGACACAAATGATATTTACAGTCTTGATGAACAGCCTCATATCAGATTATGAAAAATCTTATGTAAATATTACTGTATCTGAATATGAATTCATGTATAAGAATCTTTTGTTTAGGTCCCAGCTCTACTGTTCTCAAGAGACGTTTTTTTCCTTTTTACCATAGGGGAAAAAATATGTAGTTTCACCCAGCTCTGCTTCAAACCCTGAGGTCTGTTTTCTTCTGTTTTTCTTTTACAGTAAGAAATCAATAGCAGTTGTAAATTGTCACCCATTTATGGGGAAAAGGTAAAGATATTTTCTGACGCTAAGGTGGTGCTAAGTGAGACCTGGGAACATTTTGTTCCATCTGATGTTGTAAAGGGGCTGTGCTGTGGTTGAATACAACTTATCTCCATTTTAGTCTTGTCTCTTTGGTACTGAGACACTGACACGCTGTAATTGTTTCCTTCACTAAATATGCCTAGTACCTGGATATTTTCACTGGTTCTCCCCTGCCTTCCTGTTTTGAGATATCTGTTCAACCCATTATGTCCTTTCTTCCTACCTCTTCTAGCAGTCTTTCTCCTCAAACTTAGCTTCTAATCATGTCTGCCCCATAACCTGTGCTCATTAATCCCTAATCTCCATTCCCTTCCTTGCACTGGACTTTTTGCCCCATTCTATTTGCCTTCTCACTAGTCAGGCCTCACTAGTCTCACAGACATACCCGAAGCTTAATAGGACAAATTCAGGTCCTGCTTTCCTCCACCTGTGCTTCCCAAACTGCCCTACAGAGGACTGTTCCATATCCTCTCTGTACTTGAGTTGGGCAAATTCCTTTTCCAGGGTTTCAGAGCACAGCATGGAAGCAGAAGCAAAGCAGACGAGATGTTGCATACTCTGAATTCAAGTGTCATAGACAAGGTTGTTAATCTTTTGATCATCTGTGTGATGGAAGATGCTGAGTGGAAGTTGGATCAGTTGGAAAGTTTGCAGCTAATACCAAGAAGGTTATATTGCATGTATTTGCAGTTTTTTCCTTTTCCAAAGAGTTACAATTTGACCATATGAAGGTGGATTTGCACAAGAATGAACTACTGAAATTTTATAGAGTAAATGTTGCCTGATCTTTTTGGAACATATGCAAAACTATCTTTCCCCCCCTCCTTTTATTTAGAAACAGCCCCAATTATTCTGGCTGAAGTCTTTCAGATAATCAGTTAACATTCACTAGATCCTGAATTTTTCGTCATTTCAATCTAAAAAAGCAAAAGAGGTCGCGCTTTGTGGTTAGGAGATGTTTTTTGATTATTTACAGAAACACTGTTTCTCTATATACTATATATAGATAATATCTATATCTATCTATCTGTCTGTCTGTCTGTCTATCTATCTATCTATCTACCTACCTACCTACTACTACTATATACCTACCCGCTATATACTTTCTATATATATTTTATACTTTGACTTTTCCAAGGTGGTGCAAGGAATTTTCCTTGCTATGAATAAACCCCCTGCTCTCAGTTCCTGTGCTCTAACCTCAGGAATCCTCCCCTGAACAGACTGGCTGATTCTTGCTGAGGCAGGACTGGCGCACGTGCTTCTGGCATTCATGTTTTGGGATCTGCAGGAAAGTCCAAATTATACTCTTGTAGCTTTTTAATAAATATTGTATAAAGTGAGAGATTATTCAGAATCAGAGAAGGAAAATTGCTCCCTCTTGTTCTCTTAATGTCATTTCTTCTAGAGGTTTTTTTGTGTGTTTCCAACTCACTGACTTGCACTTCCATTTATATTCACATGCTTATGGGCTTTATTCTTTGGTCATTCCCTGACTGCAGCCACGTGACAACAAAACGATAATGAGATAAGCCTGTAGGTTTTCTTACCAAACTGCTGCAAACCAGTTAATAGATTGGAATAAGTGACTAACCTTCCACTTTCTTATGTAAGATGATGAACATAGATTATTTATAGAGGCTGCTGTCTCTAAATTTGTTTACTGTCACATGGAACGTGTGTCTGTCTTTCACGTGTCTCTGTCAAAACTCCTTGGAAAAAATCAACCTACCACCAAATGCTAAGAACTCACTGGTCCTGTTGTGTGTTGTAGTTGACAAGAATGAAAAATGACATTCTTATAATAAAACAAATTGGAATGATTAATTGTGTGTATATATATATAATTATCATGCTCATATGTTTACATCGAACTGATGCCAAAGGAAATCATTAAATACCAAATTACTGTAATGTAAGTTAAGGCTTCATTTCAGTATTTCCTAATAATCCTTTGCGTTCCCGGGACAGGATTTATTTAAAATGGGTGGCTGGAATATCCTTCCAAAAGGGAGAAGCAGTCATGCAAGTTAAAATTTGCTTTCCCTTGTGTATCTGCTGTAACTAACCTTTGTGTGAAAGCAGAGCGAAGTGAAAATCCTCCTACCCTGAACGAAGCATATTTGGGCAGGAGTACAAGATGCTTCCAGTCTGCTCTCCTCATCCTCTCCTATTTCTTAGAGAAGGAGTAATCATCTTCACTACACTCCATAATGGAAGCTTAGCATCTGTGCAACTGCAGGGCTCTTCTGGAGTGTGCTGCAGGGGCCAGAGTGTCACTTGCTGAGATCTCCACATCTCTTGGGAGCAGCCCTTCTTGCTCCAGCCAAGCCCAGGATATAATGGGAGCTGGTGGCCAAGTGCTACCCTTTCTTGTTCTCATCTGTGCTCCTCACACTCCATTGGTGCTACAGGCCTGCGCATAGCAGGGTGCCTGGTCCTGGCAGGAGCCAGTCTTGTTTGAGCAGCAGAGTTTAAATCACAAGTGATGGGAAGAGGTCTTACCCAGAAAATGTTTCTGAAAATGCCTGCCCACACCCTATTTACCACACACCTTATCACCTCTTAGTCCCTGCCTGCTGCCAGGGGTGAGTTGCACAGAGAATTTTTCTTCTCCTGACTCCTTTCTGATATCTCTGACCACAATACGAAATAGAAGGAAAGAAGGAAAAATAATGTGAGCAGAAAATGTGACCAAGGAAAGGCCTGCTAGGGAGCATAACAGTTTTTGTTTCTGATTAACTCCATGATGTCCCAAGACTCCAAGTCAAACCAGTCTTGTGTGGTGTGCAGTCTGGGCGCTCTGTCAGCTACATCCATTTCTGAGGGGTTCATAAGTCTGCCCAAGGTGTAGGTTGCCTTAAGGCCTAACTGAGTAACACCCAACTCTTTTCTTACTGGGAGTCCAACATGTCAAAGAATATGGTGTTGAAAGAAGGAAAAAAGTGGGGAAAAAATGGTATGGAATACATCGGCTTGGGGTAAGGCAAAAATCTGGGAAGGAAAGGTAAGCAGTGTTACAAAAATGTAAGTCCAGCTGTAAGGAACTAATGGACTTCCCTGCAAACATGGCTCTAATTGCTTCTTCCTTCAAAGAAAAATATGAAACCTGTAAGGAATGGAACAAATAGGAAGGGAAGAAATTCTGAGAGATAGCTACCCTGGTGAAAAGAAGAGGGTCCCAAGGGAGCCAAAATGTTCAGCATTTAAAGTTCACTGCACAGACTGGTCTGTCACTCAGCAACGGAGAAGAGTGAGCAAAGTTTTCCTGAGCTCTGAGAAAGAGAAAACTTTGCATGTCCATCCTTTCTGATTTACGTTTCAAATTTACTTGATAAGTAGACTGTTAATAGAGTTGATTTTTTATTTTAATGTCAGCTGAAAAGATTTCTGTAGGAAGAAAGAAGAGAAGACAAGCAGACTATTAATAGTGTTGATTTTTTTTTTAATGTCAACTGAAAAGATTTCTGTAGGAAGAAAAAAGAGAAGACAAGCAGACTATTAATAGTGTTGATTTTTTTTTAAATGTCAGCTGAAAAGATTTCTATAGGAAAAAATGGGGAAATGAATGTCTGATGTATGTGTCATGGGAGTTTTCAGTTGTTCTTAGTTATACAGGTGTTTTAGTTCACATTTGTATAAAAATAAATGAACCATCACATGATCACGTGGAAAACTGTATGTGGCATTAAGAAATAAGTTATAACTGTGTGTCACAACCTATAAATGGTCTTTAAGAACTGACAATTCCTATCAGTGAAAAATTGTCCTAGACTTTGTATTGAAACACGTGAACCCTGAAGGATCCATTACAGGCAGACTCATTAGCAAATGCTCATTTCTTTAAACTACAGGCAGAATAAGTTGACAGTGAAACTTAATTTCCAAGAATGTATTTGGTTTAGAATTACTGAACCAAACACTGGGAGACTTTTACAGGAAAGTACATGGTCACACCATCTTTCTTATTTAAATGGGGCCATTAATCATCATCCTACAAACCCAGAGCTTAACAAGAACAGTTCTGGGTTTTTAAATGTGTATAGATTTTGAACTATAGGTATTTCATCATTCTTCTCTCCGAATGTGTCATTAATATTTTCCTCTCTATCTCCCACTGTCAAGTCTAACAAGTAAGTGCATGTAAACTTACAAATCACCAAGTGTGTGATTAAGTAGCCGTACTGAGTTATAGTAACTATTTGCAGTAAAAGTAACCCTGAAATAATGTAATTAAAATGATGTGATTGTCTTTTTCTTTGTCAGTAGCATAGTTTGTCTTTAGATGGGAAAAACATCTAAAACAAAGATGACAGCCCTGCAGAATATGAAAGTCTATATGTGGCTATGTGTGCTAGTTGAATTGATCAGTTTGGCAGCGGTAGGATTACTCAGAGTTATCCCTGAATACCCTTTTGAACTGAAGCCTGAAATCTTAAGGGGTAGATTCAAGTAAGACCTTCTGCAGGTGTGGAGGACCCAGGCCCAATACAGTGCTGTGAAGGACCAATAGCACAAAGTGAGCTCTGCAGAACCACCTTATTTTAGGAAATAGCCACTGAAATTAAATACTCGCAGCTGTGATTTTGCTTGTAATTGGGATTGTCATTCACATCCAGAGCTAATATTAAATTTACTACAGGTGAGATTTTAAAGGAGTACTTTATATGAAATAATGACTATTTTTAATACCAGAAATGTGACAAATAATATTAACTTGCATGAGTATTACTAAAGTCTACAGTGCTAGTGAATATGCTGATTTGCTATTTTCTCTGTAGTTTGTATTGCATGTCCTTTAATGGGAGAGAGATGTGTTTTGGAGTCACATTGCTGGCAAACTAGTGTGACGTTTATCAGATGATTTTTCAAAGGGACAGAAAAATGGAACAGTAAAGAGATGAGAAAGTCAGTGGGAGCTGGAGTCAGGGTCTTTGAAAATGTTCTCTTTGATTGTTTTATAGGTAATGTGTAAATACTGTCTGAGAGGTTCAGTCTATTGTTTAACGAGTTAATATTTTGTCTTTGCCCATTAGCAAATGTTTGAGTCATACAATACAAATCATTAAAAGTGTGCTTTGAGCATGAACACATGTGGAACTAATTTTTGACTGGTGTCCTTATCACGTGGTAGATTTTTGGTGATTAGGAGGCATCGAATGAGTCACTTCATAATACAAGGTTAAATAAAGATGACCTTTACTAGGGTTTATTCTGCCTTGAAGGGAAGGAGGTCAAAACATGTTTTTTTCTCCATTGCCCTGTAAATTCACCTTAATTTTGACCTGCAGCAGTAGCCTCTAGTTAGGCAATAGGGCATTTTATTTTTATACTTAATTAGCTTTTACTCATCCTTTGACGTTTCATGCTGGCCTTACTGCTTTTGTTGTAATTTGTGGTATTTGTCAGTTACATGTCAAATTGAAGTTGATTTGAATTAAAGGCTACCAAAGGCCACCAAACTCATGTCAATTATAAGCAATAAATCCAAAGATGGTATAGTATTAGTGGTTTATCTTTTTGTAACTATTTTTTTCCCAAAGGAAAAGATTTTTTTTCCCAAAAGGAAACATGCTTCATATCTATTGCAGATGGTTTGTGTTGCCTTTACTGTTAGTTCATTTTTTTGTCGTAGTAATTTGTTGTAGTAATTTGACTCAACTTCACTGACCCCCGTGGGGCTGTATTTGCTTATAGCAATGGATCTTCCAACTCTAACAGGAAAGTTCGTACTTTCCCCTTGCAGATTAGATTTTCTTTTACTCTTCTGCAGATAAGTACTCCATAGCACTTCTGAAAAGAGAAAATCAAGGAGGACATCAGTGAACTGAGCAGAGGTGGGTGTTGGACAGCAGAAGCAGCTGCTTCCACAGAGCTATGGCAAGGTATTAGAGAGCAGTTAAATACCAGCCTCCTGTTATCCACCCCAGTTAGCCCTTGCCTCTGGGGGCAAAAAATGGTGGCATAGCATTTCACACTCAATTTGAAGAGCTGAAGGAGGATCAAGGACCAGGATGGCAAGGCTGAAGGTGACTACAAAGTGCCTCTGATGAATCTGGTGTCAGAACTGAGCAACTTAATACAGTGACACTGAAGCTGATGAAAGACAGCAACAGGAAGAACAATATCAAAAAGATGTAAAAAAACATAGTTGGAATGGGAAGGGAGGATGACGAGGTATAACCAGCCCTGAGGAACAGTGTGACTGTTTGCCCTGTGGCACCATTTAGCAATCAGGATGCCCTGAGACAGGACAGGAGTACAGGCAGGTGTCACTGAGGGTGATGGAATTACTAGAGATGGACAGATAATGTTTATTTTGGCTTGCTGAAGTCAGTAGGTCATCCAATTTGATAAAAGTTGGATGACATTTTAATACAAGTGTAAAGCTAACTGAAATTACATGGAATTCAACAGCTAAAACCAAAATAATTTTTCAGTCCCTCTGAGAGAAATAAATCAAACCCAAATAAATGTGGCAGTTTCCTAATGCAAAGGAAAGAATAGGTCAGTATGATTTCTATAACATCCAAAGAATCATCTAACCAAAGCATAAAGCCATTCAAACAATGGGCCCTCAATTGAATGTAAACATGCCAAGCCTCCATGCTATTTGTAGATGGTTTAGTTTAATGTGTATATATATTCCCATTTTTTAATAGAAATGCAAAATATATGGAGGTAAAGAATTACTTAAAAATAAGTGCTTTTATTGCTAGAAGAGTTTAGGATTTATTCAATTAGGAAAAATATTTAAAATCATATTTAAAGTCATCAGGCAATTACTGAACATAATATTTTGTAGCTTCCTAAAAACTTCACAAAACTTCACACTTTCTTCCCTTATCAATTCTACAATCTGTCATTCCCTGGAAAATGTCAGGTTTTGGGGGCAGCTTTTCAAACAGGTTATGTATTAGGGAAAATAACCTGAAATAGGTTAGAACATTTGTGGCCATTAGTATTACAAGCTGTTATTTGTGGGAAATGTTTCTAGGGGAAGAAATTCTTAAACAGGTCAGTGCTCATGTTTCAGTTCAGCCGAACAGCAAAAGAAACAGCGGTTTGATACGTAACTCTGCATTGTGGTCACAAGCAACGCTTGTGTTTGCAATCAAGGAGCTAAATGTCAGCACTATGCTTTTTATTCAGATATGAACAGAAGTCCTGGTGAGGGCTTTCTGGAAATGTGACCTACATGTCTAGCGTATTACCGATAATACATTTTTAAAGACAGAAAGGTAAAGGAGAAATTTGGATTCAGACCTAGCTATAGCAGTTAAAGCAAAGTGGCTGCTGGTAAAAGGCTCACGGCTTCAGGAGATGCTTCACTGCAAACTTATGCTTCCTGCCTGTAAAGACTTATGTAGATAGTTTACAGAGGATTGGTAAAAGTACAATATATTCTAGAGTAAAGAAAAAACCCCAACCTCCCAAACAAGCAAACACTTCTTTCTTTAATGTTGACCCTTTCTTTTTGCTAAAGCGAACACTGAGGAGTATTTCACTTCTCTTTTCTCTCCTTCTTCCTCTAAAAAGAAATTGAAAAGAGAAGGAGACAGGTTATATTTTCATGTGAAAAAAAACCTCCAAAAATTTAGAGCAGAATTTTTTTCTTCAGAAGTATTTCCATTCAGTTTTATTTACTTTGGCCAGCTATTTGTCTCCTTGAATTATGCTGAGTGCTAGGGTTGTATGTAAATATTTGAAAGGCTGGAGCTATACTCATTGTCTTAAATTGTTGTTGGACCAACTGGATATCAGAGTCTTTAGACCATTGTTCATTATGAGAAAATTTATACTAAACCAAAGCTTTCTAAGAGACCTTCTCAGCTTTGTTATGACCTTGATTATCCGCTTGCTTTTTCCTTAAATTTCAGTTTTACTCTGTTTTTTTTTCTAGACATGTTTTGACATTGACAGGTTTTCTGTATTCCTGATTAATTCTGACCTACTCAGGGTTTTCATTAATCCAAGCATCTTCTATTCTATGACCTGATGACATACCCTACATCTCCCAAGTCAATGGTTACAACTGTTGTAAAATATCAGCAATTTTATCCTCTTGCCCACTCCCTGTTAGTCCAGTCCTGCAATCTTACAGTAAGTTTTATCATTTTCTACCTGTGTTTTCTTTAAAGTAAAGTAGTAAATCAGTAGCAACATTTTTTCAAAAGTTTGTAGAGCAGCTAATTATAACAGCACCTATCTAAATTCTGGAAAATTTAGAAAATCAGGAATCTAAAAGCAAACAAACAAACAAAAGAAACAAGATCCAACCAACCTAACAAAAAACCCAAACAAGAAAAACAACAATTTCTCTCTCCCCAACTCAGCCCTATATTGTGGGATCAAGATACATTTCTTAACTCAGTCAATCCCTTATATGGTAATTAATTGTAATTACTTTTGCCTTAAAAGAGTCCTACAGCAATATGGACAAAGCAACAGTGACTTTTCAAAAAACAAGCCACAGAAGTATTGATCTATGGAGACAAGGAGTTTCATCCTTTTTCCTCCTTCCAAAAGACGATAGTACCTTGGATGAATTCTATTCTTAAAGTTTTTACTCTTCAAAAAAGAGCATAAGCCAAATACTTACATTCAAGCAATTGTAATATTATTTTCCACTTCACTTAATATAAAAAATTTTAATAGGAAAACGTGCAGTAACTACTGCTATCATAACTGGTGTTGTGCAGCTGAAAAATAACCAGCCCCAAAGACTGCAGAATTTCAATTGGTACCAAATGGCTGAGGTTATATCACTGTGACTTACTGAGATTAAACAGGGAAGGCATAACATCAATACTGTGCTTTTGCAGTTCTCTGAGGTCTCCTGCATACTGACATCCTGAAGTGGAAGTGCTGCTCCACACCAGCAGAGGTGAGAAGTGCCATCAGCAAGAGGTGCGGCTGCTACACCTCTCCCAAAATACACAGCAGCCAGAAACCATGATACCCTCCACCTGCATTGGACATGTAGGTAGTATATACATTTTATTAAGAGTATAAATTTTTGGTTACAAATTTCTCATTAATGTCTCTCATATTACATAGTTAATACAACAGATATACTCCAGCTTCAATAACTAACTTGAGCAAAGCTATTAATGTCGT
>JAOXNG010000001.1:33552197-33564169 GCA_028566535.1 Scolopax minor | reverse complement strand
AGGTTGCTCAAAGCCCCATCCAGCCTGGCCTTGAACACTTCCAGGGATGGAGCATCCACAGCTTTTCTAGGAAACTTGTTTCATTGTCTCACCACCCTCACAGTAAAGAATTTCTTTCTAGTATCCAATCTAAATCTCCCTCTTTAAATTTAAAACCGTTACTATCTCTACATTCCCTGATAAATATGTTCAGGTAAACCATAGGTGCTGTTGCAGACCAACCCTGGCAAAGAAGGCAGCCAGCAGTGACCTGTTAATGGCAGAATAATCATATGGTTTGCAGGCTGTGTGCTGGATGAGTTGTTTTGGTCATGCCTTTCTGGGAACCTCATGCCGCACCAGGAGATGGCCAAGCCTCAGAAGGTGCAGCCACCCAGTGCCACTTCCAGGACAAAGTATTTGCTTTGGGACACCTGCTAGGGAGCATCCAAGGAGACTCAGGAAGGAGGACGGATCTGAATGCTTGACATGCTTGCTTGCTTGGTTGCAGGCTGGCCACCTCCACCTTAAGGAAATTGCCAAGTTGGGAATGGTTTGTAAATAGAAACTGAAAATTCACAGGCTTCAAGTAATAAATTATGCCCTTTTTTCTTAATAGTCCCCTTGTCCCCCTGTTTTGCACTGTATCAGGATGAGCATGAATGCATGAGACCTAGTTGGAAAGAGCTGAGTTAGTATCAAGAATACCTACACTTGTTAATGAAGCATGAAATAAAAATGTGTATTGTAGCAAAAGAAAATTAATATTGACCATGAAACTTTCTGTTTTATAAATTGGAGTAAGTGTAGCTGGTGCAGCATATCACTTTTAATAGATTACTTTGCTTGGTAATCTTAGAGAACTCACTCTTCAGTATGTCTGGGGCCTGTAGCACTACATACGGCTTAAGCCTGCCTGGTTATAAAAGACAATTTTAAGCAATTTTTATGATCAAGCTAAGTCTGTTTTGTTTGAAATTCTCCATACTGAGATTATAGCCTCTAAGCAAAATAATTTTAACAGTTTCGGCTAAAGCAATCCAGACAGTCATTCAGAAAGGGATTGTTTTGCCCAGCAGCCTAGGGAAGGAGGCCAGAGACTGGGGAGGAAGCAAGGACATGGTGAAAAGTTTGGATGACTCTAATTTGAAGACTGAGACTGGGTATTATGTGGCAGGAACAGACTGGACAGAAATTGAAGGGATGAAAGGACTCTTCTGGAAGGAGAATTAGCACTGAGATAAGAAACTTGAGATGTGGAAATACAGATTTTCTATAAAAGAAATCTGAATGGAAAGAGACCAATAAAGAATCACAAGAGCCAATTAGAAAGAGCTACAGAAATAGCAAAAGCATTTGCACTTGTTAGTGAAGAGCTGGAGAAGAAATAGTCTGAGCATAAGGACAGGAAAGCAACCACCCAGAAGCAAGTTTGGAGGAAATGGTCAATGAAGGCCACATATGCCTCTCTGCTGGAAAGGGAACCCTAAGATTTACAGCAAATGTCTTTAGACTATGTGTAAATGTCATCTGAAACTTGTTACTAATTTTATAATATACATATTTTTGTTGCACAATATTAATTTCTCTCTGCTGCTTTTTTTAAAAACAAGAACATAAATACCATACTCCAGAGGAGAGGTTTCTCAGATTAGATAAGGAATTATTAATCAGGGAGGGAGAAATACATACATGCAGATGAGGTCTAATGCCCAATTTCCTGAACACTCTGAACACTTCTTGGACAACAGTTATTCCTTTCCACTCCAGAATTTGCTTTATGGGGCAAGGGCATCAAGAACTTCCTCAATGATCCCAGTTTTTATCTAGCTCACTTCATAAAACATAGTCCTGCCCTACCAGAACTGGAAACCTTGCTCTTTGGTGAGCTCACACATCATCATACCTGACAGAAAAGAGAAACTTTGGATCCAAGCTCCAGGGGTCTGACCTGAATGTATGAGATTACTCATGATCTTTCCTCCCCTCATCTTTGTAGCCTTCTCTGTGGTTTCCTCACTCTCTACAGGTTCCTGAAGTACTAGTTGCTACAAATCCCTGCATTCTGTTTTCTCAGGCTTATTCCCCTTTTTTGACATTTCCTTCTAGAGGATTTGTTGGATGCATGGAGCAGTGGATGCTTGTCAGCACTTCACACCCCCTCAACCAACCCGTAGTTCCTTGTCAGGTGCTCAAATCAACATCCAGGAATCCCAAACACACCTCTCTTCAGACCACTTTGTGATTTTCTCAAAAATCCCCTGTGTATACACATTATATGCAAAGGCTTGAGTGTAAGCAGGAATAAAGAACTGTCATATTTAGAAACTTACTGAGCTTTGAATATATCTGTTTACTGTGTGTGAAAACACCTGCAGAGAAGAACATTTGATTTAAATAACATGCGTTTGTTTTCACTAATGACGTTTCTTCCCTTATGTTTCTATGAAGCAACACATCTGCTTTACGAAGCAATAAGGATAAGTCTACCAGGGTCCAGACCACCCCCATGCACGTGATGTGATCATCCTTACTAGTCACTGGGCTTTTGTCTTCTCCTCCTTTACTGGCCAGCCCGGGCTGTAAGCTTTGATGCCACCATCAAAAATCATCTTTCAACTCATCCATCTCTGTGTCTCTGGAGCCACACAGTTTAAGGGGTGCCTGGAAAAGCTCTTGTTCCATTTTGTTTCTTAGCAATCTCTGCTTAAAAAACCGTAATTCCTATAGCCCTAAACCTACATTAAACAAGGTTATTATGACTGGAGGCTGAAAATTCACACTCAGTGACCCGAGTCAGGTTGTTATTGCTTCTCTCACCTGTGAGAACCTTCTGTACTAGCAGATGAACTTTTTACCGGGAGCTTCCAATACTATGGTGTAAACATGCAGAGATAGTGAGTGAGTGTTTATAAAATTACAAGAGTGTTTTATTGTGTGTCCAGTCATAAAATGGCTTCAGCAATTAATGTCTGTGTTTGCATCATTTGGACAGGTATTGCAGGAAATGGATAATTCTTGCTTTAATTTTTTGTTGCATTGTTTCTGATTAGGTCCAGGAAGGTCATTCAGCTTAGCCAATTAAGTTCCGAGGAATTGCATCTTTCCTCCCTGAACCAGAGTAATTACAGCACTGCAGCACTGGCTGCAGTCTCTCCTGCTAATAAAAGCCTGGAAAATGCAGCCACAAGATCCTCACTGATGATACTATATGGAGGAATCCAGGAATTTATACACACAGCTTTTTTTTTTTTCTTTTTTTTTTTTTTTAACAAATCCGAGGGAGTTGTAAAGAAAAGCATATTCACCAGTGTAACAGAGAAACACAGACTGACTACTGCTCTGCTTTTGCTGAAGTTAGTTTTTTGAAAAAAAAAAAAAAAGCAAACCTCAAATCTACAAGCCCTCTACTTGCATCAGGGCAGCAAAACAAAACTGGGCTCTTGGTTAACCAACAGAATGATTTAAGGCAAAAGCCAAAAGCTAGAGAGAACACATCTGACCACTTCACTTTGTCTTTTCTGAACTACTTCACTGTTTCTTTTCTTCAACTACTCTCTTCCCCTTCTCCATTTGGGATACATTGGAAAAAGCGTAAAACCCAAAATGACTGAAATGAGCAGAAGTATAGAAAGAAAAAGCAGCTGCAAGAGGACAAATCAGTCAAAGTAATGACACCAGAAGGAAAAGAATTCAAAGAGCATTTTAGAAATTATGACATGAATTCAGCTGACGTGATTTATCATTTGGGCCATTTCACCATTGCAGCTGAGAGTCCTTCACTGAATGAATTATAAGTGTTTGGGTACAGTATCATATTTGTTATCATCTCTATGGGAAAGGAGATCTTCTGAAAATGGGCCTAGTTAGTTCACATGTGATATTTTCAGTGGAATAAAAATAGTGTGTGTGAGGGAAGGGATCATGGAGAGTAGCAAAAAGCAAGGACTCGCGGGTGTAAGCCTGAAGGACTGGTGGAGAAGCTGCTTTCTGCTGCAGCAACCTCCTTCCAAGGTGAACATATGCCGTTCAGCCCCCAGAAAAGCAAAGTTTGTGGGAGGTGGTTTTTAAATCAGATTAAAAGAAGCTTTAACAAACCTTCTCTGACAGCAGTATGGTGCACAACCTTCCTGTTGGTTTGTGGCCCAAAAGGCTCCTCAGTGAATCACCACCCCAGGCAAGAGAAGCTGTAGACTCTGGACGAGCTTTTAGCCAGTTTGTTTAGAGGAAAGTGAGGCTTCTACATGACCCGTTTTGAAGGGCAACATGAATGTGCTCAAGTTTACTAAGGATACTTGACTTTCTCACCTTCTTTGCTGAGCCTTACTTCTACCAGTGCTCTACGTAGCCAGGTTAATATTGCCTTGGGTTCAACTAAATGTCCTGCCATTTCATCTCTGACACACTATGGACATAACCTTTGCCAGGTATGATTTTTTTATTTATTTTTAAGAGGACTTGTTTGAGAAAGTAGAGCTTTCAGAGATTCTTCAGTGTCCAGTGAGAGAAATCTAGTTTAGCTTCCCTGGGGCTTCAAAGACTTTAAGCCTTTAGCTTGCATAGAAAACTGGAGATTTCATGCTAAGAAAGACATAGAGAATGGTTTCACAAAAGTAAATGGGCTGCAGAAGTGACTGTCCAGTTTTTGACAGAATAAGCTCTCATACAGGATCTTTTTGAACTATCACTTGTGACCTGAACTCCAGAGAGAGAACCAAAGTTGATACTTGGAAATGGAACTTAGTACTATACTGTTCAATCACCTCAGTTTACGGAAATATTATTTCTTAAGACAATTCAGTGTGCTAGATAAAGGCTCCATTTAAGCCCTTCAAAATGACTAAGTTGTTCAGAACAGACCCATATATCTCTGGCAAGTATAGATGTCTCTTGCATAAAGCAAAGCTGGTGGTAGAACTTGGATCAATTTTTCTAACTTGCTTTATGCTGTGGAAAAACTTGCTCTGCCTGATGATAAATTGGTACACATCTGGGTCTGAGCTGGTCATCTAGACTTCCTTTATAGAGAGAAATGGTGTCTTCTATGATATTATTATCCCACTCTGAAGCTGATATCTAAAATGTGTCATATGAATCAACACCTAGAAGTGTCTCCTTCACATCAAGGGAATTTAGCGTGACAAGCTCAGATGAAAGCACTTGTATTGCAAAAGCCTTAAGTGAAATGAATCTACCTATCCACCTTTTTTTCCTAGACTATCCTGTAGAAGACTGAGAAACTTTCTCTACCTTACTTATAATTTCTTTAGTTCTATTGGGTCATGTTTCCTGGACTGTCTGTTTAATATCATTGGTTGTCAAAGCAATAAAATCTTAACTCTCTAGAGTGCTCAGATCTCAGATATCTTTAATTATTTTCTGCAACAAGCATGATACAATTTATTTTGAACAATACCTTATTGCATTGTTAATGGAGGTCCATATTAACAAAAAATTATTCAGTTTATCAACTCTTCTGTGACAAGAGAAGAACTGAAGAAAAAACTGATGCTTTCCTCTATAAGAAAATAAAACCACAATCCAATCAAGTGCAGGCAGAGAGGTTGTGTTATGACACAACATCCCTGGGATGAGGGACACACGTGCTACAGTCGGTCACACTGGTGGTGAAGTAGGATGGTTAAAGCCCCCCTGAACTTTCCCTTCTCTCCATCTAATAAATCCATACCTGCCTTGCTCTCACCACAGTAAATCTTTGTGAGATCTGATACTCAAATACAGTGTGCTATTCATCAATTGCAATGGGGGAAATACTCCTTCCTTTGGGGAAGGAATAATGTCTGTCACACACTTGTCTTTCTATGTAACCTAGTCACCTCATGGTCATACCAGTTAAGTGCCAGTCTACCTGTTTCAACTTCCAAGATGTGCCACTGTGGCACTTTGCTACTCTTCACCCTATTGCATGCAGTGATTATAATCTGATATGAAGCTTACACAATAATACTAACTTCCTCCTCCAGATTTTCAATCAGTTCTGTGTCCTTTTCCAAGGCACATATTTATTCTCTTTTCTCACAGGCAGCATTTGTATGACTCAGAAGTCCAGGCAGGTAGAAAGCTGGCACAAACAATGGATAATTGTACAGACACTTAACTGTCAGACAGAAGATCTAAGATACAAAACTCTGGACATCCAGTTGATTCTGTGATGTGGTTTTCTAATATTTTTAGAAACAACTGCACAGCGTGTAGAATATATACTAGAAGATGAAACACAGCTCTGCCTTCCTGAAGGAAATAGAAGTCATGTGGAATGTTAACTAAATTGTTCTTGCTTTCTTTTTTTCTCTTCTGCAAAGGAAGAAAGAGCTTTTTTCCTGCTCTCCTAAAAATAAAAGATTGATGAAAATGATGCATGACATGCACATCAGGAAAATGCACCCTGACATTTTTGCACAGAATATGTGTTGCATGTTGACAGATTTTTGCTATAAAACTGACAGTTTTGGTGCAAGCTGTTCCTGCTATGACTATAGGGAATAGATAGCAAAAGGGAAAAGTATAATTTACACTATGCACAGGTGAAATGAACCTGACAGGCTACAAGGTGGCTCAGTTGTTCCATGTAAAGGTACCATAAGGTATCTAAAACTAGTTCCCTTGCCCTTTATAGAAGAACATCCATTAACGCTATACTTGTAATGTGGATTTCAGGAAAATCGAAGGTCTCTACAGATTTTCACATGTATTTTAAAAGTATCGGTGTGGACCAGTCTTTGTGAGATTCCATCTCTTACCTCAAACGTTTATAGTGAAAGACCAAATTTCCTTCAAAAATTTACATGAAACAAGGCTCCTTATTTATGAAAAGATTAACAAAGGTGACCATGTTGTGTCTGTGTAGTTCCAAAGACTTTTAACAAGAAATACAAATGGTAGAAGTCCTTGTAACAAATTAAACATTTGGCTGCACAGAATGTATATCTATTAATTTTAAATGAGAGTACATCCAAAAAAGTCTTTCTTGTTGTATAAAGGTTATCATCAAAGCTATAATATATTCAAATTCAATACAAAATGTCATTTTACTAATAAATTCCTTATGCCTTGAAATTTCAAAGTGGAAATATCTTTAAAAAGCAGTGATTAAATATGCAAATGTAGTCCTTGCAGCCTTTTTTTTTTCGTGAAATGTACCTTTTAGAAACCTATCTGCAGAGAAATCTTACTTTTTCTCATTTTTCTTCTCCGCCTCTTCTATTTTTAATGATGGATTGCTGTACAGTAGGCTGAACACCGCACAGCTTTAGTCTTCCTTATTTAGATTAATCTAGGGAGAACATTAGATTTCTAATCTTGGACAGTCTCACTTCCATTCTCCCATTGCTTGAGGGCTTACCTCCTGTCACCTCAAGCTAAATCCTTCTCATTTATTGACATGAACCATCATATTCCATGAGACTGCCAAAATAAATAAGACTGGCAGTATATGGCCCCGTATTTATTTCGGTAACAGCTTCGGTATAACTGCTACACTAGGGATCTGCTCTTCACACCTACTAGTTTTGAGGAGAGCAACTTGATTTTTGTTTTCTTACAGCATGAGCTATTTAGTTAAATTATAAGAAATGGGTTGGTTAGGCATATACTCAAACCAAACTTAGTTTTCCTTGGCATTATGGTCTGCTGCTATTCTGCTCAGTACCTCTTGAGGCTCTCCTTTTTTATTTTTGACTTTTATATGCCTGTTTTAGGTTTGGGTCTTTTCTAGAGCTGTCTCAATTGGCCATGTTTGGAAAGACACACAATTGATAGAGTTATTCTGATGAAGAGCAGGGGGATCAGGGAAATTTTAAAGGTCACTCTGAAGGTGAATGAATATGATCCTTCATATGAAGGCGGAGGAAAGAAGAAAAGGAAGGAGAAAAGAAGAAGAGGAAGGAGAAGAGAATAAGAAGAGGAAGAAGAAGAGTAAGAATCCTTCGTATTCAGAGAAGCTGCTACACACTGGCTAGTATGGAAGACCCATGAAACAGCTGGAGCTCAGGCTGGGATTAGAGCCATAAAATAATTTAAATGCCCCTGTAACAGGTTGTGATCCTCGAGACCGTCACCCTTTGGAGTCGTTTTTTTGGAAATAAACAATTCTCAATTAAGTTCCCTTAACTGTATTCTGCTGATCCAGGGGTACTCCTGCACCTATGTATCCCAGTAGGCTACTGTGGTCATCACATGCATTGTGGACATCAATATTGAAAGAAATTATATGGCTGGCAATATATCTGTCATGGTCCTCCCTTCACTTTTCACCTTTAAAGACCCTAATATCAAATAGTAAAGGCAGCTACTGGCCAGGGCAGGAGGGAAGGCAGAAATGGGGCAGAAAGATACTCTGGGTCAAGCAGAGTCCTGGCATCCCATCTGATTTCTTTGTTTAATCCTAGAGCAGTGGTTCTCTGGTTTCTTTAAACAGCCCATAGGGGATATGCTGCCTTCTCCTTGCTGAAAGGGACACAGGCCATAATCAGGTTCCCCGAGCTCTCTCTCCCTCCCCTTCCCACTCTGCTGGAGCTGCTGCACTATGTCTCCCAGCATTGATGCACCCTTACATTCGGCAGTCGAGCAGCTGGACCCGGGCCGTGAGGCAGTGACACAGCAGAGGAGGGAGGAAGTCGGGGAGATGGCGCAGCTGGTCCAGAGCATGCAGGAAGAGACTGACACTGAGCAAAATGCATCTCTGACTTTTGTCTTTTCCTTACACATCTGGTCAATATGTAGTTCTGCATCTTCTTAAAAGGCAAAAATAGGGTTAGAAAAGCTGCTGCTGCTGCCTGGCCTCATCTCTACATTCAGTGCCAGGCTGTCTCACTGCTCGGGGAGACCCTCTGCCAAGGAAGCTGCTGCTAGCTTCGTACAAGCAACAGCAGTGGGAATGCAAATTCCCTCCCAGTCTATACCTCTCCCACAGGAGATGATACAATTTGGGGGCAGCTGAAACTTTGCATCTGCCATCTGCTTCCACTGAGCTGTAAGAAAGAGACTACTGCTGGTCAAAAACACAGATGACAGATCAGTACGAGACAGAAATGTGCTGAGCAATCCAAAAGAAGACAAGTTTCTCTCCTAAAACCAGAATTCAAAAAGGATTCTGGAGGAAGCAAGGCTGTGTAGTAAGTTGTTAAAAATGATATTCTGCATGACATTGAATTATGGGAAAATTCCGAGATGGAGAGCTAGAAGTTCATCTCCCCGCTTTTCTGAGCTCAAGCATTATAGTAGTTTCGTCTTGGCTACCTTCTCTAAGAGGGCTAGAGATCCTCCATGATCACTTCCCTTCCCCCACAGCATGTCACCCAGTGAGCAGAGTTATCATGTCTCATAGCCTACTATCCAAAAGCATCTTCAATGTGGTACTGATTTGTTGCAAAGCAACCTATCATGAATGCAAGCCTGGAGGAGGTAAGAAGTAGGAGTGGAGGGGAGAAGAAGAAGTGATGCTTATTGTCATGGAAACATTTCCCCACTGCATTGTTGGCCAGCACTTACAGATATGACTCCCCAAACAGTGGGCAGGCCTACGGAATCCATCAGTGGGACATGTGACCTGGTGCGTAGTGGGCAGGGTATTTGCAGTTTTGCTACTATTACATGGCTACTTGTACATGGCAATCAATAAACTACTTGAGCACGGTACTCCAAGACACTTGCAGTAACCTGGATACCATGCTACTGATGAAGACAAATGTAGGATATTTGCAGACATCAAAATCTGCTATGGGGCTCTTCTGCATTCTCATGGTTGATTCTAAGTAATGTATCCTCTGACCTTGAGCTCTGCATTTATTTTTGAAAGAGCTTGAGAATCTGTTTCAAATTATTGGAGGGATAGTTGTAATCTCCATTTTCTTCCAAGTGCATTGCTTTCAATTCCCATCTGTCCTTTCAGACACCACCTCTATTAAATGGTCACAGAAGATGAATAACAGTGGTGTGAATTTTTCAAAATTGCATTATGTGTTATTCTGCTCCTTATTAATGTTCTATGTTGTTTTATTTACGATAACCTTGTGAACAGTAAGATGAGATGGCATCCACATGGTCTCTACTTCCAGCTGAAAAATGACACAGTCTATTATTAACATCCAAGGATGGGAAAAACAATAAAGATCAGGAACAAAGGAGAGAAAGTATGTTTTCAAAATTAGGTCAGAAATTAAAGGAAGATTGTTACTGCTAGGTGTTTGGATGGGCTCATTCCTAGTTGCCAAGGTTTTAAAGATCTATTTGTGTAATTCATTTAATTGTCAGAAGTTCACACGCTTCTCTTGTAACACACACTGTATGCTAATGTGTCTTTTTCTAATGGATTTATTCAGTTATTTAATACACATAAAAATGAACACTGCAAATTTTGTATTGCCTCTACTGGCTCCAAATACAGTGTGTCACAGAGAGCCTTGAGAACAAGGGAAGAAAGGTTTTGCTTCTACTATATATATTTACTTCTTATATTGGACTATTCCAGCATTTTCACTGTTAGGATAACATGGTCCATGTTGCTTATTCAAAGTATCTTAACAGCAGGTTAAGATTCCCCTTTCTTTTCTACAGCACACACAGGCATCGAGCTGGCTCCAGTTCTCTCTCCCTCCATTTAGCACGATATTGCCACCATGCTCAATGCCCAGACACCAAAATTTTTGACACTGCTTACATTGGGATTTTTAAAAATTCATGTCAGGTATCACCTCATTTCCTTTCCAGCTTCAGAGTGTTTAGGTGTATCTGAGTCATAATTTCAAGCTTTTATCCACGAACATGAGTGATGAACACTTTTCTTTTTTCTTTTTATTTTCTTATTTCTTTTTCCTTTTTCCTTTTTTTTTTCTCTGTAATGAAAGCAATCATGCAATCTCATGCAATCCCTTACTGCTTGCCATAGCCTTTAGAAAAAACAACAAACACCCCAAGAGTTGAAGTAAAATGAGTGCTGCCGAGACAGCCATCAAAAATTCCCTGCTTTTTAGGCTTTTTCTGGGGAAACTGCATAATCATGAAGGGCAAGAAAAGGTGTTAGTAAGTCACACAGGTCTTTACGGTGGGAATAAGAGGTACAGAAACAGAAGCTTTCTGATGAACAGAAGGCACTGAGTAGAAAATATGTTTCTGTCAGAGCCATCTGTTGTGGATCTCCCCAGGCTCAGCTGTGGATATGGGTGGAGATCTCTGTAAGAATTATCTGTTGGTAGGAGTTTTTAACTTTTATATATAGATCGGAAAGTTATGCTACCAGTAATTGTAAAGCCCTGGTATTCTTGGATGAGAAAGTCTGCATTTTCTGCTATAGGGTCACTATATCAACCAGAGACAATCGTGCTTTGAACTCAGATCCTTATACAGTTACAAAGGAACTGGCTGTCAAAAATCATCTCTGATCAGGTGATTAGGAAGCAGTTAAAACAGGTCTGTATCTAAGGCTCTGGATTCAGAACAGCAATTTTTTTGTGTGTAAGAAATAAGGCTCACTGGAGTAAGGAACTCAAGAATTTTAACATGAAGGAGGCTGGGAGTTAATTTAAGTCAGAAGTGTGTATTATTTAAGAGTTTTCTTGTGTATTGCAGGCACAAAGGGGAGGTGGTAGGAAAGGAAACTTGACCTGTCTGGCAAAAATAAGCACCCACAGAAAGTGTTTAGGAGTAAGAAGAAACCTGCCTCTAATGGAAAAGGAGCTGACAGTTAAGAGAGTTAGGTCTCAAAGGTCAGAAAAAGCAGAGATAAACTAAAAATGTTCAAAAGCCTTGCTGAGCTGCATCTCCCGAAGAAAATTAAAGTAAATAGCAGGAGATACTATATCCTCTGAAATAAATAGAGAACAAGTAGGCGAGAAGCGGGGGAACTGCTGACTGACAGATGGAAATGAAAGGTTAATCCAGGTATGGCCAAACAGAACATGAATCCCATCCCCAGGACCTGGGAAGGGGATAGTGCTGGCACACGGGTGAGGATGGTGGGGCGATGGAAGCCATCC
>JAOXNG010000001.1:33503596-33513712 GCA_028566535.1 Scolopax minor | reverse complement strand
CAGTCTGGTTATACTTCATCAGATCTTCTTTCATTAATCAAAATGAGAATCTTCTCATTTCAGTATATGTATGTAACATGCACAAAAGCAGACTCTATTAAGGAGACTCTAATGATAATGAACCTGTGGTAGAAGAGGGTATTGGCTGGGATTTCTAAGCTGAGAAACCCAGCTCGAGCCCCTGGCAAACAGGGTCGGAGAATGTGCTTTGCACCTCGGAATCAGATTCTATAGGTTTTTAAGTGGGTTTCCAATTTTCCTGTACTCTTCCTACTTTTTTTTTCCTGTACTCTTTCCTACAAAGATACTCTTCTGTATCTTTGTAGGAAAGCTGCTGCCGAAAGCTGCAATGTGTGAGGATCCTGTGATCATGGTTAAGAACATGTTCCGTGTGTGTCCTTCCACTGCTCTGTCTCTTGGGAGTAGATTGTTTATATTGCTAGAAATTGTTAATGCAGTTAAACTATCTTCCAGCATGCAAACCTATGTCATTCCACTCTGTTAGTGTCCCTTGGCTAAAAATGAAAGCTTTGATGTAATTGTATTTGAGTTGCTTTATGATTTATTAACAATTCCATTAAAATACCATGGATGTCTGCTAAAGCAAGAGAGTTACACAATCCACAGTAGAAAAGGCATGATGTTTCATAAAAAAAGCGTTAAAGGAGATATATATATATAATTTTTTTTTTAATATATGTATAGTCCTTTGTATGCCCCTTTGTAAAAAAAGTGAATCAAATTCAGCCTGGTGTGATGCTGTGCAGGAGCTTGGTTAGGACTTCAGGATTGTGCAAGTTGTTGCATTTCTTAAACATAAACTAAGAAATATTCCTGGTCCATAAACCACAATAAACCACTGTTAATACAGAGTCACATCTTCATAGGGACAGATTAAAGAATAAACCTGTTTTTCTGACCAGTAGTGTAAGTGTGATTGAGAGCTCAGCTCCAGTGCTGCCCCAAAGAAAATCACTCTTTCTGTTGCAGTTAGCTCTCTGCTGCTCTTGCTGTCCCTGAATCAGTGTCCCTGAGTTAGAGCAGGATGGTCAAATTGCAATGACAAGAAGCTTGTGAATTGATTTAGTTTTTACATTGTTGATTACACGTGCTAATGAATTGATTTTGTGCATTAAAAATAGGTATTAATTTTTTTTCTAGTTTAATGTATTATGGAAAACCTTGGGAATTGTTTTTCTAGCATTTGACATCTTATTTTGTAAATTAGCTCTCCAGAGGACAGAAGGTTGGGTCTTTTCATTTTCTGTGCATGTTCCATGCAAATTCAGCAGAAACATCGCTTCAGTCTTGGTTGTGTGTGGGTTTTTAAAAGCAAAATCTTTATTGTGCATGTGCAATTACTCTAAGAAATTTCATGACATCCTGTGCAAGAAACAGCAGCAACATACTGCACAACTGGAGTATATAGTGATTAATTAGCAACAATATATTTTGAAAGACAGTGACTTTTTAAATTGATTTAAACTATTACTTAAAGCTGAGTAAATTGTCCCTAGAGAGGTGTTGCTCTTTGAGTTTTCTTGTTTATTTTTTTCTTTTTCATTAAAAATAGTTAATTGCATAGCTATTAAGCGTAACATTTTTGTAGAAGGTCATTAAAAAGTTGCTCAGGTGGTGCTTCAGTTTAGTGTCATATCCAGTGTTGTCGCTCTGTACTGTGCTGCTACTGAGTCCGTATTTTGGATGAGATATTAAAGGTAACATCTGGCCATCCATAGAGAAAATGAGAGTCATGACCCTGTGTTCTAGAAAAAGTGTTCTCTTTCATTGAAATGGTTCCCATTGAATGTAAAATGGATGTTTAAAATACTTTAGCTCCTACTTTTGCTTGTCTGTTCAATTGGGCTCCTCAGAAGTAGCTTGTGATTTTCTAAGATGTTTGAGTTGAGGATATAAAGTAAAATAAGATTTTATACTGAGTGATTTTTCTGTTATTATTTTTTTTTTAGATACTTCAAGAAGTGTAAAGGCATCTCCAGAAACAGCTGAAATCTTTTTTCAGAAGCTAAGAAATAAAAATGAGTTCACAATCCTGGTGACCTTAAAACAAGCCCATTTGAATTCAGGCGTTATTCTCTCTATTCATCATTTAGATCACAGGTAAGTACAGCTACCTGTATGCTAGTTAACGAAAGTATATGTATTTATGCAGTCAAAAATTGAAAATAAAGTAGGGTGAAATTATTGTGTAGGAGGTCATTTGCAAATATTTATAGTGTTTGGGTAGGCATATTGCGTGGATTCATAAAAAAATTCACAAGTTCATTTTGGCCAAGGGAAAGTGGAACAGCTGTTACTCTTTAAATGTCTCTTGCTACCAAGGGCATGAAAAGCTTATTCTCTCTTGTCGTTCATAACTGTAAGGACCAGATGGCCAGCTGGTGTAAAACTGCCATGTGTGTATAGCTACAGTGACTCACAAAGCCTGGCCCTGTACATCCACCTCTTCAAAAGTTGGTTTTCACCACTGCAAGCAGTTCAAAAAAAAAAAAAAAAAGTAAAGAAAATCCTCCCGTTATGGGTTTACCTCTGCCATGAATGGCAGAGCACTTTACTCAAAACGTTGTCAGCCTTAAAAAACTAAAGTGAGTGACATGAAGCATTTAAGGATTATTCCTTTGATAGGATAAGGACTGCTAGAGAAATAAGATATTTTTTATATATCTGTCTGAATAATGGCTATTAAAGATAACCACCCTGTTATCTTTATAACCTGTTATGTTATGGTTCTGTGACAGAATAAGAAGGAGTTTTAAAATGTGCACTTACTAAGCAGTCATTAGCACAAGCAACAGGTGATCTCTGCTTTAGGTTCACAGTCCTTTTTCTTTTCCTGTGTACAATCTCATAATTCATTCTTGATAGTCTCACTATAAAATAGGAAAAAAGAACAAACCCAAAAATGTAAAAAGAGATGTTCAGGCAAAGCAAAATATCTGTTTCTTTTTCATGAGTGTAAAAGTTTTCAATAACAGGCATGGCCTCAATTATTTTGTGCTGAAAGATAGTCCAATTCTACTTTTATTCTATTTCCTAGAGGCCCCATCTTCTGCAATTTACCTTAAACAAAACAAAACAAAAAAAACCCACAAAAAAACCCCAAACAAACAAACCAAAAAAACCCCACACCCACCCAACCAACAACAATAAACAAGCAGAATAAACCCAAGAAGAAGAAAAAAGGGGAACACATTCTCCAGGGCCATTATGCTAAGTTTACGAAAGCATCTCTATACTTACAAGGGGTGTGTGAACCCCTCCTGGGTGATGTTTACTGATGTTATATCACAGAGGAGCCAAGGGGCTTCTCTGTTAACTGCTACCTACTTCTTCTCATGTGTGGGAGTGAGCAAGGGACAGAACTGGGCAGCTGTGATTATTGAGTTTCAAACTCGGACTGTACCACCATATGTGCAAATCATCCCAGATGGAAAAGTTTATTCTGTCTCAAATGAGAGAGACAGGGTCTGCAGGGCCAGCTGTGCCCTGACAAGGCTTGTTTCTACATTTGTAGGAAGAACATGGACTGGTTGGACTGCTGATAAAATTAGCAAGTATGTTTGAAATTTCAAAATTAGAGATGAAACTTTCCTTTCCATGCCAAAAGAGCTGGAGAAGTGGGCAAAGAGATCACCAAAGTGAAACTCTCAGACTCTGGAGACGTTAATTTGGAGAGTGGCCAACTGGCAGAAAAGACTGCTGCTTAGTGAACATGACGAGTGATAAAAGTACAAAAAATAATGTGCAATGAACTTTCATTGAAGGGATGCAGAAGAATTTCAGATATTAATTCTTGAAGTGAGTAAAGCTGGGCAAATAGCTGTACTGTTGGTCTCAGGCAAACAAGAATGCATTAATTGATTCTATCCAGCCATAGTACAGACAAGGAAAGGTTACAGCAATGCTGGTGTCCTGGTTGTGGGGCTGTACAAACATAATGCTGCTTATCTCATTTAAATCTGATTTATCCATGTCATCTGCCTATGCCTATATAAACCGTTGGTTGTAAAAGAGACAAACAGGACTCTGAAAATCCAGTTGTTTTATATTGGTATGTTTTTAGGGATGTGGGATTTGACTTTTAACAATGTACTGATAACATCTGTACTCTTCCAAGAAATTTCTCTCATACCTTAAATATTTCCAGGTTTTACTGTTATATGTCCATCCTTTTCTGTTTATCTGCATATTGGAATCTAGCTGCAATGGAAAGCATTTGTCAAGGTTTCTAGCTGAAATTAGGTGGTTTGCAGTATGTCTGTAGGCATTTTAAGGGTGAATGCATAATTTAGTGCCATTGCTGAGCGTTTTTGAGGCCCTTTACTCTTACCTGTAGAATCTTGTAGTTCTCTTATTCTAATGTTATAGAACATATAGAATGTTATAGAGATATGAAAACCACAGATAATGCCCAGTTCACATCTTGCTGAAAAAAACTTCTACCACCATTTTAGCCAGTGTGATCTCTTTATCTTTGTGTCCTCTTAAGTGATGCCTAGTGTTTACAATTTTTCTATAGGGATGTATGCTCTATGTTTGTTTTTAAATTCTCCTTGTCAGCCTTTGGATAATCAAAGAGGAAGGAAAAAAGCCTTCTAGGTTAGTTAAGTGAATAGAATCACTCATCAGATCAGCTTTGGACGAAGCAGCTTCTTGTGAATATTTCATTGCTTTCTTTGGGAGAATATTAGGTTATCTATTTCAAAATAAACTCGAGGAATTTATTTTAAAGATGTTATGTGTAATCTGATGCTCTTACAGTCAGGGAAAATCTTGGTTTGCTTCAGCAGCTGTAAAATCATTCTCAACTAAAGTATGGGCAGAAATAACTTGTGGCTATTAAATTAGATGTGCCCTTAAGCTTTTAATAAACACATTCTGGTCTACTCCGTGCTGTACAAAAAGATGTCTATGTGCCATAGTAGTGTTTGTTCAATTTAATTGTGCTAAAATGAGGGCTGACTTAGGTGTGTATGATCTTGGAATTAAGCTAGCATCTCTGAGTCTCTTACGGTATCTTTTATGGTTTCAATTTGTTTTTATGTTAAATAACAATAAGGACAAGAAAATGCAGAAGTAAAAAGGAAGCATTTGGATGGGTTACATTAAATAACTGCTTCTTCAGTACAAGATTTCTGTCTCTCTGACCCTGTCCGCTTCCAACCAGGGACTTGTCTGTAACAGTTTTTTGGTTCTTAAACAACTTCTTGTGAACTCTCTGTCAAGCAGTCATCATAGTTGGCAAGAGAAGTAGCAATGCCAGAGTTGACTCCACTCCTTTTCACTGGCTTTAGCCTTGTATAGCTCCTCTAATGTCAAAACACTTGCTCTAGTATTGAACTGCTGCCTTGTGGGATAGAATCACCCCTGGCCATATTCTTAATTTACAGTAGTCAGTGCTAGCTCCCGCTTTTCTGCGGTGAGGGAGTGGAGTGGTGGTGGGGAAGGCTGAAGGTGGCAGTAACTGAAGGATATAATCAGTCATCACACAAGTAACTTCTCATATGTTTTATTTTACAGAGATTTCATAACAGCTAATGGCTCTAGGGTAGAGAATTTTTAGGGTAAAAGAAAATCAAAATATTTGTTTAAAAAATGGAAAAAGGTATGTTTATTTATTCAATGGCTTGGGAAATATTTTATGCATTTTTGAAAATAGATAAGAGTAAATACATTCTCTGCATGGATCTAGGAACTTTGGTGCTAATAGACAATTGAGGACACTTCCTAAATTGCAGTTACATTTTAATTTTATAATGTTCTTTAAAACTATATGCTTTAAGTAGTCTACATGATTCAGAGTTTACTGATTCAGTCTGTATTGTCTAGGTTTATGGGGGTGGTTTTTTTGTTCTTTTTTGCTGGTTCTCTTTTGAGGAACATCAAAAATGAATATTTCCATAAGATACGGTCATGCAACTGCTTAAAGCTTTGAGTCTTAAGCAGTTTTCAGGACTGCTCTCCCGAAGTTTTCCCTCTAATGTCATGTGGTGAATGCTGTCCCTAGGCTATCAGACAGATGCAGAAGTTCCTCGTGTAAACCTGAGGCTTGGACATTTGCTGAGGCTAAGATGTAGCTGTCACTACAAAAAGTAGTTCCTGAAAGGAATTTTCTGCAGATGTGGTCATGTTTTCTACTCTGTTAAATGCTTTTATTTTTTTTTCCTAGTTGAGTATCAAAGCTGTCTTCCCCTTTTATAATAATTATATTTTTTCTCTAGTATTTAATATATTCAAATCTTTGAAAATAGATCTTAAAGTGAAATAATCTGACATAATACCTGTAACTATCCCTTTCTAATTTTCTCATATTCTTCCACAGAGATTGCTTTTTTTTTTTTTTTTCTCACTGATTAAAGCAGATGAGAAGTTCAGGCAGTGGTAGTTTTGGGTACAGCTTGGAGGTGACACTTTCAAGAAAACTTTTGTAGCATCAGAAAATCTAAATTGCACCTCAGTAATCATTCAAATGAGTTTCAGGCAGCTGAATACATATTTCTGGGCAAATTGATGTATGGCGTATATCTGAAAGGTTGAGGTTTACAAATGTTTTCTTAACTTGAGAACATCACCTTGACCACATAGAGTGCCCTGCTTAAAATGCATTGTGCTTTACAATAGCAAGATAAATATTTTGAATGATGTTAATGAAGTGATGCCTTAAGTCAGGAGTGGAAGCACTGTTAAACACTGATTGCTGTGTGCTGGCTCTTGGCCTTCAGTTTAAGCTGTATTATCCTCCTCATTTCACTTCTGAATTTGTCTCAGCTTCTTCTTGATGAAAGAATCATCAGAGAGATGATTTTAATCTGTGACGGGCTTGTAATATATATTAAGCCTCACTATTCCATCATATATTTTCATTTAATTGGCAACAGTGGAGTGATGTAATAAAGCTTTTTGCTTCCTTCATGGTTAGATTGCTTTATGCAGCTAATGTTATATTCATATCTCTTGAGATACTGTATATTAGGACCCTTAAAGGATGAAATCATTGGATTTGTTTGAGCAACTGGCTCTAGGTGGTCCTGCCTGAGCCAGCGGAGTTGGACTAGATAACCTCCAGAGGTGCCCTCCAACCTCAATCATTCTGTGATTCTGTGATACTGAGATTGTAATTTAATCATTCTTTCCTTTGTTTAATGCTTTTTATATTCTGTAACAGAGCAGTAAAATAAATTGAATATTGTGGAAGGACTTAATTGTGTATCTCTTAATTTATTAAATTTCTGCCTTACTTAGCATTTGTTTTCATAGCTGTTGGTGTCTTGTGGTTATCTGCTGTCAAAGGGGCTGTTCTGTACAGCAGTTTCAGACCTCTTTCAATGTCTTGGAGGAAATGATCTGTGACAATTTCTCTTTCTTGCAGATTTAGCTGTACAAGGAGATAAGTTGCCAGAGGTGAACTCCTGATGCATGAATTTTGTTCTGTCACTTGACCATTGTATTAAAACTCTATGTTCTCTGCTTTTGATATACGAGTGTCTGTATTTCTGGACTGCAGAATGAAGTCTCTTCTTTTCTCCAAGATCACTAAATTTGCTGCAAACATATTGCACTCAGAAAGACTTTCAATATTTACCACTTAAATCAATACTGCAGACTTATGTTGGTTTTGTTTGAGGGGGGCTTTTCTCCTGCCCATCAGTAGGTTGCAAAGCAGATGTTAGGTAAGAATAACATGGTGTTAATTTTCAAACTTATGTGGCTGTTCCCTGTTCAAAAGTAGTAGTAGCTTATTTCTGCTTTTTAAACTGCTCCGTGGTGATGTATTAATGCTCTTTGCCAGAAGAATGGATGGTTGTAATATTCTGTATTTTATTTTTTTAATAGTAAATCTTAGTTGCTGTTTCTTCTGACAATAATTATGGCTCCTTGTAAGATTGTTATTTATTCATAACAATCAATTGCTTTTGAATTTTCTTCCTCTAGTGATTTAAAACTCTTCTGGGGTCAGCTGCCTTTTCCTTTGATGCAGTTTGCATGTTTCATCAAAGGTGTCAAAAAAACCCAAAAACTTTCATTCATTCACTGCTTTTCTAGTGCTTGGGAAGATTCTGTGGGACAAAGGATTCTCTATGTAGCCACTGAACATTTGGCTGGGCTCTTGCCTCTACCACAAAAGAGAAAGGTTCCTTGTTTCTGTTGGCTTGGGAGAATAACTTCTAGGCCCAAGTGTGTGGTTGGAGGGAAATACTTGTAAAAGAAGCAATTTTGTGTTATACTCAGTTTAATCTCTTCATAACATTGGGAATGACATGTTTCTTTAAGTGTTGGTTATAAGGGATGTTATTAAATTGATTGATGCCTTGTCACTATTGCCTGGATTTTTTTTTTTTTTTGCTTCAGTTTAGTTTATACTTCATGACTAAAAAAAGAAAAAAAAAAAGTTGCCAATAGCGTGTAAATTCTTGTAATGCACCCATCTTAAATCTACCTTCCTGTGGCTTCTGTTAAGTCAGGTGAACCTGTATGTACATCATCGCAGTGCCAACTAATCCAGGGTACTTTGGTTAAAAACTTGTTACAAAATGCTCATATGAGCCCGGTGTTTTAATTAAGACTAGTGACAGACCTACTTGAATTAGAGACAGAAGATTTGTCCCTGCCTATGACGCTGAAAACCACCACTGAAACAGCTGAGATGTGAGTTTTGACAGATGATGTTGTTCTTCTACTGTTGTTTGAAAGGGTTTCTATTAACAAATAAATAACAAAGAAATTTGTATTCTTCCAGAGTAGGAAACGGGAAGAGTTAGGTTGAAATTGGCTTTTGTTTTCACTAATATATATATCAGAATGTTTGCTGTACTTGCGGTCCTCTTACATTCCAGGGAGAAACTTTGTCAAGAAAGAGATTGAGAGGAATAGTTTATACCATTTGTTTTTACAGTATTTGATGTGGGAAAGTTTCTTCCCTCGATTTTTAGGAGAAAAGAAAGCTTGAGATAGGCAAGATTAGCAGGGCTGTGCAATTGTGAGACCAAAATGGGACTAAATATATTGATAAATGGGGTTAGTGAGAGAGATGGAAGGCATAAAACCAGTTGTTCAAAGTCAAGAATTGTGTTTCAAGAAGTATTTCCCAGTTTGAGAATTCAATTTCGTATTCACAACTCAAACAAGGACAGCATGGACAACGAGCTGTAACGCCAGGTGTGAATTTTTGCAAGGCCAAGGTAGCACTTTGTGGGAGAGTAGCTCCTCTGGAAGTGCATTGGTAGAATCTCACTTCCACTTCTAACTCCTGTTAAGCACCCGCAAGTGCTGCAAGAAGGCTGATATGGGAGCCTCACCTTGTTGTCAGCAATGACGTTATAGCGTCCAGGATATCATGCATCTGTGATGACCAGGAGGCCTTGGATCATAGCACTAAAGTCAGCAGAAGCTATGCAGACTTTGCAGGTGGAGAAGGGAAGACTTTTTTTTCCTGGAGTTAGAGGCATAGCTGCGCTCAAAGCCTAGGTCGTGAGTGGAGAGATCTCTCAGGTTAGTGGCAAATGCTTGTCTTCAAAGCCAGCAACAGTTTCCAGATCCCAGCAGCCCCACCGAGTCAGATGAGGGGCTGAAAGATAGTGTTAGAAACAAGATCATATTCATAGAATCATAGAATGGTTTGGGTTGAAAGGGACTTTAAAGGTCTTCTAGTCCAACCCCTTCTACAGTGTGCAGGGACATCTTCAACTAGATCAGGTTGCTCAAAGCCCCATCCAACCTCACCTTGAATGTTTCCAGGGACAGGGTATCTGTCGCCTCTCTGAGCAACCTGTTCCAGTGTTTCACCGTCCTCATTGTAAAAATTTCTTCTTCACATCTAGTCTGAGTCCACTCTCTTTTAGTTTAAAACCATTATACCTTGTCCTTTGACAACAGACCCTGCTAAAAAGTTTGTCCTCGTCTTTCCTGTAGGCCCCTTTTAATTACTGAGAGGCCACAATAAGGTCTCCCCGAAGCCTTCTCTTCTACAGCTGAACAACCTCAAGTTGCTCAGCCTGTCTCCATCCCTCTGGTCATTTTTGTGTCCCTCCTCTGGACCCACTCCAACAGGTCCATGTCTTTTCTGTGCTGAGGACTCCAGAGCAGGACACAGTACTC
>JAOXNG010000001.1:33489682-33501835 GCA_028566535.1 Scolopax minor | reverse complement strand
AAAATCAGCAGTGCAAGTACAAACCTGGGGCTTATATATTGGACATAGCTTGTTAGTCTGGCTTCTGTTCTGTTTCTCTAAAAATTGTAATATTTGTATGCATTATAAATGTAAACTTCAGTCATGTATCTGTTGTGTTCCTCGATTCTTTTTTCCATTTCCTTCCCAACCTCCCTTTTTTTGTTTGTTTTAATCACTCCCTTATAAGCAAGTGAATTTGCAGTGTGGACTGAAACTTTAGAAAAGGTCAGGTTCTACAGAAGGGAAGGTTCAAGGGAGGCAGGTGATGTGCACATACTCGTGCAGCCAGCTTCAGTCCTAGGACTCTTTTTTCTCAGAGGATGGATGTGCTTGGGAAAGGCAGAATGATGTCACAAAAAGCGCAAAGTAAAAGGACATCACATCAGTTACAGCTCATTAAACCCCTATATTAAGAACTCAGAAGTTAAAATGGCTTTAGTTCTGTTTCTTTACTCTCTTGCAGGGATTAAACTAAAGAGGAAATATGGGTAGAAAATTAAAGCTACTTCTGCATAAGAGCAGAATAAAGGGCCCATAAAGGGGCTTCATGCTTAACTCATGTGCTTTCACATTACACTTTTTATTAATTTGTTTCACCTTTTCAGAAGGTCCAGAAGTTGCTTTTATTAAAGAGTCAGTATTAAAGAGTCAGTATGCCTGTAATAAATTCATAAGCATCAGATGTGGTATATCTTGCCTTTAGGTTCTAAAATATTTGTCTACATGCTGTATATTGAAGTTGAAATTATTAGTTGCCTGGAGTAAGAGTGGGCAGCTACAGTGGGGGTGTCAAATGAGAGAGTGAGCCATCAAAGACTGGGAGTTACCAGCACTGGCTGTCAGCTGGAAGGGCCATACTTCCCTCTTCTCAAAGAATTCTACCATGGACACCAGACCACTTGGCATTTCACCTCCTAAATCCCTTGCTTTTTGCTCTTCATCCTGACTTCTGCTTTCCACAGTCTCGCCCCCACGCTGGTCTGTCATAGGGCTGGAGAGCAGGTCCTGCACAGGCTCGTGCAGCCCACCTGGCTCTGCAGCTGAGCTGATCCTCTGGCTCTCCACTCGTACCCGGCAGTGATGATGGATCAGTGCTGGGCAGCAGAGAAAACGTCGCTGTTTTCTGTCTCAGATTCCTCCAGGGCATTTGAGACAATTTTCTTCCTCTTATGAAGATAGGCTCAGCCTTAGTCAGTAAGTAAGGGATCGCCGCCTGGATGGTTTCCAAGCAGAGCAGCTGATCTTGCCGTGGCCTTGGCTGTTGTCTTTGCAATGATTGTGCATGCACAGAGTGATCTGCAGAGATGTAGCAGCCTTTCTTTCACGTTGGTGTTTTCTTTTCTGTGTGTCAAACATAGTTAAACCTAAGCACGTATCATCTCCCTCCTCAGTTAAATCCATTTGACCCAAAGTGTGTGTGGTTTTTGGGGGGTTAAAATCAAGTAGGCTGGTATTGATTAAACAACCACAGAGATCATGGACAGTAGTAAAGCGGGAAGCAGCTTCTCCTGTTGTGTTCTGTTTCTCATTGCGGTTTATTTTTCACTCCAAGGGCTGTTTGCCTTTCGCAGCATAGATGGACACCTTGGAGCTGTTGGGAGAAGCAGTGGTGGTGTTAGTAATGGGCATCCTTGAGCTGATGCTCTCCCTGCGATGAGTGGTCTGGGCTGGAATGGTGTGGACAAGAAACCAACCAGTGCTTCAACTGATGAGGTTCCCCTAAAGCTTTTCAATAATGAGATTCTGGTTAGGAGAAGACTGCAGTGTGGTGCAGTTACTGTTTCCCTTGGGAGTAAGTCCTTTAGGAAACAAGATCACCCTCTTTTCGCTCACAAGAGACTATTAATCTGGAGCATACAGACAAGTGTAGAGCATTTTTATAACTATAAATGAGTTTTTTAAAATCCAAGTTTATTTGTTAAAGCTTAATTTCTCAAAGACTCTTCCAAAATTTTGGAAACTGTGTGCCCAAGTGTGTGCTTTGTAATGGCCTCAAAGAAGGCATGAGAAGCCCCACTGTGGGCAGACTTTGCATGTCCACCCCTACCTGTTTGTCAGTGCTGAGAATTGTTCCGTCTTCTAAAGCTCATGAGACTGAGCCATTTAATTCCAAGCAGTTAAGCAAATCTATAAAGTGGAATATCAAGAACAGTATTTTGCAAAAAAAATGAAGTGAAAATTATTAACTTTCACTTCCCTATGTTTCAGTGTCATGGCATTAATTCAAGCTGAAGGGAATATTGTTCTGGCTGTCATTCCACTTGTTTTTCTAATTGTGTTTTCCTGCTGCCTGTACAGATTATTATTTAACCATAAATTATTCTCCTAATGGGTATTATTTTCTTTTTTATTTTGATGGGCATTTTCGCTAACAATCATCAAGCCTTTTGATGGTAGATGTATTTGTTAGTTTACCAAATGAAAGAATAAAAGAGATTGCCTGTGGATCTCAAAAGAGTGTCTTAATCACAGTT
This sequence comes from Scolopax minor, assembly GCA_028566535.1. NCBI lineage: Eukaryota > Metazoa > Chordata > Aves > Charadriiformes > Scolopacidae > Scolopax > Scolopax minor. Next base: position 33,499,340 of record JAOXNG010000001.1, on the reverse strand, counting down.
AAAACAAAACCCCAAGCCTCCACAATTTTTGCACAGCTTGGTGCAGGAAGTGTTCTTTGCTTATTGTAGCAGCGACGGATGTCAGCATCCTCTCTCAGCAGTTCTTAATTCCTGAAATTTTCAAAGTGATGTCTTTTTTTATTGGGAAATCAATGTTTCATTCTCAGAGATTTCCTTACCTCACCTGCATAAGGGGCAACATAAGCGTTCATTTTATACCTTTGGTACTGACTGTCTGCTGCTTTACTTTGTTTCCTGCATTCCTGTATCTCTGTGTGCTGGCCTCAGTTCTGCCGTTGACTTTGAGGACAGCAGGAGCTAGCTGTTGGCAGGACCAGGAGAAGATGTTTCAACGCATCCATGCTCTTCTTTTTCCAGATTGTATCTGCATCTGGGTGGAGACACTGAAAAGTTGCTGGAGGAGTCCAGTTCTGTAATGTTCCCCTTCTCTGTTAGGTTAAGAGTGACCTTACTTTTATCCTTGAAGCTTGAGTTATGAAGGAGGTTATTAAGTTGACTGATGTCCTGCCACTATTGCCCATTTTTTTTCCATCCAGGCCTTCAATTAGTTTACACTCCTTGCCAATGCAAAAATTATTTTGGGGACACAAGGAGGTAAATTATCTCAGATTATAAAATTTATTGCTGACTCTAGTTAACTGCTTTGTTAATGCTGAGGAGAAAGACGAAATTGCCCTTTGCCAGTTTTGCAAAAGGATAATTGTTTTTGTGCTGTTGCTAGGCATGTTCCACTGTGAAATACCCTGAAGGAAGGAGAGATGTGCAGTCAGCCCAGCCTCCTCCTAGGGATAATGATTGTACAAGATGGTTTTGATTTGGTCTTATCTTCACTCTTGAAAACTGCAATCATTGTCTTGTCTGTTCTTTAATATAGGTAGCCTGTTACAGTAAATATCATCCTAAACCATGTGTGCACTCAGATTCCAAACCAGTGTCATGACTGATTGTAGATGTAGCAGCAAAAATGAATTGTCCATTCTTCTGGTTATTGTGCATCTCACCACATACTATGTTATTTTCCTTGCTCTTTAGCTGTAAGTTGCATATGATTATTGGAGAATCTCTATTTCTGTTTTTCTTTCCTGCTTTAGAAGCATTTTAGGGGAGGACTTTAACTTAGTATACTTTGAAGACAAATGGTTTGTCAAGTTTGTTCGCAGAAGAGGTCTAATATGCAAGAAGTAGACCTGTGTGAATAAGTCTCGAGTTTGGTTATGGGGTGTTTTTTAATTGATCTGCAAATCTGGTGTGGGGTGCACTTATCTTGGTATAGCTGCAATGCTGTTTTTTTACTGTGTATATAAACATATATGTATATGTGCATGCTTATACATACATGTGTTTATACACACACACCCAAATACACATAATTATTTAACAAAGCAAATATGTACACATATATAAATTGTTCTGAAGAGTTAACACTTCTTTATTTTGTATTTCTTTGGAGAAATTTCCTTTTAAAAATGAAAGGAGATGTTAATAGTTCATCCAAAACCAAAGCAAGCAGTGTCCAGTCTCAGTTCTTGCTTACTTCCCTGGTTAGTAATGGTGAATGATGTCCCTATCAATCACAAAACTTCATGTTGTCTTTTGTGAGTTCCTGCCTTCAGAGTATTCTTACTGTGCTTTCAGGATGTGAGGCAATTATTCATAATAACGTAATTATATTTCCAATCAGAATATGTTATGGAAAACAGTGTTGCTGGAGGAAAAAAAAAATTAGCTTGGGATCTTGTGTACTTACACGGAAGTTGGAACCTGCTATTATGTGTTACTGAGAAGAAAGATGCAGTGCAAATCTGGAAAATATCTATTTTCATCTTTGTATCTCCTTGCTTGTCTTTCTCCCTCTTTTAAATACTCCCTGCGTGGTAATGAGAAGCTGTGTTATGTAAAATGTTGCTGTCCTGATAAGAATGGTTCATGACATGTTGGTACATTTATGGTACAGGTACCTGGAGCTGGAAAGCAGCGGTCATCGAAATGAAATCAGGTTGCATTATCGTTCAGGCAGTCATCGCTCCCACACAGAAGTATTCCCATACATTTTGGCAGATGATAAATGGCACAGACTTTCCTTAGCAATCAGTGCCTCTCACTTGATTTTACATGTGGACTGCAATAAGTAAGTAAAAGAGTGTTGTTTTATAAGAAGTTGTCACATTTTGAACATTACAGCTCTTAGTAAATGAAATAATAACAACCTGGGACTTTCTTTATTTTTTCCCTTCCTTTTCAGAATTTATGAAAGAGTTGTGGAGAAACCCTTCATGGACTTACCTTTGGGTACAACCTTTTGGCTGGGACAGAGGAATAATGCACATGGTTATTTTAAGGTATGCATTCTCTGAAAGGAAAAGCGTTAACTTAAAATAAAAATGATTAAGGGGTTGGAGCATCTGTCATGAGAAGAGGCTGAGAGAGCTGGGATTGTTCAGCCTGGAGAAGAGAAGGATCTTTGATTTATACAAAGGATCATTGATTTATACATCAATGTATGGGGAATGAAGATGAGGGCTCTAGAATCTTCTCAGTAGTGCCCACTGACAGGCCAAGAAGCAGTGGTCAGAAACTGAAACACCTGAAATTCCATCTGAACATAAGAAAACAGTTTTGTTGTGAGGTGGGTCAGAGTAAGACTACTATGGAGATACTCAATAGCCACCTGGACACAGTCCTGGGCAACCTGTTTGTAGCTGATCTTGCTTGAGCAGTGGAGGTGGAGTAGATGACCTCAGGAGGTTCCTCCTAACCTCAACCAGTTTTTGATTCTGTAATCATAACACAGTTCTTAGCGCTGTGGTGTATTGTGTGTCAGCATGTCTGATGCAGTGAGCTGTGTTTTCATCAAACTGGACTTCACTAAATAGAGTTGCAGAGCCAGATGCACAGGGCTCAGTACGTACAACGCAGCCAACAGCAGCCTAAGACAGGGGAAGGTAAATGGTTGATCATAACATAATTCTGGGAAATAAATAGATTATTGTCTGTTTTGTAGCTAGATGCATTTTTTCGGTGTGTCACAGAACAGTACTGTTCAGGGAATTCCATTTTCGTTACCTCTGTAGGATTTAGATTTCATCACTATATCTTCTGGCTCGGGAATGAATGAGTTGACTAGCATTAGTGAAGAGAATGCTTTTTTCCTCAGAGGAAGAATATTTTGTGTGTATGTTTTGCTTACTGCTTCTGCTTTAACATGTATATATGGCAAGTACCTTGTGTATTGCAAGACTGAAGAAGTGATGTCATGTTCAACTGGAGTGTGAATTTTGATTCCTCTTAAGTCCATGAGGTAGCACTCATTGGTCACAGCTGCTATCTGTAGTTTGGGCTTAGTCTTCTCTGGAGCTACTTTAAGAACCCTTGTGGATGCCTTCCACACTGCAATCCCATTTTCCTCTCAGCAGGCATCTTTTTACTTGAGCCTCAGAATAGAATTGATGATGTTGATCACAGACCAAATCACTTTTTAAAATATGTCCTGCTAAATCTTTTTTTTTTTTTCAGTGTAAAACACTTTAACTTTGATTTTTAGAAGAGGTTCTGTGCTTTTGTGCTAAAATCAGTTTTTGGGTGTTGAAATATTGTTTGCCACACTTAAATGTTAATTTATATCCTTGTTGTGTATGAGGTCCAGAGGTCCAATGGAGGCACTCAGATTTGAAAACTGAAGCATGACTGTTTTTATTTTTCAGTTCAATGTGTGTTTCCTTTTCCTCCAAAAGACTAAGAACACATCTGCTAAACGAGCTGGAAAATTATATCTCTGGCTAAAATAAATAGTTGACTCCAAGAGTAAAATCAGAAAATACTAATGCATTGCTTAAACTGATCTCAGATACACTTAGTTTATTCTATGTGCTTATAATTAATAATTTTTAATATTACTTTTGGTTTTTTTGTTACCTTCTCAGTTTTTCACTTGATTATAGTCTTCTTTTTACCAAATCATAGTCACTGCAAAGAAGCTCATTAGGTGTAGAAAAAGAAATACTCCTGTAGCGTACTGTAACTTTTTTCTTTATTTTCAAGAAAGAAAAAAAATATACAGAATACGTGAAGCATTTTGTCTCAGTTACAAAAATAAACTAGCTTAACAGAAATACATAAATGGATAGATGATATAGCCATGAACATTGATATAGCCAAAAAATATTCCAGCACAGTGTAACGCCAATGGTCAAACTGCATCTGAAAAGGAAAATGATACTGTTGTACAGGAGATTCATGAGTTTAGAAGATGAGGACTTTCAATGTAGTGTTTTGGAAAGCCAATATTTTAAGCCACTCACTGTGGGACAACTACTGATCTGATTTTGAGAGCTTCAGGTGCTTAGCTATTTCAAAAAAATCAGGCTGCTTTGAGTGGATTAAATGGATTGTCCAGAGGGGTCAAAATCATTTGTCACTCTGAAAAATATTTTATTTGACTGTATTTGATATTGAGCCTGATATTGCTGCAATAAACCAATGTGCCAGTAGGCATATTCTCACTGGGATAGGTTTGTACCTGTTTCTCTTTAAGGTCTGAAGTCTGAGAGCACAATTCTGGATACCTTATTTCTGGTGCTGTGTAACTTCTCTCGGTAGCTAGTATGTTAATTTAAACCATTAAATTCTTTAGGAGCCTTTGCAAAGCCTCTCATGTACTGTCAGGAGGTCTTATTTTGGTGTCAACCCACCCAAGTGGGCTCAGTGATACATCTCCCTGTTGAGGCTTTGGCAGAATAAGAAGAACCTGTATTCCTGGTGAGCGGCAGAGTGTACTCAGCAAAGCTGATTTATGATGAATAAAGCTCCTCAAATAGTTGGAAGAACTTTATTGTTGGTTAATAGCTACGTGGCTTGCATACTTGCCTGTGTGTTCAGTGAAGAGTGTTTTAAACTTGAATGGATTGTACCTTGCCATTCCTCCTTTTCATGATAGTGCCTTAACTTGGGTTGACAAGTTTAAAGTTGATGACACCAAGGAGGGGAGGGAGGAGGAATTAATACAGTGAGCTTTTTGGTGTGCTCTCCAAAGAGGTCTTTGCTCCTGACTCACAGAACATGTGGGAGTACCTGATGTAGAACCCTGTCTCAGGCACACCTATTTTTAGTTAATCTTCTTAGCTCCTCTGGCAGGCAGCACGGGGGAGCATCCAGTTGTCCTAGATGATAGCTTTGTTGTTAGGGGAGAAAGGTAGGCATGGGATTTAAGTCCCCTCTTAGTTGCTATCCAGTGACATCTACTCTTCTCTGGAGGTCACTTAGGTTGCTAAGTCACCCTGTGTTGTTCACTTGAGGTCAAAATTCTGATTCTTTGATTTTGCAACCTCTGTATTGAATGCCCTGTGTATGTGGACGTAATGTGGCCTTTTGCATTTAGTTTGCGTGGTTTTCTAAGTGTTGTGAAACATTATCTTAACAGGCACGCTGAAGCATGTGGTAATTATTTTGATCCTAAGAAGGAGTTCTGGAGATGCAGGGAGGAAGTCACAGATGAAAGGGACATCTGGAGCAAATATTATAGGATGGGTCACTTTGAAATTGCTGTTTGGCCTTTGCTTTTGGAGAGAGCAGCAAAGTGGCTACTAATGATATTAGGATGCATGTAAATTCTGCCTCCAAGCATGTGATCTGCTCTGTGTGAAAGTGTCCCTTTTCAGATGGCATAGTTGAATTTCATCCTAAACTTCCCTTTCCTCTAAGTTCTTGCCAACATGTGACTCTGCAGCTATGTAACAGATGTGTAGTTTCTCAGCATTCTGCGTGCTTTATAGAAAGACCTTCATCGAAGTCATAAAGGGTTTTCATGAATGTTTTTCGTGACTCAAATTTATTTAATCTTCCTTCTATTTGACAGTTATAGGTCAGTGAAAAATTTACATTTTATTTAAAAGAGTGTTTCAAAGTAACTGAAACTGCAACTGTTTTTCAAATTACTTTTAAAGGTAATTTTCAAGCTTTTCTGCAATGGCTAACTAAAAATAATGGTGAATTCAAAACAACCAAACTCTTGCCACTCAATTACATCTTGCTGTTTAATCTTATACTTTAAAAATGATTTGGTATGTCAAATACAAATAGATGTATTTGTACATCTATTTTACTTTTTCTTTATTCTTTTAGCATTGGGTCCAGGCAAGAAGCTGTGTATTCATAAGTATTGTTTTTATGAGGCAGTTTTTCTGTGTGGGCTTTAATGTTTTATGTGGTGAATGGAGAACATCATTTTGACAGGTAAAAATAATATGTCCTCTTTTTTTTTTTTTTTCCTTCCACGAACACACAGGGCATAATGCAAGATGTGCAATTACTTGTCATGCCTCAAGGATTTATTTCTCAATGCCCAGATCTTAATCGCAGTAAGTCTATTAATTCTTATACCATGAAATGAGAGGTGTGCTTTGTACCTAGTTTCTCTCCTACAAGCTCTCTTAAAATCTTGAGTTTCAGTGTATTGGTTGTCAACTATTGAGCCTATACATGGTTTGTGTTAATAATAGACTTGTTTTGTTGTTCTAGCATGCCCAACTTGTAATGACTTCCATGGACTCGTACAGAAAATTATGGAACTGCAAGATATTTTAGCCAAAACATCAGCTAAGGTAATGTTTACTAAGAGGCATGGCATGGAAGAAATGAGGACTCTAAGGCTTTAATTGCCATCTTTTTAGATTATTTGTTCATATGCAGGGATGTTCATGTGGGTGTGTGAGGAACATCCCTGCACAGTATGTTTCTGCATTTGTGTTTGTATGCACAGACACCAGGCATAGATATACAAAATCCCAGTTCAGAGGTCTTTCTTGTCTTTTAATATTTTTATAGAATCATATCTTTTAATAATAAATAGAATCCAAATCCCTGAGCAAGGAAAGGACTCGTAGATATTCAAGCTCTATCTATTAGGCTACCAAGTCAATAAACCTGGAATGAACTAGGTTACTGTGCTTAGTGCAGAAAGACTTACTGGTCTGAGACTTTTCAAGACTTTAGCTGCCAAAGGTGTGTTCGGGCAAAATACATGCACGACAAGGAATTCAGAATGCAAAGCAGAATTTTCTCCCCCCTCCCCGCCCTTCCTCCTGAAATATCACACCAAAAGCATCCGTGTCTGCTGGTGAACACAGACTAGTCCTCTGGTTTTGAATGTCAGTTCTGTAGATGTCTACAGGAATGCTGTTACCTGACTAATTTGATACACAATTTATAAAATACCTTGGTTGAAGTGGAGGAACAATGGCTAACATGATGGTTTTGAGCTTTACCTCTACTTCTGCATCTCTAACCAGATTTGGGTCTTTTGCTCATAACCTAATATCTGCAAGTAGTTGATGTAGAGCAAGATTCTTGGTCAGTTCACACTTAGAGATAAGAAATCAGGGACCATACTCATGATATCCTCACTTCATTCATGATGTCCCTGGTGTTATTAGTGAAAAATGAAATGCATTGTGTCTTGCTTCTTAATTTCCACCTCCAAATGACTCATTTAATCATTTTGTATTTGAAAATTGTTTTATTGTCTTTGTCTGCTTTTTTGTGCATTTATTCTCTCACCTGCATGCTTGGTAATTAGGGTGCAGTTTCAATCATGTTTATGCTAATGTGAAAACCACTTACAAATTCAGAACTTTTTTGTGAACTGTAAATATAGTTGTCCCAAGCTGAGCAGAGGATGAACAAGTTGGATCAGTGCTACTGTGAAAGGACCTGCACAATGAAAGGCATGACTTACAGAGAGTTTGAATCCTGGACAGATGGCTGTAAGAACTGCACTTGCATGGTATGGCTACAATTTGAGTGGAGACTTGAGAACTGTAGTGTTGCTTCTGATTACAGTTTTATTGAGGCAAATAATGAGAAAACTTCTAGGTAGAGGTAGTAACAACAAAGATAGTTGTTGCTAGATAGTAACAACAAAGTGCCAGAAAACCTGTTCTAAATCTAAGGAATAGTATAAAAATATTAATAAATACATTTTCCTATTGATTCAGCAGCATATGCTATGCAATATACTTAGCTATCATGTTATTCCCATGTACTAAGTAGCAAACAGTTTATCTGGATAATGAATTCCCTGCTTTTTGTCACTATAAACACAGCCTTTTTCTTAGCAAATGGTTTAATAGATCCCTTGTGTCTGATTCTCTTTGGTTGCCTTTGGTTATGTCTCAATAAGTAGTAAAGAGTAAAATGTCAGGGTCATATGCATGCGCTGCTATATAACAAATGAAAAAGATTTGTCAAGTGGTTGGAAGATTCCAAAGGTATCACAACTCCAGAAGTAATTGCAAGTATCCTTTCAGGTGCCAAACCATGGCATCTTTGTTATTGTCCATTCATGCAAAACTCATAAAATGCATTTGAACTCAAATGCTTAATCCAAAGACCATTGGAAATTGGTGAAAAGGCACCTGTTGTCTGTATTACAACTTAGATTGTATTACAACCACAACTTGTGGTTGACGAAAAGAAGACTTAGTCCATGGTATCAAATCTGGCTGACAGCTCTTTAAAATTCTTTGAATTTAGTGTTAAATGCATCATGTATTTTTGTCTTAGATTTTTCTTGCAAATACGATATTATTAACTTTTAGAAATGTATTGTCGCTTATGTAAAAATCAGGAGGCAGAGTATTGTTCCGTGAGCTTGTTATTTCACAGTAATCTGTCAATTTCCTGCTGATTGGCAGAATGTTTTAACTCCAAATAGATTTGCCTTAAATTTTTTTTTTATCATTATCATCTCAAAGAATTCATCAAACATGTCTAAAAGACTGTATGCATGATATTCTAAAGGTGTAGTTTCTGTTCTTATAGTTATTAAAAGAACCACATTAAAATGTCTTTTTGGGTGTTGTTGGAGAGTTCATTGCATTAAAAATAGATTTTTATGTTCCTCTGTTTGAGAACATCTGTGCTCTTGCTAAATGTAACTGTCAGTTAAGCACCTTTTATTCTTCCAGAATGGTACTGTGCAGTGCGAAGCTTTGATTTGCCCCCGCTCTGACTGCCCATTTAACTCTGCCCTGGCCTATGTGGATGGCAAGTGCTGCAAAGAATGTCAATGTAAGTTTTACTGCGTTGCTTCCTTCTAATGAATATTTTGAAATCTGTAAGGAAAATGAACGATTCTGTAAAAATGTCAGTGAAGGAACTGGTTGGGGAATGAACTTGGACTTACCTGAAATACCTAACTTACCTAAACTGATAACCAGCGTTTTAATTTTTCATGTGCTGCCATTTTGTTTTATTTTTAGTTTTTTTTTTTTTTTAAAGCATAGATACTTCTTAGCAATGTTTTAAAGGTAAAAGTTGTTTAAAAAACTTTCTGCAACATTCCATAGGCTATCTTTTAAATCAAACTACTAGAAATTCAGAAACAATTGCCTTGTGTTTGTTTTGACCAGTGTTTCTGATACCTCTATTGCAAGAAGAATGTACTTCAACCTTATATTGTAGTGCTACAAATGGAGGTTGAGATTTATGATTGTTCTTCTGTAATTAAGAGAAATCTCATACGAGACCCAAGAGACCACCAAAACCCAGACACCTAGAAATGTTCTTTCAGAAAAGGTCAGGCAGAATTATACAGGCAACTGGATAAAAGTAATTCAATACTGTCATTTAAGATTGGTTTTAT
>JAOXNG010000001.1:33466809-33479938 GCA_028566535.1 Scolopax minor | reverse complement strand
TTTTCCCAAAAGATGAGCATCTTTTATACAAATCGGTGTATTCCCTAATTACCAGGTGCTCATCAAAACGCTTTTTTTAAATTTTTGTACCCTTTTAAAAGGGCTCCTACGTGACCTGTACCCCCAGCCGACCGCGCCAACGACATCCTTATTTGCAAAATCAGATCTTTTTTCACCCCCAAAAAGTGGGGTTAGGGAGTCATCTTCCTGGAGGCCATGGCTTGGGGCATGGTCATGGCAGGACCAGGGCAGGGATGCTCCCGGGGAAAGCAGACGTCAGCCAAAAAACCAGGCGGCGATAGGCAGAGATATTTAATATACAAATAAGAAGTTGTTTCATAAATATCTTATAAAAACTGTAATTTACTTCCCAATATTTTAGCAGATTATCTTAACGCAAACAGCAGATGTATTTCGGAATGACAAGACAAATGTTTAGCAAAATTAAACTTACTCACGTGCAGTCACACAGGGAATATTTGCATGATATTTAACTAATTGCTGCAAAATCTGACTTGTAGCAAATAAACAAACAGGGGAAAAATAAACCACCAGAAAGATTAGCCCCAGGCCTCTCTTTTTAAATTCTCCAAGTCTTTCTTCAATGGCTCAACTTTTTTCTCTGGCAGTTTGGGGTTCCTCCCCCGTCTCCCCATCACTCTTCTCAGATTCTTTTGCAGATTCCCAGTTTTCCCCTGGTAAGCTGATTTCTTCCAAAAGGGGGTTGATTTTCTTCTTCCCTTGGAGTCTAAACACCCTTCCTTGGTCTGTTCTGCCTGCTCCAGTTTCTTACTGTTTGGCTGTAGGCAACGAGGCCAGTTTCCAATTGTTAAATTTCCTGAAGCGTTTTGGGGAAAATAATCGCTATTTTACCCAGCTCAGAGGTTGTCCCAAATAGGATGAACCATACAGAAAACAATTCAAAAGGAGTGGATGCTTTTTTTAGTGGCCAGGAATTCAGATTTGTGTTACTTTAACCTTCTCTTATGAGTTTCAAGTTACAGCAGTGAGAATTGAGTTGTAGTTGCTGATTGTTATGACATTATTTTATGTCAGGTCTATTTATTTGCCCTCCTGCAAAGGAGAACGTATTTCGAGACGTCAAAATATTTTGTTCGCCTTCATTCAGTTGCAAGAGGAGCCTTAGGTGAAGTAAGAAAAATGTATGTTTATCAAAATGTTGGTGCGCGGTCAATGGTTACATGTTTGTATATATTTTATACTCCCCAATCGAAGGAGTGCTGAGGGTGCAAAAAAATGAAGCAGTGGGAAGTTAACAAAGGTCAGAATTAAAATTGATATGTCTTACATAGAAACCCCATTGACTGCAGGAGTAGGTGAGTGGCAGCACTGGAAAGAGAAGTCCTGGGTTTCAAAGGAGAGGGGCTTTTTGCCCAAGGTGCCTACAAGCAAAGGGGATTTTTTTATAAGCATTTAAGATCCCAAGCATTATAAGCCTTTAAGATCCCAAATCACATTGTAAGTAAGTCATGTGCTGAAAATAGTCCTTGTTATGGGTTAGATTGTGGAGGAGGGTCTGGGAGGCTTGGAGGGGGGGTGTGTAGCTGCTGTTGGGGCACTTGGTTGCCTACACAGGCCAGCGATGGCCACAAAAACTCAAGTGCTCGCTCGGTGGTGATGCAAATGCTGCTTTCCTCCAGTGCAAAACCAGGGCAGAGGGTTTTTAATTTGCAGAGGCACATTAAGTTGATGGGCTTTGCTCAAGAATTGCTGCCCATAGGGGAGCAGGGGGTCTACGAGCTGCCGTTCCCCAGAGTTTGTGCCTGGACAACATCCTGGTTTGGCTGGGGCATTCCTCCAGTCCCAGTGGCCAGCCTGACGTGGAATGTAGACCTCTTCTCAGCTCATATCACGTGCTTTTGCAGCATCCAGCTTTTCATGCTGGCCAGCATTTGCATTTTTGACTGGTATTTTCCTGGTGGTTGTGAGGTGGATGGAGATGCTGAGCTAAATGCACAGGTTGGTGCTAGGGAGTCCGTAAACAATAAGATCAGCTGTACATCCCAAATGGTCCTCTGAGACCTCAAGTATTTCTGTAGGGTCTGTTCTCCTCTAACCTGATTTTTTATTTATTTTTTTTTCACTTGAAGCAACTAAGGTAACATAAGAGGCAACAGGTACATTAGCTGGCTGAATAGTGAAGGGGAAAACAGGACATTATTGTTATTATTCCTTTTTCATTAAAAGACATGCAGGGCTCCGTTCCTGAAGTTTACATTTTGAACTCCCTAAAGTCTTTCTTTGGCCTCTCCCATCCGCAGGTCACTGCAGGAATATGTAAAAAGGAAATGTTTTATTTTAACAGTTGAACAAAGTACATGAAACACACCCTTGCTACTGCGTAACTTATCCTGAAAGCAAAGCAAGAAAATAAGTTTAATTCATTGGGAAAAAAAGCACATACCTGTTATTTTTAGTGAGAGAGTACTTTAGATACATTGAAGGTAGGGAAGATGAACTGGCATGGTTCTCTCTATTTCATTATTACTTTGACAAAGAGATGTAAATTCAGGTATTATTTCCTTAGGATGTTTCTTCAGGTTACATTCATATTCATCAAAGTGCAGCATCCTCTCTAGGCATATTTTACAGGCTTCTGAAAAGGAAGTTTGTTTTGTAGATATTTCCATTATGCCATATCCAGAAGCTTTGTTAGATCTTCAAGGAACCTAAATGAGAAATCAAATCTGAGTATAGCATAGAGGAGCTAACAATCTTGCATATGGCAGTTGTGAAGTTCTCAGGCAGGCTTCCTAATAGTAGTAGAATGTGACTTCAGAATGCTTAAATTTTGTCCATAGTCTTCTGTGGCTCTGAACATATAAAGTTGGTAGTATGGTTTAAACACCTAATCAGTGTTTTATCGCAGAGTTGCTATGAAGAAATGTGAGAATAAGTGAACACATTTTTAAAAATAGCAAATTAAATTGGACATATAAATAAATAAAGGGATCACATTTTCATTTTCATGCACCATCTTCAACCAGTTCAACCATCTTGATTCACACACTTGCACCTTTGCTCCTGTTTCTGGTAACATCTTGAGTCCGTGAAAGCTCAGTGGAAGTAACAAGTTGATTCTTACACTGTGGGTAAAGATTAAAAAATCCTCCCCTTGGCTCCTGCTGTACTCTGAAAACTGGTCTGTGTGTACCTTGCAACAGTTTTTCATCATCTGGAAAGCTGTTATTTACCAGTACTGTTTACAGCAACTCCCAGATGTTCTTCTCTCTCAGGTGTGTCTCTGCACTTCTGGCTTGATGTTCAGGAGCTCTGATGTAGAGCTGCTGGTGCTGTGGGCTATGCCTTGTTTTCATAGTCAGGATTGTGTCCTGCAGGAAAAGTACATACTGAGTTACTAGTATTTATTCAAGATTTGAGGACAACATTTTTCTTTTTTCTTTCAATCTCTCAAGATATTTAGTCCCATTGTTTTAGCTCTTAGGACAACAGAATTTAGAGGGAAGGCAAAGCACAAACTAATTTGACTTTTCAATATAATTCAGTATTGTAATAAAGTTATCTTATATCTTTAAAGCACATTTTCAGCATTATGGTTATTTGCTTCTCACATTTCTCATGGAAATACTGAAGTATTCCTTGTGTATTCCCTGTGATATGATCACAGGCAATGTTGATTCATTTTCTCAATCCCCATAAAGTTCCCTCTAACAAAACTAGATTGTTCCACAGGAGACAGTACTTGTTCTTGCCAGGACAACACCCCAATTTTTTTGTTTGACAAGTTCGATCATCATAAGTCCACTATTCCTTTATAATTCTACTAAACATCCACACTAAGATGTCTGCAGCTAATGAAAACAAGGTATTTGCTAATAACATATTGAAAACAAATTCAAAAATTTGTCAATTCAAACCAGTATTTTTCTCTCAGGGTTGCAAGAGCTTGAAAAAAATGAAACATGCTGAGAACGGGTTTCATAAAATTCATTAAGCATTTTATCTTAATGCTTTTTACCCCTTTCCAGTCATTTCTGAGATCCTTGGTAATAAAATGAATTACATTTAAAGATGTACCTATTTCTGACATAGCAGAATTGTACTTTGCCTTATGCAGGTTTGATGCTATTTTTTTTTAACTGTGCTTTCCTATTCTTGGTTCCCATACAAAGGTAGAGGTAGACAACAGAAAAGGAAAAAAAGTGAGTTAGCTGAAGTGTCAGTAAGATGAAAGTATTACAGCTCTCCTAGAGACTGGCATACACTACAGCCCCATATAGACAAACACAGCTGGTTGCACAAGCACATGAAATCTGAGTCTCCTGTCTGGAAAAGTCCCCTGAAGGTGATAGGAGTATTAACATAGATATAATATATAATTTTTTTTTTTTTTGTATTATCAGTGTCTCTAAGGCTTTCTGTCATTGGTGTAGTTCCTAAACAAAAAAGGAATAGTCCCATTAACAGTTACTGTGAAATCCAGCTTATTGTTTTTCTGGGACTGAGTTGGAGCATTGACAGATGCACTGTGGAGAAATTAGCTATGACAAAGCAGAATCTGTGAACATCTGCTCCAGCTACTTTTACATTTTTAATTATTTCAAATCCTGAACTGACTTTAGACGTTAGGTCCTGTATTGTTTGTGAATGCTCAGCGGATAGTAGTAACTTCAGGCAGCCTTGAGAAACAGGGGCATAATGTTAGGTGTACATAGGTTGCTATATAAAGTTGTCTTGAGAATTTCCATCTCTGTTAGTAACACATGATTTTTTTAGATTAGTTTTTGATTAAATGCTATTTGATAATGAACGTTGAGAGCAAGTATATAACAAATATGGAAAGACGATTTGCATAACTGACTTTAATCAAGATTTCCAAAAATGTGTTTGCCTTGCTGTCTGTGTTAAAAACCTTTTTGCCAAACTAATGCTAAGGACTTAGCTTGAGAACATTAAGTAGTGTTCTCTGGAGTGTTAGTGATTATGCCAACTAATCCCGTCATTCTGGCTGAAGTGAGGGAGGAAGATGATGGGTCTCAGAAGGACAGGAGGATGGGCAGATTGCTTATTCAGGAACAAAAATGGGTGGAGGAAGAGTTGGGAGCATGAAACCCTGTTCAGATTCTGTACTGACCTAGATGCAGGTGCTTTGAAAGAACTGAGATCTAACATCAGCTATAGATGTGTTGCTCCATCTGTGTGCTGACCCACTCCTGAAAATGTCTAAACACATTAGACTGGCCTATGTCATTATGCAAATATCTAAGTTAATAGGGGACTGCCATTTGTAGGGGAAGTGAAAGCACTTGGCTTTGTGAGAAAGTAAATACAGTGAAATGGAGCTAAATGATGCCAGGTCACAAGAAGTCATGCCTTCGCCAGGGAGGCGTGGTGAAGAATTGTTAGCTAAAGTGCCTGTGGAAATTGTTCTGGGCCAAGGAGAACTCTGGTTGAGAATGGGAGCATCAACGAGGTCCCTGATCACCACTCAGATATGGGTGTAATCTGTGGGTGCTTAAATAGCTACTTTTTGTAGCAGAAGCTCTATGGCTTGGGAGCATGGCCATGTTGTTTCCATGTTATTTTTACCCAAAGAACTGTCAGATTTACTATTTTGTGGGGAATTAAATAGTTTTCCTGTTTCCATAGGATGTGTTTTTTTGCTGTCAAATGAGACTCTGACTCAAAATTGTAAATGTCTTTAGTAGTTCTTCATTACTTTCAGAAATTCCCAACACTCAGTCCTATTAAATTAATTGGATTTAATCTTGCATATGGATGCATAATCTTGCATATGCATTTAATCTTGCATATGGATGACTTGGGACTTTCTGATGGGTGTATGTGCAAATTTAAGCATGTCATGAAGAAGGTGTTTTAGGGAGCTGTCTATTTATATTTTTCTATACTGCACCATTTTTGTCTTAACCAAGTTTTCAGAAAAGCACCTTTTACAGTTAGCCCAGGAGTCCATCTGAGAGAAGGTGGAACTGAATCAGAAATATTCCTGTCATTAGTAGCTGTCAGCATTTGATAAAATATCTATTTGCACCTTTGCGAAGATACAGCTATGTCACTACTGCTGCGAAGAGCTTACATAAGGAGTCTACCAGATAATGTCTGATCCCACTTTTATGAGGTTTAAGCAGGCATGTAATGTTTGTTCTTTTGGTCTTGCACACTATTATGCTATTTATAAACCTTAAATATAATTGTAATACAGTAGTCATATAATTAATATTAACCTTAATTGCTTTTCTTCTCATAACACCTTCTAAGGCTTTTGTCTTGGCATTTGATTTTATTGTTTGACATTTTGCTGAAAAATTTGAGTATGGGATGGCAAATGTCATTAATTTGGTATAACATGGATGGGCTTTTTGATCACATTAGTCATGCCTAAGTTTTCAAAATCCTATGTTTAGAGTCCAAAATATTCCAGTTCTGTTTGAGAAGCAGAATATGGTCCATTGTTTATAAAGCCAAAGTTGAGCATGCCTGTCAGTAGAAATATTTTGGCTGCCATATTTAAACAAGCTATAGTTACAGTGTGGGTAGCAATCATGCCATTTTTTAAGAGAAGCTGACATCAGATATATTGCCCAGCTTGGATCTTTCTTAATTGGATGCCACATGCTCACTTTGTGCTATGGGATGTCCACTGGCTTTGATGGGTTATGAACGCTTTCCCAGACTCCCTGTCCTGCAGGCTGCTCTAAAAGTTTTACTTCATCTATCAGGTCAGCCTCAGCTGAACTGCCAGCAACAATTTTTAGAGACATTTTGGTGTGCTTTTGGAATGTTCAGATTACTTTTTTAGTCTTTAAGGATGCCTCAAGGAGCCTTCATTCTAGGACTCAGATGAATTCTATGGAATACTTCCCAGCAAGAACACATCAGGTAGATGAATTATGTCATTTCCTCATAGTAGTGGAGGGAAATACAGGAAACATGAGAAGTAGGTGAAAGAATTTATAATTTTAGATTGACTCCTTGCCAACGTGACTAAACAGTCTATTAGTATTGTTGGAGGTGGCTCATGCCACAGATGCTTTTAAATGATTGTAAAAGTACTGTAGAACAATGACTTTGTGTTTTCAGTGTAATAGAGACATTTAGCTTTTCCAGCTAACAAGAAATAAGATAGAAATAATCTTTGTTTCCTTATCATTAGGAAATTTCAAATTGGATTTTCTTTTTTTCATCTGAGGAAGCTGAAGCATATATGTGTACCTTTTCAACAGTGATTGACTGGAAAAAATAGCAATATGTTTTCCAGCTTGAAATCTAGAATCATTTTTAATTGTTGAGGGAGACAGCATGAAATTAAGCAAGTGTTCAGTCTCACTGACTGCAGCAATAGAGGAACTTGTGCTCTCCACAAAATGAGCAAATAAGAAATAACGCCCAAATCCCTGTAAAGATAAATGAGCAAGGAGTGAGAGCAGTGCCTAGTAATGGCATGGCAGTAAAGAGAGAGAAATTAATGAAAGGTGACCATTATCTCTGTATGCATTTCTAAGGATAAAGCCACACAGAGGTTTTGCACTACGTAAGCTTGCAAAGTAGGATTAATGGGTCTTACGCAACGCCTAAGCCTTGATCTGTGGACAGTGGAAAAAGTAATCAAGGAGATTCCAAGAAGGAGGTTGCAAAATTAAATGAAAAAAAGAAAGGTTTTTTTGTATGCTAATTTTGGGTGTTCTCCCTTTCCCCCCAATGCAGCAACACAGAATTAATTACAAGATTTAAAGTTAAAATTACTGACAAATTTCACAAAACACAGTCACTTCTCCCACTCATGGGGCAATTATGAGTATAAGAAAATAAAGTGGCTTGAGAGTTCACTGATATCCTAAACTTTCTACTTGGTGATAAGTGTGAATCGAAGTCAGCTTAGATACCACAGGGAAGTGTACATAAATTCCTCGGAGAAAGGCATACACAATCTAGATAGCGGAAGTGATAAATAAAGAGGTGAGAAAATGTACTCAATGACATGCTGTGAACTCAGTGAACGGAAGGCAGGAGTTAGCTGGGTCATGGATTTTGCATGGACATTTTAAGAAGTGCAGAAGGGAAGTGTCATTTGGAGGCCAGTGTGAAGAAAAAAAAGTGGTGAAAGAGAAGTGATAGTTTGACAAACTGTTGATAATTCACTGAGCGAACACAACAGCCAACAGGCTCCTATAAGATTCCTTTTGCTGGATGAATATAGAGAAAATGCCATGTTATGACAATGTGTTAAATGTTACTACAGGGAATAGTTGCATTATCATTACACCTGCGTAAATTACTAGTGGGGATATAAGCAGACCTTGCTAATAATTTTTTAGACCTTGTACTGATTCTTATCATTGTAGTATTTGATCATCTTCTGTATATAAATACATCAAGAGTAGTCAAAATTCCTAGCAGGTTTTGGAGATTTCCTGTTCCATCTTCTTAGAAACCATACTTGGAATAATATACGTTATTTTAGGTACCGGGGGGATGTGGAAGTTTGATGTCAAGAGGAAATGATTGATGTAATTCAGCTGTAGATGAAATCTTACATAGGCAATAACTATCAAGTTCTGGAACAACTAATCATCAGGTAATTTCTTGACTGTGACTCAGTCTGTCAAATGAAAGGACTTAGGAAGATGAAAGATGATAAGTTTCCCCAGAGAGATACCAATCACAAACTAATCACGGTATCTTAGGAAGCATCTAGCCAAGCAGAAATTAAATCTTCGCTGGACTTTCCAATTACACAGGTCTAGTCCAGATGTTTGTGTTGTTGAAATATCTTTATTTCTGAAGGAAAATAGAGACATGAAACACCACCATTATGGGATGTGTACTGGCTGTGACAGTTGCTGGCAGGAGGCAGGTGAAATGTTCTGTTCCATGTTGCCTGGGACACAGAGTTAGTAGCTTTGTCTTACTAGAAGTACTTCTTAGTGTGCTCAATGCTCACCTAACGAGCCACCCGAAGAGTAAAGTTTTTATATCCTTTCAGGTAGCTTGATGAAAATCTGTTCTTTGCTGTCTAACAGGATTGTAGCAGAAGAGTGGTCTGACAA
Source organism: Scolopax minor (assembly GCA_028566535.1). Classification (NCBI taxonomy): domain Eukaryota; kingdom Metazoa; phylum Chordata; class Aves; order Charadriiformes; family Scolopacidae; genus Scolopax; species Scolopax minor. The sequence continues at coordinate 33,470,888 of JAOXNG010000001.1, read as the reverse complement.
GAGAATGGGAAAGATACAGAGGTATTTTTGGGAGGATTTGAGAAGACACTGTGCACTGGCAAACGTAGACCATCACTAAGCCCCCTGGACTCTGTCTTGTTAAATAGCCAGTGGCACAGGTGTAGGTGTGCTTTTTGTAAGCTCGCTTGGCCTGATTAGCGTAAGTGAGAAGACAAAAAAAAAGTGATAGTGCTCTGAATTAGAGCTTCTGAGTGTACCTTCATTCCTGCTGATTTTAATGGAAGGAACTGCTCAAATATGGTGGAATCCTTCCAGGAAAGAAATAATCCAAGTGAAGTTGATTTTGGTGATTTCAAGAAGGTATCTTCCTTTTAAACATAGTCATCGAGAACAGCAGTCCATAAGAAGATTGACTTGAGTTTGTTTTCAGGTTGTTCAGGTTATTCAGGTTAACAGGTTTCCAATTTAGTTTTTCAATTGGGCATTTACTGATTGCTGTTTTTTCTCTCTTTTCTTAGACAGGTGTCTGATATCTGGGGACTTTATAACCTTACTGACAAAGCCACAACAAAATCCAATAGTTGGGAATGTTTATTTAAGGGAATTCAAAGAATGAAATGTAAATTTGTGGCTGCATGGTGGACAGATGTTGTGGTGATATAAGAAAGTTTCAAGTCATCATTGCTTGAAATTTCTGGGATCCACACAAGTGTCTTGAAACATGCAGTCTGCTGCCACTTTCTACCCTTGAGAAACAATCTTAAGAGTAGATGGAGACTTATGGGAAAGGGGCAAAGGCTGTCTGGGCAAAGCAATCTCTCATCTCTCGCAGACCCAGAATTTGTAAGTTTTTCTTTTTTTTTTTTTTTTTCAAGACTCTATGGAAAAGAGTTGATTTTCTTGTGAAAAGCAAGTTTGCAATACTGCATCATTGCATTAAGGTAATTTCATATGCCAAGACTTCAGAGGGCTATTGTTGGAATCAAGACATAACTTCCTGATTTCATACTAGGCTGGATGTGTTCTTTTGGTAGTTTTCTTATGTATGTCGATTTCTAAGTTTCTCTGAAAAATCAAGAGGTTTGTCACTCTTGCTAAGGAGGCTGGATTCAGTGCACTATGCATTGAGGAAGTATGGATACTTTATTTAAAGATGCTTGGGTGGTCTTATTCACATGTTAAGAGTATTTTGGCTTCAAGAGAATGTTTTCTTCTGAGGCAGAATGACATTGATCTTGATGTCTTTTGCCTTTCCTGTGAACAGGCATAGTCTGTTGGAAGCACAAGGATGTGTTATCAGTGCAATGCTGTAGTCTTCAGGCATTGCTATACTTTGCTTTTTCCTGTCACATGTAGTTGCTCTTTAGAGCTTGAAATGTGTGGGGCAAGTGAAAGGGCTTAATATATGAGTATTTCAGTTTAGTGTCATGGCCTGTAATATATAGGAAGTGATATAAATGACTGGATGATTGCCTGGATTCAAGATCTGCTAGTCCCCAGTAAAGATTTATATAGTTTGTTTTTTTTTTTTCCCACACACTTCCTTCTAGAAGAGCTTGTTTTCTGGAAGAGGAAATAGGCACTGTATTGAGCTTTTTTGACTCTTTGTGACCTTTCTTTGTGGATGTTGTACAAACTTTCTCTTTATGTTAGCCCTAGGACTCTTTCCTGGACTCTCTCCTGTGGCTCTTTTCTGTACTTCTTTTATTAAGTCTAACTGCAAACGTGGCCATTCATGGGATTTGGGGTGTTACAACGTGCTGAGATATTACTTTTTGAAAGTGCTATGCAGGCTTATATCACACAAGATACTTCGTATTTTATAAGATATGATAACTCATATTTTGGAATTTGAAAAGAATCTTTTTTGTCACTAGAGTCGCTTCTTTTTCAACATCAGTTACAATAATTGACTTTTTGCATGCTGATGAAGTAATGTTTGTAAAATCAAGGAGCTGCAAGTTAAAAAGAAAAGAAGAATTAAAAATAACAAGAGTAATGGTAATATATGTAACACAATAAAAACACTTGTAACTGTTAGATATTTTAAAATTGTCTACAAATTGTAGTTTATTTAACCAGAATAGATAAATATCTCTGTGGATGAATTGTACTATAATTGATTTACATCTCCAAATCAATGATTAGCAAATTAGGCCTCTAACAATCTGGAACTTGAAAGTGGTAACCAACTCCTGTCGTTTCATGATTATGCTTACTTGATGAGCCTTGACTGTGTCCTAAGCAACGGAAACAGATGTATGATTTTCTGTACCTAGTAGTTGCATTACTTGTCCTTTGTACTTTGCATAATTTAATTGCAGTAATGGACCCATTAAAAAAAAAAAAAAAGAAAAGGAAGACAGTTTGCTGTGAAGATGTTTTATGTAACCCTTAAATACCAAATAAGAACTTTAGTGAGCAATCCAGTTTGACCTGTGTCAGAGTGCTGCTGTAAAGCCCAGTACTGCCAGGGTGAAGGAATTGCACTGCCAGCCTGGGGGGGTCACGGTGTCATTCTGTCACTTGATTGTCAGAGACTTGTTGGAAGGGGGGCGAAAATAAAAATAAAAAGAGGTTAGTCCCTGTACAATAAAATTAATATACCCTAATATACTTCAGCAGTAATGGTAAATAACGGGATAATCAAGATACAAATACGCAACGTTTGAATACGCGTATGGGATGATGAAACATCAAAAGGCTATGGTATGGTAGCAAAAATATATGTGGCTTCAGGGATCGCTCTTTGTCATGCAACATTCCTCTTCAAGAAACTGATTATCCATTTCTTCCCCTCATACTGCTCTTGCCTCTCCATTTTCCTTCTGGCCCCTGGCAGGCGGTCATGGCTCCCCTGGCACGGCCAGAGACATGGCTCTTCTGCCCCCTCAGTAGCTGTATGTATTTCATATTGCTTTGACATCCTTCATCTTCTACTTATGTGTGCTTTTCTGTTTTTTTCATTTCTTTCATGTTTTTTTTTTTCTCCTCTGATTTTTTTTCCTTATGATATCCAGACTCCTACAGGTGGGTTTAGAATATTCTTGCACCTGATTCGATGTTTCATTTTGAAATGCAGTTATCTTTAAGAAAATGTGTCTGTTCTATAACACTTTTTTTACAGAATCATTGTGGTTTTTTCCTTTTTTATTTTTTTTATTATTTTCTCCTGAAGCGGTGTGTGTATTTGAAGGCAGAACCTACTTTGAAGGACAAAGAGAAACTGTGTATTCAAGCTCAGGGGACTGTGTTCTGTTTGAGTGCAAGGTAAGAATACCGCTGATGGAAAAAGAAGTTCTTGCATGTTAGAAATATCAAAGTCCCACTGAAAGAAACTGTTGAAATGCAGACAGGTCTACCTTAGGAAGTGACAACACAAATAGCATCTAAGGGGTTTTGTGTTTATTTTGTCTTACTGAGCTCCACATCAAATTTTGCAAATAATTGTACTTCGCATAGCGGTAAGCTTTGATTATGCAGCTTGACAATCAAGCTGCATTCTTTCCTCCTTAGATATCGTCTCCAACATCAGTAATAAAAAACCAGCAAACTACCTTATGTTTCCATTGATACATGTGCAGTGTTATTCAAAATTATGTGCTCAGGTATGAGAAAAGCACAAACGCAATGGGGGCATAATTTGGAATTCAGGATAATTCTTAGTGGAAAAGCTAGATGAAAAAGAAGGAAAAGAGCTGGCATACCAGGTCTCTAGTTGTACCTATAGTGATGGAAATTGGGTAGGGTCATCGTTTTAGTTGTAACCAGAACACACCTGATACTGAATCAGTCTTGTCCTGCTACATGAACAGAGATGCTCCTCAGGGCACAAATGCACTTTAAGGGCAAAATATACCCCAGGAACGGCCTTGAGTTGAGAATTACACAAACTGCTGCAGTTTGTGTTGCCTCTGGAAGAGAGATGGCGAGGAATTCAATATCTGAAGGGAGCCTACAGAAGAGCCAGAGAGGGACTGTTTATGAGGAAGTGTAGCGGCAGGACAAAGAGCAACGGTTTTAAATTGGAAGAGGGGGGAATTAGATTAGATGCCAGAAAGAAATTCTTTCCTGTGAGGGTGGTGAGACACTGGAACAGGTTGCCCAGAGAAGCTGTG
>JAOXNG010000001.1:33417917-33437932 GCA_028566535.1 Scolopax minor | reverse complement strand
ACCATCTTTTTTTTTTTTTCTTCCCCCCCTCCCTCTTTCCAGTCAGGATGAAAGGGGGAAGTGACTCTGATGGAAGTGCTGGTGGTGTGCTCGGCCTCTGTGGGTGGGAGTCCCTGAGGGGATGTGGGAAAGGTAATGTGATGGATGTTCCCCTCCCAGAGAATTCCTCCCTGGGGGCTGTTTCAAGTTTCACACTTCGTGGTACTGGAGAGGGAGGTGTTAGGGCTCTCCATGAGTACCCTAGGATGGAATCTTGACTCTCCCTGTACATGTTGTCTGGGTAAGAGGATAATTGAATGTAAGACAGACATATGAAGTATGCACTGTGTTAGTATGTTAGGCTCCAAATTAATATTTTTACATGCTGTCTTCTCTGGGGCTTAGTAAATTATCTACTACGTGTTGCTTTTTAGTTTTTATTTGTTTTTTCATTTTGTTAGGAATAAAGGATCTACAGCTTTGCACCCGGACACCAGTGAGGTTTTACAATTGCACTGTATTTGGCAGGAAGTACATGTGAATTCTTGACTAATTAATTATTAAAAACATATCAGGCATGTTGCAAATGGTGGCCTACTCCTTCCAAGCATGGTGTCTGGCCATATGAGCAGCCTCTTCTATTCCCACAGCAGTGCTGAGCGGTGTAGGGTGGCTCCCACATGCAGAGTGAGATGCTCACATACGTGCTTTGAATGCGTACAGACCTTGTAACTTTTTTTCATAACAATTTTGCTACATCCATTCCAGATGATTTTGTCTTTCCTTTTCATTTCACTCAAGTCAAGTCATTCTGATTTTTTGCCACTGCTTGCTTTTAGAAGAAGTAGCTTAGAAGCCAAAGGATATGGCAAAATTGGTGCAGAGGCTATTATCATGCCTGGTACCATTGTGTTGGTGTTCCTGGGTTTTTTTCCTCGCCTCTAAAGAAAATTGTGAAGGATTTTTTATGACATACCATGACTGTGGTGAGAACATTTGCAAGGTCCAAATCTTAAGAATCTAAATAGATGGAAGGGATGAAGTACTTCTTTTGAAATAAAAGGACTGGGTGGAACAGGTAGATGGCTTTGGTCTTTGGGCTTTTTGACTTGGTCATACAGAAGGTCTACTCAAAACAATGAAAGAAGTGTTGAACGCACTGGACTTTAACTTGGTGTGTCCAATCAGATCTTGCTAGGCCTCCCTCCCCCTCCGTCCCAGCTTATCCAAGTCTTTATGAGGCTCAGAGACTTTACTAACAACTTTTTCCTGAAAACAATGTCAATGCATTCAGCAGCATTTAATTTTTTTCCTGCAATAACCTTGCACAGTAAACTGAAGTCTGGTAATTGTTTCCACATAAATTACCAAGAAACATGGCAGTAGCAAGTTGAGTGACACCTGAAATGTTAATTCTTTGGAATATTGGCAGCTCTGCATATTTTTCAAATCAAATTAAATCACAAATCTGTTGCAAATTGGAAGGGATTCCAAGACCAACATTAAAATAATTAAGGGTCTGGGGAGATTGACTTGACATATGGGAAAGATTTAAGGAGAAAACTACACATTTAGCTGCATAATGATGATGAATGTGCAAAAAGTAGGAATTATGATAAAAGTAATGCTAATTACTTCAGAAGTTTCAATAGTAAAGAGAAAAATTTACGGGAAAGGCCTTCACGACTGCTGATCAGTAGCCAGTGCCATTTGACAGTTTTTCACTTCTGACCTGTACTTTTTGCTCTGTAATGATACTGTGGGATGATTGAAACAAATTCACCTCAACATGATACATAGAAGACAGATTGTTGCATTTTTCCCATTCAGCACTCATGCATCTGATGCTTTCTCGCCTATCTTTATGCTTTTTTTCCCATGCAGCCATTAATGTTTTCTCACTTTGGTTTTCCAATAGGCCACATAATTGTGATTTATTGTACATTTGCTTTGCCCACAGCAATCAAAGTTGTGTCCTTCCAAAGCCCTCCTGTTGGATTCCATCCTTGCAGATAGCCGTGGCTTATAAACAATCTACACATCTACTTGAATTTCAGCTAATGCCAGTGGTGACATTCTCACTTTAGAAATATACCTGTTAGTTCAGTATGTTGCCCAGCATTGATAAATGGTGGGATTCTTGAGAGTGTGTATGTGTATGAAGAAGGATTTTAAAGATGTCTGGAATATTTCTATCTCCATGCTGGTACAGGGTCAGAAGATGATGGGCTAATCATGATCTCTAGGGGTTGGGAGACTCTTTTCTTTTAGAACTGCCAAACTTCCTCCACTGCTTTTGAACATGAAGTCTTAAAAGTATCTGTATAGTCCTCAGGAGAAACTGAAGTTAGCTTTAGAGACTTCTCCCCTCTCCCCTCCTCTCGAAGTCTCAGTATTACTTGTGTACAGCTGATAAAAAAAAAAAATCTGCTTTATATCTATCTGCCAGTTTTGACTATCCTATCAGCCAGGAAATAAACTCACATCTGGGGCTTTTTGTTGTAATGTACAGCCACAGGCCGGATCTTGCCTCCTTTTCCTTCATTAATGCTTTGTTTACAACGTAAGCCTTCTGGGAATGCTTATGAGCAAACAGAGGCAGTGTCTTTGCAATGCTAAGCCCATCCTTATTCCCTCAGTGTGTATGCCCCCACTGTGGGAATGACCAGACTGGTATCTCGATAGACTTGATGTGCCAGTAACAGGGACCTGTGATTTTGTTGAATTAATACAGCTCAATACTGTTTATGATTCAGATCCCTAGATTATCAGGGGTTTTGTTAGCTTCCCTGTTGTTACCCTGTGCTTCTTGCAAGATACAGCTGTTTTTGAGGGGGAAGTATGCTGCCTGTCACATATTTTTTTTTATTACCATAGTACTCTGACACACTTTGGATGAGTGATTCGTCATGGCATCTAGAAACTCAAGTTCATAAAAGTGCATCTGCCTGTGGGCTTCCATGCAGATTTCACTAGTTTATTTTTGGCTTGTAAATCTGTCAATTGCTTGGGACATCAACAGTCTGAGAAATCTTTTTTCCTACACTGTGCAGATAAGTGACATTTGATGGCAGGGATACTTGAGAAAAAGTTTTGTTGAATTGCTTGTGAGGATACTGAAGGAAAAATCCATCTTAAATGGCACAGGCCAGGTAAAATTCCAGACTTGCAATACTTTTCTTCCAAGTATTCAGGAAAATTGATGGTTTCTAATGTGGGGCTGGAAATGGGTTTGCACCAGTATACATTGGTAAGAGATAAACTCCAGTTAGCTGTCAAGTGTGGGTATTTTATAATATCATTTATTACTAGTTATTTTTGTTCCAACTGTATATTTCAGTTCCCACAAACGCATTCTGAGAACTAAAAAAAAAGTCTCTCCTTATTTAAAATGAGGAATAAAATCTAGTTTACATGGCAAGGGATTTGGGCTATGTTTTGTCACCTGCACCAACCTCTTCTAAGATGGGTATAGTTGCCTGGGTTTCCATGGAGGAAAGCTACTGTAAGGCTGATGTAATCCAGAGTTAAATGAAATGCAACTTTATTCAGCACTGCTGTATACCCTTTACCCTTCACTGCTGTGAAGAAGATGAAAAAAATACTTGAAAATACAATAATGTGAGATACGATCACAATATAAAAGCTGATTTCTTCCTGTTTATTTCCCTTGACTTATTTTAATGAATTCAGCAATATTTCAAGTTTTCCTCAAGTTTTACAGTTTGTACAACAGCTGAGCTCATTGACTGTGCTTAAATAAAGACAGAATAATTGCACAGGGTGGTGCAAGGGACAGAGCAACAAACAGGCACGCTGCCAGGGGCTGTTGCAACATCAGTGGCTTGAGTAAGGAAATGTTTTAGTCAGCAAACAACCAGAGAAAACATGCAGTTCTAGATTTATAATCATATGGGCAAGATGAATATTCTGTCTTTTCCACCTCCAATTTTGGTGATCTCCCTGCCCTCCCCCCACCAATTAATTTAGAAGTAATGCGCTGATTCTATATGATTCTATATACATGCATTATCACACAGTGTAATCCAGACTCCACTGAGGCAATGGTGTCCAGCTATACTGTCAGGGTTGCTGTTAGTAATAAACACTCTAGAAGTCAGCTTATACGCATAGAGTGTTTTGAACTCAAAGCCTGTTTGACTCTGATTTCCATTGCTTGGCCTAGTGTCCATTCCGCTTTATAGGATGTCAGCCTACATGAATCTCTCAATCCTCTTTCAGGATAAATTCTCACCAATATCCACTTTCTCGCTGTAAGAGAATTCACAAAGCTAATAAAGGAATGATCATTCAGATGGAGCTTGTTGCTATGCTACTGCATTACTAAGATAACAATGCAACTCATTTTAATATATCTACTATATCTAGCTACTTGCTACTAGATAGCAAGGGAACTCATTTATGCTTTATTTGGATTGAATCAGGTTACCATTGACAGCTTAGTTTGGAGACTGTTTAAACTTACAATAAAGCCTTTTTTTTTTAACTTCTTAGAGGATACTTTTTAGTTCCCATTTCCTCCTTGGTTACTGACCCAATTCCTAACAACTGTTCATCTGGCTATGCAATTATAGCAGGATTGATTTCTCAGCTGATCAAAATCCAACAAGTTTTTAAAGGGTCTTTGGCAGAATATGATTTGAGTTGATAAACAGAAAATGTATTCCCTTGCCAAAGATACAAATGTATGATCTTCAGTATTGGATGCTTAATTCTTTTACATAAATCATTCTTTTACCAAATAGATGTGTATTTGGTATATGTCTGTGTGTGTATATCTATATCAATCTATCAATTCATTATAGAGCTGGATTCCATATTCGTCTTAGGAATAGAAGGTGGTAAAAGTTATATCAAAAACAAGCCTCTAACTGTTGCATTTTTACAGATTCTTTATACTGTTTTAAATCTGTCTTGCTGCAGAAGCAGACATTAGAATTGATTATTTTGTTTAATAAGGCATGTATTTTGCACTCTTAGAGTGATGAGGAATTTTTCAATATATAAAAGGAGGTACAGGTATCAACTTGAGAATATACTCAGTTTGAAAGAGGAACTCAGGAAAGAGTGAATGGAATGGAATAGAATAGAATAGAATCATTTCAGTTGGAAGGGACCTACAATGATCGTCTAGTCCAATTGCCTGACCAATTTGATGCTAAGCAAAAGTTAAAGCATGCTGTTAAGGGCACTGTCCAAATACCTTTTAAACACTGACAGGCTTGGGACATTCACCACCTCTCTAGGAAGCCTCTTCCAGTGTTTGACCACCCTTTTGGTAAAGAAATGCTTCTTAATGTCCAGTTTGAACCTCCCCTGGTGCAGTTTTGAACCATTCCCAGTCATCCTGACACTGGATACAGGGAGGAGAGATCAGCACCTTCCTCTCCACATCCATGTAAAAATTCTGAAATTAAAATGTTTTCAAATATTAACATTGCTTAATACTCATCTCACAGTAGTATGACAGACATCCAGCCTGTACCTCTGGAGCAACCAAGAACCCAGTGTTCCTTAACAGCTTCTGCAATGCAGTTATGTGCTGTGTCAGTACAATACAATTGAAAATTAGAGATGTAGGGGTATAGGAAAATTAACAGAGTATATTAAAAAAAAAAAAACAAAACCAAAAACAAACCATACAGGACTGCATGAAATATTCATTTCCATAGCTAATTACATTGACTCTTCATGTTAGAATTTTACTGAAGTTGACACAAGAGGTAGAATTCAGTTTGCAATTAAGACACCCAAATGTAGATGTCTTCATCTAAGCTCATATTGTAATCAACAGAGGTCAAGGATTCAGCTGAACCCAACTCAATTGTCTATTTACAGGCTCAAGGCAGTTATCATCAAGGGTTAGTAATCTAACACAAGACATACCTTGTAGGTCTTGTGCTTTTGAGTGACAGCTGGATGCGAGCAGAGTAAGCGACCTCTTTTGATGCATTTGAGCCCCTTGTCTGTGGGCAACTCAATCCCCTATCTATTTTACACTTGTTGAGTTCTGTAGGTTACACTGACTGAAATAGAAACTTAGATGTTTATAGCAAGATCTAGTCAAGATGCTGTGGCATGTCCTACTTGGTCTCCAACTGCTGTTACAGTCTTCCTGTGGAGCCTTTGCTCATGTCGTGGATACCCAGAAAGTGCCAAGCTAGATGTGACTTTTTAGCTTGGTATATTGTTTATAGATTGGAATCCTGCCCAGTAACGTGCATGTAGTCACCTGAATGTAAATACCTTAATCTGGAGATGACTTGCACCCAGAGTTACCAGCAACCAAACAGCTGCAGTTTTTCTTTAGAAAAGTTTATGTACAAGAGACTGAAGGGTACCTGGGGTATTGTCTGGTCAAAACTTCTTCATCCCAGTACTGGATGGTAGTTGTGGACTGTGGAAATTAGGATAATAGTTGCAAGAGGATGGCTTCTATTAATTAGCCACAACATGACATCCTTTCGCTGCTGGACCTCCCTGGCCCATCCTTCTGTGGATGATCACAGACTGTGAAAGATAGACTGCAAAGATCAGGAAACACAGTAGGTAGCCATGAGGACAGTTTCTTGGTAGCTGTAAGGATCTTTCTGTCTCAGGGGATGGGAATCAGCTGCTGTCTCATTGAGCAAGCCAGAAGTGAAGGGAGTTGGATAGCTCGCATCTATCATGTCTGAGCCAGCTGCTGAGAGTGTAGCCTGCTCTCAGAGCCAAGGTCAGTGAGAGACTGGAGCTACTGTATGAAGCAAGAGAGTTTTTAAAGAAAAGAACAGTGGGGTTATTTAAGGTTGTGCAGTCATGCTATATTGATGTCAGCAGTCTTCTACACATTCATGTGACTAGTCAAGGTGACTATAGCCAGTCATAAATTAGTCAGGTTTTGATGGCAGTAGGTACAGCTGGCAGTATATGGGTATAATGTTTGCCAGTCTGCTGGCATTCTACTGTTGAAAAATATTTCCAACCTTAAGGTAGCGCAGTTATTAAGAAAAGGCAGAGGGTAAAAAAGATAATGGTCTGTCAAGACTCGTAAGAGGAGATATAGCATTTTTAAGATTTTTGTCCACAGCTTCAGAAATCTTTTCTTTTTAATATTAGAACTGCAAGTTTTTTCTTTGAATGAATATGGTTGTTTCCTGTTTGGGCAGATATGAATCCCTGTATTATTTCTGTTTATATAGTCTGTGAGCATGGAAACTCTTAATTCTTTATAATTTGATTCCCACTGCATGTTACGTGGCATGTCCAGTAATCAGTGGCTCCTGAAACAACTTAAAGTGTCCTTTGTTTTTCAGGAAATGTTTAGAAGACATTAACCTGCTTTATGCTAAATGGCAGACTGTTTCCTTAACTCATATTTTATATTGTCAGTATATTATATAAATTATAATTTAGTATTTGCCATCATCTTTGACAAATCCTTCCTAGGTTTGGCTCTGCAATTAATCTATATCAATATTACTCCCTTTTGTCAGTCTTTTGGACTGATGATTCTTGACTTACCAAAACAGATGTACTTCATTGTATCGAACTGCTTCTTCAAATTAGAAATTAATTTCCTCAGCTAGAACAATTTAGAAATAGCTTTTTGGGTTACAAGTCTCTCTTCCAGTAGCAGCCTTACTTGTGGTACAGACCCCTCAGCCACAGCAGGGATTGTGTCCTTGCTAGTCCTTCTTTGCACGTGAAATTATGCTGAAATGTATCCTGAAATGCATTGGTGCACAAAATAAACATATTTGGCTTATCCACTTCACTGACTCATCCAGTATCTATGTTCCTATGTGTAATCCCGAAGAAAGACTTATATTTTTAGTTCTCCATGTAACTTCTGATTCATGCTGGAATCTGCTGATAATTCTGCAGCCAGGCTGTGTCTGGTCCTTCATGAGTGCGTAGCATGGAAACTAAAATGGCACCTTTTCTGCCCTTCTAATTCTGTCCAGAACTAGTTTCAAGTTGCAAAATTTGCTCAGTCTGTGTTTGCCAGTTCACCTAATGAACAAGGAAGACAGAGTGATCACAGGACCCCTCTGCGGCAGTCAGAAAGAGAGTGCCAACAAGAAGGAACAAATACCACCTACTGAGAATGCATATTGGAACCCATCCTTGGGGTTTTGTTCTACTGGTGCCCCAGGCAGATTGGCCAAATCATCGTTATTAATTTCAAAAGTCAAATTATATGAAGGGAAGCATCGCTGTCTAAGCTGTGCTCCTGTACAACAGAATTCTAAGGTTCCTGGGTGAAATTTAATTTCTGCTAGTCAAGATACATATTGTGAGGCAGTGTTTCTGAAAGTACTGTGTCTATAAAAGATACTTGGTATTTTTCCTAAGGACATTCTCTCACAACTGTTCTTGCTTTTGTGAGTTTTTTGGATTTTTTTTTTGGTTTTTGTTTAGAGAAAACACCAAAGGGTTTGAGGCACCTTCAAAACTGAACTAGAAAACTGAAAACAGAAATTATTTAAGAAATGGTAATCAACTTACTTTCTTGAAATCAGTCCCCTCTACAATTTATGTAACCAGATGTACAAAAATTAAGACCATCCACGTAAAATAACAATAAACCTTTTAAAATCTTGAGGTTTCTCTTGAGAACCAAAAGCTCTGTTAAGAAGCTTAGCGATAAAATAGGAGGCTGCTCTACCTAAAAGGTTTGTAGGAGTTCTTGTAGGAGTGTTTTTTCTTTCTGACAAGTTTCCAGATCATCTTAAAAAGATTGTGTCTGTTCCCTACTGTCGCTGTATGCTGCGATCTTTTCACATCATCCTAAGTATATTCTTAGGAGAAATGCTGCAAGGAATTGTATCTATTTTATATTTAAAAAATGAAAAGTATTCCGGGGAAATGCCTGCAGTCAGCTAACTTGATTAGCCTGTAACTCACTCTGCTCTAAATCAAAAGTCACTGTTGTCTTCTGTAGGTGTTCTTTAAAAGAACACAAGAAGGCAGCAATGAGAATTAAGTATCCTAATGTTTTATCACTTAATATTTTTACCTCATGTTTTGTTTTGGGAATAAGCAATTTGTGAAAATGTCATTATACTTACTTATTTGCATTTTATTCCTTCATAAAGAAATTTATGTTTCAGTATGTTTCCCTTCCAATATATTAATTAAAGAAACAAACATTTGATTTAAATGGGGAAGAGAATTTCATTATGAATACTTACTTTCTAAAGCAAAATAACATAAAAGTGCTGGACTGTTTAATCATGCAATAAAGAATTTATACTATCCCAAATATCTGTCTTGGCAGATATCGGAACTATTTTGTAAATACTTCCTAAGTTAATGTCCAAGTCACATGGAAATGGTGATTTGGACTGGACTGACAAAGATAAGCAGCTCTGAGTCACAGAGACCAATCACCAGAGAAAATATATAGTCAGCAACAGTAATTACAGCAGGTAATTGTGTCATTTACCCTGTTACAGACCACTAAATGTGATGAGTTTGAAACACACCAGCTGTCACACAACTTTCATGTTCAGGATTTGAAAAACTGTGGTAGAATCTTTTAAAGACGGTATGTTTAAAAAAATGAAGATAAAGTTTTCACACCGTTCAGAGTGGGCATAAATGGATAGGTTTTTTCAAGATAAGAGGACTGATTTCTGGAAAAGTAGGGGTCCATCAAGAGTAATCTGTTTTAATTATTTTTCAGTGGTTTTAATAATATGGAGTGTGCACTTGCTTGGTAAGAAAAATTGATTACCTTGTTCCTAGTTCTTTGGAAGCTGGAAATGGATGTAAAATTCAATTTAACTACTGTCTGCATCATTTTGTGTTTGCAAGGTAAATAGAGAATGTGATTGGTGGCTGCCTGAATGTCTGTTCCAGTCTGCTTTGAATACCCTGTGTTTGTTCATTTAGTATACCTTCCATGGAGTAGTTTGAAGTCCTCCAAAGTTGTTCATAGCATCTCAAATTAAATCCTTATTTTTCCAAAGAGAAGACATTTAAAGGAAGTAGGATTACAAAGGTGAAATCATCCTGGTATCACAGTAGTATCAGGAAAATGGCATTTCTAGACGGGCTTTGCTTTTTTTCTTCATTCTATGGTTTGATTCTGAATTGATATTTTGAGTATTTGAGACTTAACGATACTGAATGACTTAAAGTCATCCTTGGTTCTGCTTATTAGAGGAATTCAAGGTGTTCTTAAAGAGGACAGAAGATTTGATGGCAGAATCTTTCAAGATATGTAAAGCTTACCATCGTGTGCTTATGCAAATAATCATTTATCAATATAGAACACATACAACTATCCATATATGTAAGTACATATATGTAAATATATGTACTGGTAATAATTACTGGTAAGCTTGATTGGCACTAGCAGTTGCACTGTGGCAACAAAGCATAGTGTGGGCTAGAAAGTCATCCCATGAAACAAGTAAGTTAGGCAATGTCAAGTTTCATACCATTGCAGGGGCAGGAGAAGGAGGATGAAAGTCATTGCATCTCCATTACTATTCTGTGCCGTGTTTTGTTAGAAGCAGTGCAGTTGGCTCTGCAGAATATCTCATTGCATCAAAGACTATATCTGAAACAAAAGCACTTCCTGGTTTCCATGGCTGGGTATGTGTGCTAGCTCTTCCCTGATGCTGTGCTGGCTCCTCAAGTGCTTTTGTTCCCAGGGAAGGCAGCTTAGGTGCAGTGTTTGTGAAGGATGCGTTTGCTGTGTTGATTTGGTGCACCTCTGTGAATTATGAGCCCTAGGGAAAACTAGGTGCACCACTAGAGATGGTATCAAGGCTAAGCTGAAGGTAAAGCATCAATATTGTTCTTCTTTGCCATCACTGAAGCATATTTTTGTCCCCATCTTCAAGTTGAAAACTTTTCAAAATTAGGTGAGGTCCTCCTACCCCATTGAGCTCAAGCACTACAGTTGTCTTATCAAAAATAGTACTGTCCTAATTGATATCCAGTGAGTCATCTGAGTGCCTGTGTCACAAGATGGCCAGGGAAATAAGATGAACCATTTCATGCATTAAGAAATCTCCCTACTGCAGAAGAGGACAGAAAACTCATTTGTTTCGTGATAGTTATGGTTAGGTAACTTGCTCCAGATTCCTTCAGACAAGAGCAGGACCAAAGCAACAGCAGCATTTCATCTGCCACCGTGATGCCTCTTTTTCTTCAACTTACAAGCACTGTCCTTGATATTGGTAGTGGTGCTGAGTCCATGGGATAAGCTGGCAAAATCTGGTCATAATGCTATCCCAAAAAGAATAGAAAAGGAGCACCAGATGTCTTCAGAGAGCTTTGACTACATCTATAGTTTATCAAACCGACTTTGGACAGTACTCAGTTACTGAGACATCTTTCTCCTGTCCTGTTGTATATCCATCCTTCTCTTATCTCCATGTGAAAACCAGCATTGCTCAGAGGTGTTTTTGTGGAGCCCCCTGGTTATGTAGATCATCTGTAAGTTGTTACTAGTGAAATACAAGAACAGACAGCAAGTCAGGAGCCTCAGCAGCAGTCAGAGAGCCACCTTCCTGCTTTCTTTGTAAAACAGAAATATGTGTAGGATGGAGGCAAATATCCAATACACGTATCTGTTGCTAGTGTGAGACTTGTATAACATGGAGCCTTTTAGTAAGGAAACAGTAAATTAAAAGGGTTATCATTAGGAAAAGAAGGAAAATAAACATTTTTCAGCTGGCTGAGGAAATTGGAGTAGAATCTTTACAGCTCTGGTCTGGCTATTCTACGAGCAATAAAGTAGGGACCACTACTATAGATGTAGTATTTGCTATCATTGTCATTTTTGACAACACAGTAGAAGATTTTGAAAGCATCAGTTTATCATAAATGCCTGGGAAGTTTAATGTACAATAAAAGTTGGAATTTAAAAAGATTTACCTAGGAATAAATAATGCATCTCTGAAAAAAAAAAAAAAAGAATTTATGGAGAAAGTCTAAATTATGAAATACCTTTTAAAAGACAGAAATCTTATTTTGAAATGTCAATGGTAAAAGAGACAAGATATTAAGAGATCAGTTTGAATTAAGGCAAGAAAGAAGTGGATGACAAGGTCACAGACCTTACATCTAGACTGAAATCTCTTAAGGTGGGATTTTCAAAATCATTTTGCATTTGCATTACAGTCTTGCCATTGAAATCAGTGGGAGTTATAGATTTTCCTTTAGGGAAAACAGTTAGGTCTATGCTAAGTGCTTTAGAAAATTTTTTCCTTAAACTTTTCTGTTCAAGAAGGAATATAGAAAATGGCAGACATGAAGGAAAGTGGAAATAAATTAAAGCTTATTTAACTTTAGCTGTCATACTAAATATTCTTCAATGCATTTCCTCTGCCTAACTGGTTGAAAAGTGTAAAAATTCACAAGATGCTACATGAAGTAGCACTGATTAATATTACAATAGAAGCCTCGACAAGAGACTTGTGAGTATTTTGCAAAAATATGTCTTCTTCCATGAAAACAGAAATCACAACTATAATACACATTTTGAAGATAGTGAAATTTAGGTGGGTTCAAGAATATTTAAATTATTTGTTCAAGAGCTGTAGAGGAAGATGGAGGGAGCAATGGTAGGACTGCCTTGAAATATTGTTTTACCCATCAACTTCTCTGAGACCAAGAATAACTTTGTCTCCCTGAGTTCCAGAAGATCTTGGCATAGACATCTTGGTGTGCAAATAGCACTTGAAGGGTGGATTGGTCGACTTCCAATTCATCCATTAAGATTTTCAAGCTGAGTCCTGGGGGAGAATATACCCTTCATAGAACCATACAATCCATATTAGAGTCACAGAATTTGGGATTACTAGTGAGCAGTTCAAAGGGATTTAGAGCTAAAAGTTATATATTCCTTCAATCTAGGAGGAAAACACAGAACAGGAATAAGGAAAACAGATTTTGTATGAAGGAAAAAAGTCTTAAAGTAAGAGAGTAGGAAAAATAATATATGCCTCTTGCGGGGTTTGATGTGTGAACGTTTTCTTTAGATGAAAGTCAGTTGTGAAACAAAACATAAAATTGAAAATCTTCTTAGAATATATTTTTTAAAAAACTAGTGTTTATAAGAATTAGAATGTCCCATATTTTAGAAGTTATATTTGCCTATAAACATGCAGTATTTCTCTAGGGTTATTTTGGTCTGAGGATCTATCTTATGTTCTCCACACTGGTAAAGAGCAGGTCACAATTTGAAAGTTTTAGTTCCTCTAGAGAGAAAATAACTTCATGATTTGAAGA
The DNA here is from genome assembly GCA_028566535.1 of Scolopax minor. NCBI lineage: Eukaryota > Metazoa > Chordata > Aves > Charadriiformes > Scolopacidae > Scolopax > Scolopax minor. The sequence goes on along the minus strand of JAOXNG010000001.1, from coordinate 33,424,699 downwards.
GGGAGGTATGTTAGGGATCGTTTTGATCATCACATTCAGTGTCAGGGTTTCTCTTTTTGTAAAACAAATTATACTGATTCCAAAAGTCCAGCTCTGTCTATGCCTGTCTCGAGTCTTATCAGAGCCACAGCTGCCTTGGAGCTTTCTCCAGAGCCCTCCTGGCCTTGCAGGCAGATAACAAGGAGAATGTGTGTGTGTTCTTAGTGATGCCACGTCTTGGTCAAGTGTTTTTTCAGTTGCTTTTAATACTTTGTTGACAGATGCCATTAATACAGATTCCCTGTTACATCTTCCTAGTAGTATAACTAAGATAACGTCCTGCAGCTTTCCTATAACGGATATGAAAAGGAACACTAGATTTTGGCCATATCCCCAATTCAAGTAGATTTTCTTCCTAAGATTCTTGTTTTTCTTTTTTTATCATATTAAAACCCAATATAGGGTAAGTAAATAAGCTAATAGATAAAAAAGTGAGGTAGACACCTGGATGAGGCGATGGCAGCTGTTCTCCCTGAAGAACAACAATGGACTACTTAATGGACAGAAGCACCATTTCAGAAAGCAGGATGGTTTCTAAACAGGCCTTGAAAATAGAATATGCACATAGCAGAGCTATTTTTATTATCAATATAATTAAGAGAAAATGTGGGAAAATTCTGGACATAGGCCTACAGAAATTACTGTTTACAGCTGCACTCAAAAAAGAATGAGGACCAAGAGCAGCTTGGATATATGGAAGTGAATGAAGGTGAAAATCAATCAAGTAACAGGATTAGCAGTGAATAGACTATTAGAATAGACTTTTTATATCCCCTGCTTTGAGCTAGGGACAGCTGCTGGTGGTCATTTATGAATGATTAATGACGTCAGCATTAACTAAGGGTAAACTGTGATGGTAACTCTGTGAGTAATTTAAAGTATGGGTTCCATTTTGCATTTGAATTAAGGAATATGTATAGATAAATGAATTGGGGCATGTTTGAATTGTGTAATATAAATCCAAAAAGTTCATATAAATATATGGAAAACATAGCATAATCATCAATAAATTTGCAGTATTTGCTCTTTGAAAATAATGTACATGTATTGAGACTTTAAGTCACCCTGCCAATTAGAGTTTAAGCTAGTTAATATGAAGTCTTAAAGAAATTAACCATCTGGCATTTCCCAATGGACTTAATGGAATAAGTCTTACAAACTACCCATATAATTATTTTACTGTACTAATTTTTTTCTTGTACATGAACTATATGAGGGGGGGAAAAAAGCTTGTAATTAAGATAAACTATAAGTGGGCTATTGATAATTCAAGTAACCCTTATCTTATGTCACTCTGTGACTGTAGTCATTGCCACAGCAGATGGCCAGCTGGTCGTCATGACCCTATAGATCAATACCAAATAAATGGGAAGGAGACAGGAGGCCAAAAGTAATTTCAATTCAAGAATGCAGAGGCATTGAAAGGAGAAGATACATAATGTATTCTCTTTATTTAAATGATTTTAATTCAATCCTGGTCTGCAAGTTCCTCACTCAGAAATTAATAACTCTTGTGTTCTGTTACAAGATTATAGTAAGAGGGGTGTATTTTATGTATATTTCTGGAAACTTTTATGCATTTTTTTTGCTTAAATGTGATCTCAGCTCTTACTTTCCAATGTTGGTAATGGATGGTTTAGGAAAACTGCCGGTATGAATCCTTTACCCACGAGTAAGTGATGCAAATCAGTCGTCATTCCTTTTCGCTGGTGGATTGGATTCTGTTTGTTGATTTTTTTCCTTAGACATTTGTGGAATTTGGATGCATAAGGCAATTATTGGGAAGGCTTGCCGTATGCAAGTAGGAAATGTTATACAGGCTTTTGGTTCTTTCTAATCAAGAAATGCACTGTAAGAAAGATGGGGACTGATGTAGCATAGTTCTAGGGCAGTGAAGAGGAGGCAGGTGATACACCTTGTTCTGCAAGAGTCTCTGCAGGGATAATCAGCTTTGTAAGACAGATCCCTGGCTGTCATTGCATTGACATACCTCACAGTGGGTCCTGATCAGTTTCTGCCAGCAAGCTCTCTCCCTAGGATGTGCTACTTCACCCTAGATATTCTTCTGAAGTAATAACATCTCCTTAAAGCAAGCCATATGGAATATTTTGGAGTAGTATTTCAAAATGAACCAGAGTAAAATGTAGTACATCACCCTTACTTATACTCTTATGTATGCGCATATATATATAGAAGTATATGTATTTACGTATTTTTTGGGGGGGTGTGTGTATATAATATTTTTGCTGCACACCCAAATGTGCATAAGTGAATTAATTGCATCGTCACATAATTTTTTGCATCTCCAAGTCATCTGTATCATAAGAACAGTTTAATGGAACATTCATACACACTTAGTGTTACATTTGTAATTACCATGGAGAGACAGCAAATTTTGGAGTTAAAAATTTTTTATCTATCTAGAAAGACCTAATTCCAGAATAGTTTAGTCAATAAATATACTGTATTTAAAACTTTGATTGGTTCCCAGAACAGAGATTTTATGACTTTTAACACTGTTGAGCATAGAGTCCTGAACAGTGTCAAATGATATTTAGGTATGTTAGATAATAAGGCCTTAGAAGTAATAATTGAAAGCAGTCCATTTGGTCTTTATAGGTGATCTTTATGCAAATTTAGGTTTGTTAATAATGAAATTCTCTCTGCAAAAGTAATTTTTAGTTCTTTGCCTCTGTAATACTATTGTACCTGGCCTGTCCTCATCTTCCTGATGGTGTGCAGTATAAGTAATAGAGTATAATAAGTATAGAACATTCATTAAATGCGTGTCAAAGATGCTTGATATAAATGGCCTCTGTGTTGCTTCTTGCAACACTGAAATATATCTGGGCAGTACTGACATTTCTATATAATGCAAATGATGTTTCTGTACTGGTTTTGAACTTAAAAACCATATTAATGATTCTGTTTAAATGATTCTTTTATAAATTGCTTCTTTGTAATGTACAGCCCTATCTGCATCTGCAGTTCCTAGTTTGATATTTCAGATTGCTGAATTCGGTCTGTGCAATGTCCTCCCTATTCAAGGTGACTTTCCAAGTGTTTGATTAAAAAAAGAAACCAAAGTGATAAGGATGAATTAACGAGGAATTATCAACAGACCACCACCCTTTTTATGACAAATAAGTATTTCTGTTTTTAATAAAGCTGGTCAGCCTGCCTTGTTATTAATAGAGAATTCTGGGAGAAGCTGTTTGTGATGGTCTCTTGAATTGGCTTGGATAGTGTGCTGTGTGCTGGAAGAGTAAACATAGTAAGATACCTTATGTACAGGATTTTTTCTGCTGTAGTTTAACCATTTGTAATCAGTCCTTAAAAGAAACAGTCCTGAAGTGTAGGCTGACTACTCTTTAGGTGCCATTGTTAGAAGGAATATGAAAAACTACTATGTTTAAATGGTTTTAAGTGTGTCATTGAAGCTAAGCTGAGATGAAATAGAGCAAGAAATCTAGGTATATTGTAAAATATCTTGTTTCTTTTTTTTTTGTTGGTTTTTTCCATTCCTATAATTTTAAAATATTACAAAACTTCCCCTGACTCTGAGATGATATCCTCCTAAAAAATGACATGTAAACTTCAATCCAAGAATCAAGACCCATGAATTTTTCATGAGTCGCTAATATTTGATTTCAACAAAAATAGACCTGAAGTTTGAGCAGATAACCACAGTAGTGCTGTTTTTTTGATACAGTTTTGCTTATATGGTGGACCCTCTTTCTGAAGTAAGCATCTTCCATGAACTTTCTTACGGGAGGATAAGAAACACTGGAGTTTCTTATGTAGGGTAGGAAACCAGGCATATTATCTTTGAATCCAGGCCCCATTACTTAGCTGACAGAAAGTTAATTTTATTGATATCGTATGTTTAAGAAAAGTCCATCTTGAAAGACTCAGTATTTTTTCTTAGCCCAGAAGAGTAAATGTTAGGAAGGCATATTCAAGTGTGACAGTCATCTTTTTATACAAAGGACATGCATCTGTGCGAATGACCTTCAGGGCCCCGGTACTGCAAGGTGTTACAAATATGGTTAATACCATATTGTAATGGAATCCCAATAGCGAGTTTGCTCTCTGTAGAGGCCAGAGCACTTGCCCTGCCCGTGGGGGCCTTGGTGGACTTTCAGAGCTGTTCCAGCCACACGCTTAGAGCCGTTCCTCTTAATGTGACAGTCTGTCATCACCTGCTTTCCTCTAATATACTCTTCTTCCTAGCAAAAAGCTACTGTACATGCCAGGGATGCTTTTGCATTCCTAAGCCATGGGGTCGATGGCTACACTTCCTTGTTGAGGATGATAGTTAATTTGTCAGCTTCGGTGATTTGAGCTGAATTTACGAATGTGATGTATTGTTGTATAGACCCTACCTCCTGAGATACAAGATAATGGCTTTGCAGGATATTTTGGTCTGCTGTGTGCATAATGTTTCTCACATTTCCATAGCTGTTTTGCTGTTGTATGTTATATAGAACCTTTAAAAATGAGAAAATAATAGATATTTAATATTTAAGTACCATAAGATATTTAAATAACATCATAATATTAACACAAAGTAAGAAAGGCAGGATATTATTACAGTAGAAATAGCAAATTTTACCTAATTTGCGTGATCACTACTTTATTTATCTTTTGCTTAATGGACTGATTTAGCATAAACACTGTTTCAGCCAGCACGAGAGATTTCACTGTGTTAAGAGGTGGGAGTCAAATATTGTAGCTGGATTTTAGAAGGGCTGGATCATTTGGTGAACAATAACAATTTTAGTTATTCATGCTGAGAGCAAAGTAATTAAATCTCATGCTTCAGGGCAGAGGCCTGCAGCCCGTGCTGTGCAGCATCTAGTGAGGGATCAGCTCAGTAAGAGCTGGTGGCTCAGTGCTGAGGGTCAGGAGAGCATTGGTAGTGATATAGGAGACGCATAAGTCCCTTTTTAGAAGAGAGGCGTTAGATTAATATTATTAAAAACCAAACAAACACTCAACAGCAACAAAAACACCAAAAAAAATTATCTAAACCTATGTATCATTTAAAATTGATTAGTCACGTTGTGGGGAATTTTGTTCCCCTTTAAGACAACAGCCACTTGCCGTTACTAGAGGACAGTTTGCATCTGATGGATTAGAGATGTGCCATTCTGCCAGTTTTATACGCCTACAGTTTATGGCCAATATTGAAACAGCAAGTTGAACATTTCCATAGTGATTTGCAAATGTTAAGAAATAAATTTTCCTGATGACTCTGGGGGGTATGTTCAGACTTCAGCTCTTTATTTATAAAGGGGAAGATTCAGAGCAGTGTGACAGACACAAAACTGGAGAAGAAACAGCATCCAATTCCATATTTAAGACTTTTGTCAGATAGCCAGAACTGGCATAAGTTGCACTAATAAAATTTTCTACAACCTGGGCAGAGGGATTGCTGTGAAAACTTCATATGTAGGATAGTCCATGTGTGCTGATTGAAATTGGGTGCCTTTAGATTCCACAAATAGTCAGTTTTCCTCAAATTAAAATTTCAGGAGTCTATAATTATTTGTGGATAGAGGAACAGTGTTAATTTAAAGAAAATGCAAGGAATATTTCCAGGAGACATAGGCATTTCATTTTTATACCTACAGATTAAGATACTGCATTTTAAAAATACGAGAGTATTTTTGAATGACACTTTAGAGCATCTTATTTTGAAATCACATTTTCCATTTCTTAAAAATCCCAAACTAAAACATTAAAATTTTCAGTACTCTGAATACTTACACGATACCTTTTTGTTTCAGATCAAACAGTGCATTGCAAGTTAACACAAAATCATATTGTCCATATTGTTTCATTTATTCCCAAAAGGGGTATTTCCCAGTATGTCTTAGTCTATTCACCAGACTGAGGAGTCTCATCCATTGCACTCCGGTATTAGGACACACCATGCTGAAAGTCCCTTGAACAGCAGGCAGACCTTTTTTTTGTTCAGGTTACTTCTTATAAATAAAATGCAGCATACTCACCAAAGGGAAGGAAAACACAGGCTACATTTTGAAGTCCTGCCTTCTGCTAAACATATCTTTTGCAGTTTGGAGCGTGTGTCTCGCACCATTAGTCAGCTTTCTGAAGGAAACCCCGTGAATCCTGCATAAAATAAACCTGCATGAATAAATTATACAGTAGAAGTAGCATATGGATTTTCAGTATGTTAGCCGGCTCCTTGGCAAATGTTTACAAGAGCACTGTAGCCCACATGGAAAGTAAAATGATGGTGGCTCCCTGTTAATGGAGCTGGAGTTACACTGCAGCACAGTTATCACACACCAGCATGTGCTAAAAATACATAGACCGTCTTTCCTATGGCTATATGTTCACATAGTCCTGTGTCATTAACTACTACTGTGTTTATCTCTTTTTAACATGGAAACCTGTACAAAGCTTTTATTTTCTTGTGTTTTAAAAATTCAGGACCATCTTCTCCTTCTTGTTTCCCTTTTCAGAGCATGATGAATGTGTAACAAACCAACACAATTGTGATGAAAATGCGCTCTGTTTCAACACCGTGGGTGGGCACAACTGTGTCTGCAAGCCAGGATACACGGGAAATGGTACTATCTGCAAAGGTAAGCCACTGAAAACCCCAGGAGTACACAGAATGGCAGAGGTTGGAAAGGACCTTTGGGGAGCATCTAGTCCAACCTCCCTGCCAAAGCAGGTTCACCTAGAGCTGGTTGCACAGGAACACGTCC
>JAOXNG010000001.1:33356303-33366620 GCA_028566535.1 Scolopax minor | reverse complement strand
AGTATCTTCACAGAGAGGATCTTTTAGCAGACTAAAAGATCTCAGCCAATTTCATGGTGAGAGAAAACCAGAAGTGGCATGATTTTGGTAGGGTTGGAAACAAAGTCAGTCTATTTTGTTCATCCAAGGCAAACAAGAAAAGAAGTCATATCTGTTTTAAAGCTACTCTGGTTTCCGAGGGGAAGCTGGGGGCTGGTAACATCAGGAAGGTCCTGGCTGTGTCCCTTGAAGTGTCGCAAAGGAAAGGATCCATTTGAGCACCGGGCAGCTTTTCAAAGGGTGCACAACTGGGGGCAGCGATGCAAAAAACTACAGACACAAAGAGCCGGAAAGACTTGCAGACATGTGACTGAGACACCACGGCTGTGAAAAGAGGGGTCTGCTCCTTGCAATTGTGCGCCTTGGTGCCCCCAATTACAGATGCAACCTGTTGGCATCTCTTCGATGGCTTAGCGAGAAGATTACTTTCGCGGTGGTTGCCTGATAAATGTCTGCTTGCTCATTAACATAGCCGACATTTCCTAACACTGCTCAGATTTGCAGCCTGAGCTAATCCACATCCTATTTAGTTCATAGGCTGAAGTTCAAATGGAACAAATTTTTGATCCTATTTGTACAACTGCATATAATTTCCCTCTCTCCTTTATGGTCAGAATAATAGCTTCAAACCCAGAAAAAAGTAATCAAAAACCCTGGAGCAGCAGAAATATAATTTGTATTTATTCTGGGACAAAACTGCTTTTTAAATGTGAATACAATTTCTTCTTAATCACTTTCACCTTTAGTTCTGCACAGTAGCAGTTCCTCAAATCTGTATTTCTTTCATACTTGGTCTATGCTATAGTTTTACATATGTACCTCATTAAAGTAACAAACAGTTTTTCAATGTATTTAATGAAAATAGATATAGAAGCTCACTGGATAATGTGTATTGTTAGAACTGGCAATGTTTTTGACATGGGACAATGACATAATATGTCAAAACAAATCCTACCTCTAAAGAACATCATTTATCATGGCCTGAATTTGTGAGTTATATATCAGAAAATATTTAGCCTGAAGGAATGAATAGAACTACAGATATTTTTTTTTTTTTTGCTAAAATGTTTGCTTCAGCACTTTAAATTTTCAGAGAGCAGTAATGGATCAGGCAAAAGCTTGATCTCAAGAGTTCCTCGGGACAAGCTAGAATTACTTGCCTACATAATTCCTGTACTCAGCTGAGTTGTGCTGCAGTGGCAAGTCTCAGTGCTCTTCGGGGATGCAGAACCCTGGAGGGCAAGACCCTTCTCTGCTTCTTTCTTCACTTCCCCAGGAAGTAAGTGCCCAGCCATTACCCCCTACACCGTTCCATCCCCATCCCCACCTTTTCCCTATGCTTCCCTTTTAAACTCATTTAAAAATCCATCTATGCTCCTAGCTGAGTGCCATACACTTGATCCTAGCCATGCTGTCTTTAGCTCAGTCACTTTTTTTGCCCAGGATACTTGAATTCCTGGATATACAGTTACCGCAAGGCATGGGGTGGATGAGAAGAAGGATCCACCATCAACAAGCCCCCCCCAAACCCTGCAGTTTGGGCTTTCAAACATCCTTTATTGAGTGCTTCTTAGAAGACAGAAAGCTGAATGCTGCAGACCAAGGGCTCAGAGATAACGGGTTGTCAGCGCGCACAACCCACACAGATTTAGAGCTAGCCAAAAAACAGAATGACAGCTGATCATGAACTTGCCCATTTAATTTATGGACTGTTAAATCTTTTTGGAAATATTATCTTCCAGGAAAATAACAAGCATTTAACGGATGATTTTTAATAAAATAAAAAAACAAAACAAAACAAAAAACTACCCACATGGGATATAATCTCAGTGTCATTTTTAACTTACTAAGTAGCTTTTATTCACTGGACTACATAGTCTTTGGTTAACATCCATGAAAATCCAAAAATGTCATGTTAGTCACTGGAGAGGTCCCATTTTATTTCCCATCTACACTAGAAGCAAATACAGAATTACAAGGGAAACACTAATAAAAAATTGAAACTAAGGGCTGCAAGGACTGCTGTAAAGTGCATTTCCTCGTATGCATCAAGAGCTAACAATATAAAAAATTCCATACAATTCATGCTTAACATACTGTGGTTTGACTTTTCAAAAAGAACAAGATATTTTACACTAGATCTTAATTTTTTTCTGTGAATAACAAACTGTTTGAAAGCATAAAATCCATGCAGATGAGAAGAAACAGCAGCATCGTAGTGGCTTGTACTACAGTACAATAGACTTCTTCTTATGTTTCAGTGAAAACATATAGGCAAGGAACCTGGTCCTCCCTTTTTGGGCAGCAATTTGCATTGACATGGAAGAATTAAAGCCAGTGAACCCCGCAGAGGGCATGAATTCACAGGGGCAGTACAAGTGACCAAGAAGGGAGCTGATTAAAAGCAAAAGAACTTACTCCACTTCTGTGTGAAGGACTTCTCCCCTTTCTTTGAGGGCCATTGATGGGACATAAAAACAAACCAAAGGTTCAGTTCGGTCATTTTCCCTTCTCCCTTTTCCTTTCCCTTTCCTTTCCTTTTCTGTGTTCCTGGGATTTATCTGCTGAGGTTGCTGAAACTGTATGCACAATGATTTCACACATTAAACTTGCATTGCTTTTGTATTCTCTGACCAGTAAAACCAAACCTCACCAAAGAAGACACTGAATAGTACCCAGCATGTCCAGAAAAGCCAATAGGGCTGTTAAAAGATGAATATATAGACTATGCATTGCATGAATGGGAGGCAATTTAGAAGAACAACCTCATGTCTTCATAAGCAAAAGTGGCTTGTTTTCCATGTAGTGGCATGCTTTTGAGACTCTTTCTTGTCTCCCAATTATATTCTTGTCAAAGATACAGCCAGAAGGTCACAACCACTTTACTCTCCTAACTATATAAGTCAGCCAACCAAAACTACTACTTCTTAGTGGATTTCAATTATTTATGACCCCAAACCTAGTTGAACACACTTCTAGGACTGAATCTGAAAGCTAAAAGAGAAAAAAAACAGCATCACAAATAAATACAATTGGGCAACACCCTGATGGGTAATACAGACTCCCTAAACAGTAAGAAATCTTCCTGGTTTGCCTTCATAGTACCACAAGGCATGGGGTGTATAAGGCTTTTGGCTTTCTTTGCATTGTTTGAAGTATCCTTTTGAAACTGCACTGCCCTTATATATTTTTTAATATGCTGTTTGGATGTAGAGCTGAGACAAATACAAATACATGCATACATCCCAGAAAAATAGGCTGTATTTAACATGTGCCAGACTAGAGGTGCTCGACGGCTCAGCACCTAGCTCCTGCTGAAGCCTTGGTGGGAGGAAAAGAAAATATCTCATCAGTTATGTCTGACCTAGTCTACGTGCTTAGAAAATGGCTTTTCTCAGCTCTCAGAATTAAGGGCTGGATCCTCCCTGTTAGGGTTTTGCTGAATCCATCAGCTTGAGAGGGGAAGCCTGCCACAGCTCCCCACCCCTGGACCATGCTTCCAGGTGCCCCACTTCCAGAGACATCACCAATTGGCCCTCAGGCCATGCGCCACACTTTCCAGCTGGTCCAGATTGGTGCCTGCCAAGGCCATGCACTGGCACTGCACCCTCATCATACCCCATGCTGGTACCACAAGTATGTGGGACTCTCACCACTGGTCCACCCTGGCACTCAGTGTCACCCATACACACAGCCCAAAAAGCCCCACAGCTGGGAAAATTACTGGAAATGGAGCTTGGTGAGAAGCTGGGACAAACCACACTGGTCAGACACAGGCATGGCCAGATCGATGTGTGAACCAGCACCTATTTACACAGGACTGGCTCATTTTCTGCCCCTCTCCCTCTGTTTTCCCACACTTGTTCCTCCTCAAATCACTGTGACCCCTCTCTTCCTTAAACATCCCATGGTTAAGTCCTGTGCAGTCCCCAGATGTTCTTCCCTGCACCACCCAGGGATTTCTATGCCCCATGCAGCGCTCCCAGTCTGTGGGATGACCCAGAGAACCTCCTCTCTGACTCCTGGTGCTGGGTGTCCCCTGGCACTCGGGGCTGAGAAAGCCCTGGGGCAAGCAGGGAGCCCTCTCCCTCACTAGTGAGTTGGGTTCTACCCCATAAGGGGGCTTCAGGGCTGTGGGGGTGAGTCTTTCATGGGATGGTGGCTCCTGCGGGGCCCCAGGAGGAGCAGAGGTGGGCAGTTGGTGTTCCCCAGGCTGTGGTGTTCTTCAGGGTTGTGCGTGCAGCTTTTGCCATGTAACCCAACCCTCCTTACCATCCCCTATCCAGAGCACACTGGATGTTTGTGTCACAGCCATAGCTACTAACTTCACTTGTAAGAGGGAAGTAGTGAAATATTTATTAATGTAGAACAGTGATTTAACAAAGTTGGTACTGAACACAACAGTGTTTCATGTGCGTCACGGCAGGGTATGCTTGGTTATTTACCACATAGACAACAAGCTCAGACAAAGCTATCAGGGAGACCCTCTCTTTGAGTCACAAGATTCAGAAGGAACCCCCTTGCCTTCTAAACTCCTTCTCAGAGAGGAGTCCAGATGCATCCTAGTCCCATGCTTGGTCAACAGCTTATGTCTAAAGGATTACACATGCACAATCAATACTTTATATCACAAACTAAGACTTCAAAGCTCAACATACTATTAGCCACTTACCAAGAACCTCCTGTAGTAAGGAATCTCTCAGCCTTAAGGAGTAGATGCATCCCATTGCCACAGAGGAGAGCTCAAAGAACCCTTGAGCTGTTCACTATTTATAGAGTAAGTTAATTGACATATAGTGAAATTGGCATGGGAATAAGATACCTAAGTTCCCACACTCTAGGTAGTGTTTGGCTGTGTTGCCAGCCATCCCCCAAAGTCCAGGTGCAACTCATCACAACTCTCACTGATGGTTAGGGCTTGAGTGGAGGCAGGGAGGGAAAGGGGGAAGCACACAACCACAGACAGCTGGTTCAGAGGGATTTTCATTGTATCTCATAGGGTTATCGTGGCTATACCCCACTGGGAATTCTGAGCAAAGCTCTTGTGGGAAGTTAGTTTTATAAACTCTGTATTGATGAGGAATGGTACAGAAAATTAACCAGAGATGTTATTCTTATGTATCCTTCGTTGATGTAATGAATAATTAAAGCACAATGGAAATGCTTGAGTGGAATGAAAAGGGTGTCAGGTCCTGTGAAGTTTTCCAGGACAGAACAGATTGTAGCTAAACAGTTATACTCTCCTAAATAGCAAAACAGAGTGGAAGGGCTATTCATTGATGCAACAAGTTGTTCTGAACACAGCATTTCAGGTTTAAAAAAGAAGCTGCTCTATCCCCCTTTTCCCGTGAAAGTCCTCACTTTAAGGGTTTTGGAGAATCTACCTCTGAAAGACAACCCAACTGTGCAATCCAGCTAAGAAGAGGCACCTGGGCCTCAACACCCACCTGCAAATCACTATGAAGATGGGTGGGTCTGCCCAGGGCAGTACAGGCATGGGGAGTCCCCATCTGCCTTCATGGAGCACAGGCCAGATCTGAACCTTAGGGGTCCAGCATGAAAAGGCATAGGCTTCACACGATGTGCCCAGGAGTGACCTCCAGACCTTGGTTAGGCAGCACAGACCCCAGGATGGGGTACACAGCCCTGGCTGAAAACTTCTGGGTGCAGAAAAGAGAGTAGCACACACTCCGCAGGCTTGGCTTAGTTCTTGTCAGGGCTTGGCCTCTCTCTCGTAAATTCTTCTTACATTAGACACCTGTGTAGATGATTGGGCTTTTTTTTCATGCTGTTGTTATGAGGGTTGTTTACATTAATTGCTGGGCTTGGGTTTTATTTGTTTTATCTTCTGTCATTATTATTACAGTCAGGTTCACTTTATGTTTCTGTTCTTTTTTGGAGAAATACAGAGGAACATTTCCCTTTCTGACCTGGCTTACTTTGAAACACATTGCAGAAAGCTACTTGTCAGGAGCAACATCAGGTTCTCCTCTCCTAACAAAGCTGCTCCTAATCTGCAGCCCATGAGATGGACAAGTTTTGTGGGCTTGTGGCTTTTGCTGTGGTCATCCTACTGGTGTTTTGGCCATCTCACTGGTAACACTTTCTGAAACTGAAATAGGCCTATTTATCCACTTGTTGATTTAAATGCAGATAGGTTGAATGGCTATTTAAAGTAATGGCAGTAAAGAGAACAAGTGCTTGGGATGTGTGTGCTGGTCTATCATTAAAAGTCATCCTATGGGATACTGAAGCCCTCTGGGACTTTTTGGCTTATTAAAAAAGTTTTGAGCTACTGTGTCTCTCTAGCAGGGATAAAATAACACAAATTTGCTACTTATGCAAGCTGTGGTAGCCAGCAGTATGACATTCTCATTCCCATGGACATTTCTGGGTCCTCAGACTTCTTTATTTTGGTTCTTGTAGGTGAGTGAATTGGAGCGGAAAGAATGAAATATCTTAAGTTGTTGTAAATTGATTTCTGAACATTTTGCTAGTACCTGTAGGTACTCTTGACTTTATCTCACAATTTCTTAATTGTAATATATGAAGTTTTCCTCTATGATTTCCTTTTGTGTACTGTTTTCTAGATAAGAGATCATTCTGGGTGCTTAGATTGATAATTTCAAGCATACAGAATGGATTTGGAGGGGCACACATTTCCTTGAAATGAGCAGCAACACTGTTTCTAATGTAAGGGGTGATTCTGAAAAATCAGAGACTTACAGCTTCTTTTTCACAAAAAGAATTATTTCCTTTTAGTGAACAAATAATCTGTAACATGGAAAGCTGCAGCATGTGAGCCAGTTCCTAGCTGCATCAGTTCTCACCAGTAGTAAATCTAGCAGTGTGTGTTTCATATTTCTTTGGTTAATAATGTGAATTAAATTGCACTTGGTAAATAGAAGGATGTGTCTTGCAAAAGTTTTCCAACATCTCACTTAGAGTCTAATAAGGCGTGCGTTGTTTGCTGGCTTTGTGGCTCCTCTAAGTTTCCGATTGTATGGTATAAGAAAAATCGATATCTCATTTCTCACGTCTGCCAGATGGATAGGCCAGGAAAGGGCTTTAGCCAAGGCTTTGTGCCATTCTGACAGGGAAAAAACATGTTTTCCCTATTTCAAGCTCTACTGTTTACAAGCAGCTATTGACAGCTTTGCAGTACTTTCTCCAGGTAAGATCTATTATGGTAGAGCTTTAAAGTCTTGCTGTCTCTGCTGTATTTCCTAACACCCCCCTGCCTCAACTGCCAAGTACAGCTATAAATTCTTAAAGTGGTTTTTGCTTTTGCATGTGCTCACTAAATGTTGAGATTAGCCAAGGAATAAAGGAGATGCTCTAGATTTGCAGTCAGACAGATTTACGCTGATCCTCACAAAAAAAAAGTGTCATGAGATTTTGGCTTACAAAAATCTGGCAACTACACTTCTGTGCCCTCTGATGAAATTCATTTCCCGGAATGGCTCTATGGCACACCTCTTTCTATCTGTTGCAGAACAAGTTGGTGGAGAACCAACTGGCAGTAGAAACAGTGTGCTTTTCTGCTCTGTGGATATCATAGAACACATTAAAATAACAGGTAATTTTTAATACTGGGATTATGGACAATACCAATATTGGTATTAAAAAAAAATATAAATCTTTTAAGTTAGAAGAGAGTTGAAAAAAGTTATTTTTTTCAATACACTCAATGATAAAATTAAAAGTATTATTAGTGAAAGCATTGATTTTCTACTTCTATGCACAATATATCTTAATCACATCCAAAAAAGAGTATTAAAAGATAATTGGACCTTGTGATTGCCAAGTGAATCACTCATTGTATGGGAATGCCAAGTAAGAATTATCCATTTAGCTCTGGTTGGCCATCCCACTCACAGTGCTTATTACACATTATTTCTTCCATGGAGGGATGCTGCTTGGCGAAAAGAAACTGCATTAATTTGCCTGATTCATCCTCTCCTGTAAAACCTCTGTATTATCAGGAACTGAGTGTATGAAGAGTCCTCCATGACAGCTGCTTCATAGCTATGTCACTGTCTATGAGATGATTGTGAAACTGGCTTCAAGGAAGCTAATGCTAGCAGTTAGTGCATCTAAAGCATTATCAGCATGGCCTAATTCCCCTGTAAAGCAAGAAATTTAAAGTTTAAATGCAGGTACTCCAGTTTCCACATGCCACCCTCAGGAGAGCTACAGAGGCAGTTCAGGTCACAAAGGGAATTTGAGTGTAAATGCAGGCCCTTCATAAACTGATGGAAAGCAGCAGAATACAAACAGAATCTGTACAACGCTTTTCTGTTACAGTCTCCTAAAGTGCAAACCAGTCCAAGTTCTATGGTGAACTCAAAAGCTCAGCCTGGGTCTCTCCTCTGCTTTGCCACATCCAGTTCCTTCAGGCTTTGAGGTCTTTGGGGAAGCCAGTCCTTGTGCAGATGCAGAGTGACAATGGCCACCCCTGGGTTGAGTCTGGTTACTCTGGGGCTTCATTGACACAACCCTACAGCGACATGTTTTTATCACAACACAACACTGTAAGCTCAAGGGCTTACCCCTTCATTTCCCCTGGAGTTTTCAGGTTCAAAAATTTTCAACTGAAACCAGGAGGCTCAAAACAAAGACAAAGTTCATGCGAGTCTCAGAGAATTGAAATAAGGAGCAAACAATGACACAGTCCTCCCTGATGCCTGGACGAAGCTATGGAACATAATGGGACTGCATAAAGCTTATTAAATGACAGAGACAAAGCTATGGAAGCCAGCTTTTGGATAGCAAAATTAAATATAGTGAGGTATGGATCCAATTTCCTTTCATTTGTAACTTCTGAAGTGTAGTTAGTTCAGAGGAAAGGTTCTCTTTTTGCTGATATCAATGGAAAAATCAAAATTGATGATACCACACATCAGCATAGGCAAAACCAGAATATAATTTCCCCTTCTGTACCTTTTGAAGCCTACTTTTGCTAAAAGTATACTGTATTGTTCTTCTGGAAAAGGAATTTAAAGATAATTTTATCAGAGACATCACAAAGTGCAGAGGAACATTTGCACAACTTATTTTCAGTTGGTCTAACTTCAAGACAGAACTTGGAGTTAAGGAAGGAGCACAAACCATGACATAAAAGTGATACTTTCTCCTTTTCTGGCCCATTGCATGCTCAGATTGCACTTAAAATCCTCAGGGGATGTACAGATTGAGATGAAATATTGGTTTGGTGTAATGGCAGCATGGAGTTCATAAGTTATTTTTGTAAGGCATAAATTGGTGCCTGAGCACAAAGCCACAGGAATCTAGTATTCAGTTCATACACTATCACTAATTATAATTTTTTCCTTGATAATATATCATCACTCATTTAAGCTGCTTATCACATAAGGTATTTTTTCCACCCATAACAACACAACTTGTGCACAAGGTGATGACTGCTGAAAAATGCCTAACTTAACTAAGAAAAAGGATATTTTTGTTATGTGTAATTCTGTGCCCGGTTGAGAAACTGTTCCTTCTCACTCAGGTCATTGAACAGTTCTTTTACCAAAGATTTTATTTTTTAACAAGGCAGGGCAAGCAGAGGCTGAGAGAATGAGATGCAGCAGCTGAGAATCGAGACTGAGCGACAGTTTGCAGCCAGCATGTTAATTTAATGCTTTGTTTCCTTAAAAAAGAAACACCTGAAAACACTGTAAGCAAGGATGAGGTACAGAGGCTGTGAAAGAGAATCTTGACAGCTTTGGAATAAGTGACTTATTAGTATGGAGGACAAAAGTCTTAAAATTCAATCTGCTGCTGTGACTTCTTTCCTAAACCGTTGGTTGTCTTGATCAGTTAATTTTCAGCATTTCCCAGCATGTACCCTTACCCTCAGCCTGCAGCTGAGAACATTGCTTCTGGAACTGGTTCTGCAGAACAGGTGCCAATGCTTTCACTCTGGGCTCACAGCTCATCAGTGGCTCACAGATGTCTGCTGGCATCAGCCACAAATGTGATTCTTGCTGCAGCTCTTGCTGTTGTCTTCATCCCTGCTCCCCTGGTTGAAGGTGTCTCTCTGATATCTCATGCTGCATCATTTTCCTTCCTTTCCCACATCTATGTGGATCAAAGCATGGCACACACACTTGGTCCAAGTGTCCAACAGCATTTAAGGTTTATCTCAGATCAGCCTTACAGTGTTTTGGGATGTTATTCGGAATCGTCTTGCTCTTTAATGTTAGGAACAGAAGAAGTAGCGGCCACCAAGGGTGCAAGGGTGTGTGGGGGCTTGTAGGGTGTGTTCTCACC
>JAOXNG010000001.1:33329403-33346547 GCA_028566535.1 Scolopax minor | reverse complement strand
TACTCTCCTGAACAGGACACTGACAGTAGAAATTATTGGTCATGCAGCTCCACTCATCCATAGCTGGGGAGCACCTGCCATTACAAATGGATTGTTGTTTTACAGGTCTCTCCGTTTCATTGTTCCAGCAAAAATTAATGCACTCAGAGCCTACATGACAGGAACATGTTAGAAGAATATTTTTCACTGCTTGTCTTTTGAGCTTCCAGCATTGCTTCTCAGTGACACTTGATGCAGCTGAAGGAAAAACAACAAATTCTGAAACTGCCATCACATAAGTGTTGACAGTCTTTGCATTTACTATAAAAATGAATTTAACTACTTCCTTTTTGCAAAATATAATTTGCAAAGAAACAATAGGATATCAACATTTGGGGGGATAAAGGAGCAGCTTTGTAACTTCTTTGAGTGTTACTTGCTGTGTTATGAAGCACTGCTGACATCTATTTTCCAGACTCGCAATGCCTGAACCCAGACTGAGATCAGCGGACTCAGGAAGGCAGTTGAGGAACAAGTGAGGTATTTCCACTTCTCATTATGGCCACCTTGCAGGCATTTTCATGGCAGGAGACAACGGGTGTCTGATGCTAACAAACCTGCCTTCTGATTTCAAAAAACTTCATTTCTCCTGACAGAATACATGCCAGGGTGAAATACGCCTCATCCCATTCCTGGGATGTTTCATGCAGTGTCTCTGTGTGTGTGTGTGTATCTCATGAAGCAAATAAAACATTTGACAGCAACAAACCAGAAAGGCCAAAGTCCTAATAAAATAGACAAGCAGTGGGATGCTTGACTTCTGGGAATTTGGGCAAGTGATTTTACATTTTAGGATTTCACTTTTCCTTTCTACCTTCGGTCATCTTTTGTGTTGCAAATTCTTCAGGCAGATCCTTTCCAATCTTTATGGTCTAATTTGTGTAAGGCACTTACATTCTACTGTGGTATAAATGGCAACAAGCGCAATGAGATGAGTGGGTAGTTTGAGTAGAGGACATTTTCCAGCAGATTACAAGAGATGGAGCAGAAAGGTCTCTAGGAAAAGGTCTTGTCAACTGCCTCATTCACTTCTCCACAGAGACGGTGGAGTTTTTTGTGATGTCAAGTTAGAGCCATTAAAACACCAGGAGGGACATTTGGGCTATGTTTGTTTAATCCTTCATGTGCCTTTGTCAAGGCACCCAGATAAACGTAGATGCTTTTGAAGTCGTCAGACCATTATTACACTGTGTCTTTGTAATACTCTTTAGAGCAACCTGGCTAACCCTTCAGGTGCAGTGACCTAAAATATCCGTACAGCTCACGTGGACCTGAGCTTGCACCTTTGAAAGGCCCTTGCATGAGTTTCACAAGCCTGTTTGCACAGAGGGGTTACTGACTGAGGGCTTGCCACTGCACACTCTTATGTGATACAGGTATTGCCTGGGCTTGAAAACTGAAATAAAAACCAACCAAAACCCACTCTTTTAGGTGCAACAATACACATTTCCATGGAGGTTTCATTAAACACTGCAGTTGATAGGTCCAACAAATAATTATACCGGCCCTTGTAGGAGACTTACTGTGACAACAGAGCAGGAGGTCGACTTCTGCCACATGTGCTTTAACTGCATTTATATAAATAGCAAATTCTTTAGAGTTGCGATCAATATTCTTTTTTCTTTTTTTTTTTCTTTTTGAATGAGCGATGCCTGAAATCTCCCCATAGGAAAGAGTTTGATCTCTGCCCCCTTTGGGATTATTTCTGAGAAGTAGATTTCCTGTGGAGCTGGTGGGATTTCTGTGGGTCAGAAGTGATAGAAAAGGTGGAAAGAGAGTAAAGAGATGGCATACATGAAGGGAAAATGGCTATATTGTCTGCTCACAATTTAATTTTAACCTTGCACAGATTTTGGAAAACAATCAATTTTTGTATAGCTTCATGGAGCAAAAATAGAAATCTTTCTCTTTCCAGTAACCATGGAAACATAGAAACAATGATTACTGGAAATTATCTGTACTTGTGGGATCAGGTTGGTGTTATTGCTGGATGACACAGAAGTTCAGCCACACAGGCATCCTCAGCAGCGTTACCTGGCAAGGCTGCCACAGTCAACAGGGAGTGAACTTCACAAAGGTCCTCAAACATCTGGAGCAGCTGGAGCTGTTGCAGTTCTGGAATATATTAATTTTACCTGCTGTTGGCTCAAGCAATGCCTGGTTTTGGCAAATGTTTTTATGAATGAGTAAATACTGAAACTGTGACCATGTTTGAGTACATGTTTCATTGTCCAAAAGACTTAGTAGCCACCAGCACATTGACTCCCTTTATGATGTCCCTTTAAACCTGTCAAGGAAAGGTCAGTAAGGCATGGAGTGTCCCAGAAGCAGTCATCATTGACATTTATCTCTGTTTCAAAGGAGGGAAAGTCCATCAATACCTTTTTAAAAACCTGTTTCTGAATAAGATAATCTTTTATTACCTAGTTCCATTGCCTTTGTCTTTCTATCCCTTAAAATTACACAGGCTCTTCAGATAAACTACTGTTTAAGATACAAATGTGGATTAAATTGTATTGATTTCTTTGATCTTTGTATATTCATCTTCTCCTTTATTGCTAAAACCTCCTGCTTTTCTGCAAAGTTGCAGTCTTCCTTTCACATTTCTTTAAGTAACCTGCCACCTTCCCAGACAAGAACTTGCATGGGGCCAGCTTTCTTCTGATTGCCTCTGTTAGACTTGCTGGGAGGGAAGTGCTGCTTAGTTGCTCTAGCTACACTTTAATTAAAACAAAACAAGCCCCTGACCAGCCTGGCCTTCATCCACATTACATGCAAATATTGGTTTCTAATTTATTTTTTCTTTTTGGAGACCTGTTCTAACACTCTTGTGTGTGCAGGCCTACGAGAGGCCAGTAATGGAAAGTCAATATGAATAGAAGTCTGAGAAGAAAGAGGTCTTTTTTTTTAGTTAATCTAAATGATTTTTCAGTTAATAAAGATCACAGTATGGTTGTATAGATTAATGCTTGGGCAATGCATAAGTTCAGCCATTCAATTTGTTTCCTACTGACCAATCCATACAGGTTTTGCAAAAATGTCATAATCCACTCTATTAATGGGTGCTACTGGTTCTTCTAGATGATACATGATAATGTCTGACTCTTTCATAAGTAATGTTAAACATTCACTCAAGGTAATTGATTACATGAGCCAAGGATTGCAAATTGAAGAGATAATTGACTTCTTCCATATGCAAATACAGTACCAGGCAATAAACAGACACCAGTTACATCAGTATGAAATATAATTACAATTAACTTCAGCATCACAAAGAAAATGTCTTGATTTTTTTCAATGCTTGCATGCCACTTTCTGCTTTCTGCTAGATTTGTAGCATCTAGAGAGAACTGGTGTGGATTCACTCCCATGGGGCAGAATGTACCTGGATGGAGCCATGCTCACATCTTGATGGCTTTGTCTTCACACCGTGTCACTTGTCATGGTTTGCACGTACTTTGCTCATTCCTGCTTGAGGGGGAATCTCTCTTGGAGTTTTCTACCAGTGGCAACATTTACACAACAATGCTGAGAAGGTTTTGGAACAAGTTGCCCAGGGAGGTTGCACCGTCTCCATGCTTGGATATTTTCCAGACCCTGCAGATATAAAGCCCTGAGCAATGTGGTTTGAGCTCAGAGCTGACCCTGCTTTGTGCTAAGACCCCTTCCAATGTAAATTATCCTATGAACATATGACAGTGAAGGGGAGGTAAGCAGAGAAGAAAGGAAGAGCCTGAACAGAAACTGCATTTTGAGGATGTTGAGAATCAGAGATTTAAATAGTAGGAAATGGTAGGGAAGGATCCCATGGGAAAAAGAAACATTGAAAAAAGATTTGTAACTGAGGAAATGTTCTTATCCACCTCAAACTGACTTTCTGAAAAAAAGGCAAAATAAAGGGAGCAAACAAGCAGCTGATATTGGCTTTTTAGAAACAAATATTGCATTTCAGTTTTGACTACTATGACTCCTTTCTGCTTGTCTTTCTCATTTCCCTGACAATAGGTAGGAATTGCACTACAGCCAGCAACAGCATCAGTACTTGTGAGCCCGCAAAGAAAGGAGCCTCCTCTTTCTTAAAATCCTCAGCCTTGAAGCTATGCCAGGCAGGACACACTGGGGCTGTGTGTGTGAGCAGGCTGAAAGCCCTTTTTCCCCCAAAAACTGAAGAGCTAGAATGAAGGCAAACTTGAAGAAAACATCTATTATGTTCATGTGGGCCATGTTTCCTTGGCATGTGGCTGAGAGCAAAACAGGTTCCAACAAGAGAGACAAAGGTCCCGGTGTTTTAAAGAAGGTACACAGCTATGTGTCTTCTTGAATAAATACATCGAATCATAAAAATAACCCAGTCTGTAAACATTCCTTTGTAATGCTCTGTGGAGGGACCTGGTTAGAAGGACCAAACCCCGTTCTGCACGTAGCATGCAGTTCTGCAATGAGCCATATTCTCACTGGATCTGTCCCCTAAGGTTCTGACAGAGCCTTAGGAAAGGTACCTGTTGCTGCTTTGGCAGAATCTCCTCGTCTGGGCAGAGCCTGTGTACAGATGGTACCGTATCAGTAACAGCAATTATGGCCCTTCCGTGGGTGATTTGCAGTTCAGGGCATGAACAATAAAAATTTATGGGAAATAAAAACAGACAAATGAATCAGAGTTTGGGGAAGGAGCGGAGGGGAGAGAAAAAAGGAAGAGAAGAAGGAATTCAATATGCAGAGAAGTGCTCCAGGTGTCACAAAGCAGCATGAGACCCAGGTCTATAACCTGCCTGCAGGAATCAGATAAGCTGCTCTTCCGCAGACCCCAATTGCCAGACATCAAAAGAAAAGCATGAGATTAGAAGTATCTCTGTGACTGTGCTGAGGCAGTAACACACATTTCTGAAAGGATTTGATGCTACTACACTCCTCTTTGCAAAGCAGCTGGGTTTATGCTTTTCCTCGCTCCAATAAGGAGTCTGCTGTGGAGAGTACTGGCCTCACAGGGTTTCTCCTTCATAAGTTTCCTCCCTACTTCTTGTTCAGAAAACTACCCTCTTCCCCAAACAGTGAAAAGCCGCTGACATCCCCCGCGCAGAGGAAGTGTTAGGAGGGAAATAAGATGGTGTTAAAACCTAGTCATCCAGAAGAGCTACTCACCCAGAAATCATATGGAAGTTGTGAATTGTTTGTCAGCATTTGGGAACAGGTAATTGCTGTTTCTGTATCTGAAGGGGATGCAAAGGAGTTTTAGATTTGCTGCCTCTCCATTTGTCCCTCATGTTCCTATGAAACGGGACTTCCATTTATATTGATTTGCCTCTGAAGTGGTCACATAAGCCATTCTTCTTCACCTCAAGGCTATGGAACTCATAGCCAGACTTCATCCTTCTGTCTGTCCTTGGTTGTCCTACTTGGAGTTTGTATATGAAGCATTGCAATGACATGCCACAGCCCAGGCTCCCCATGGGACAGCTTTGAGTGCACAGGAAATGAACACCCCCTTTGTCACCTTTCATGACAGAAAGGATGGACAGGAGAGACTGTAGGTTAGAAGAGCTGGTCTGTGGTTTTTGCAGTGGCATCTCTGTTGGTAAAGGGGCTGCAATTGTTTGTTAATAAATACTGTTTGAATCTTTGCATGTCACTGATCATAATCCCAAGCACAGGATCACATGTGATAAATGTGTGTTTTGTCTGCATCCTGCACCAGGCAACTACAAGTTAATCAACTTCATGTTCTTATTCACATTTCGGTCTGTCTAATGTTTATGGTTCTTGCAATCTGCTCAGAGTTTAAGCTGCTTACTTTCAAATGCAGCCTAAAAAGCTGAAACACTCTGCTTGCAGGACTGTGACTACTTCAACTTTATGGCCTGAGATAAAAAGTCCTATCCCACTGAGCCCCTCCTAGGAGGCTGTTAATATTTAGGGCATTGTATTAAAGATCTCTTACATCTTTTACTAGTGAGTCATAACCTGTTCACTTGTGGGAAAATGATCTTGCCAGTTAGTAAGTATCTGATTTGCTGCTTTTCCAGTCTTTGAGAGGTGTCTGCTCTTTGTTTCCAGGTGGTTGTCATGATGGAGGCTGTTCACTGCAGGAAAAGCAATAATTTAACACATACTGTAATGCAGCGCAGTAGCCCAGAGTATGATGATACTAGCTGGAGAGGACAGGAATCTTCTAAAACAGAAGAAATTTACTTTCTGCATGAATTAGATAAAAAGGTAATTTGGGGAAGCAGATAGTGCAATTAAATGTTCTTTTTTGGTCTTGTATTTTTTAGGCAGTAGAAGTGGAGGCAGAGGAGATGAAGCAACCTGGAGTAAGTAACTCATGGAGCAATGTAGAATAAAGAGGGCATTAATCATCAACTAATCCCTAGGCTCCTAACACACATACACACATATTATACAATTGCTTTTTAGACATACATATACACTTTCAAAAGCATGAATATTATATTTAAGGTACTTTCTACAAATATTCTTACCTTCTGTTTTCTTCATGTCATTTCTAGCTCTGCAACGGTAAATTGTTGAGGATGCTGAGGCAATTTATGGGCACCTGTGGGCTCATAAATCTTATGTGCTTATCCTAGAGATGTCTCTTCTATGCATGCTATTTTAGGCAGTATCTATCATCCATCACTGTATGGTTAAAAAAAAGAACTATTGTACCAAATCTGGTCTCTGACAAAGCAGACACAGGCCAGCCCTGTAGTGATGGCAGCTGCTAGGTGGTTTATTACAGAGGGCAGAATGGAGGCTCGTGCGCTGTGTGAAAAATTTACACTTCTTCAACTTTCGCCCCTTCTGTGAATTCTTCAACTTCTTCAGGAAAAGAAAAAAACAACAAACAAAACAATTTTTGTAACAGTTAGGCTTTCAGGAAAGGTCAACCATTCATATCAAAGTCCTAGTGATGGGTACTACACTAGAAAGCATTTCAGAGTGATTTGAGTCAGCAAAGCAATGTGGAATATTAATAATGAACAACAGTTAAAAACAATGAATGTCTTTGGAGGAGAAATTTTTCCATTTTGGGTAACCAATTTCACCCTCCTTCTTAGCCACTCAGACTCACAAGGACACCTCTACAGTCAGAGAGAGACAAGTTGCTTCAGGGGAAAACTGAGGATGACACTGCATTAGTAACAGCTCAGAAATGCAGTTTAGATTGTTCCCACCTACTCTCCCCTATTTCAAATGGCGTGGTCTCTGCGCATGGATGACATTTGTCCGAAACATACTCTAGCCACTATCATGCATTCAGTTTATAAGGACCTAAGCTGAAGTTAAACCCTGAAATGCACAAAGCATGAACACTGGGTCCTCAGCACCAACTGTTTTGCTCTACAGACCCATTCCTGCCAAGTTGTGCTACTGACTAATGCAGAGATTAATGACCAAGTTAGGTACTGAATCACCTTTAGGGTTTTCAGCTCCTCAGTACCTTCCTGCTTCAGAATTACCTTAGGTTAAGCCTAGCCACCCAACTCAGGCTTCTCAAGCTTAACACTGGAAGTGGAGAGTGAAAATACTCCTCCCATCTGCATCTCTGTTTACAAATGAGACTCCCACACAACTGAGGAGTCCTTCCTCCTTTAATTAAACTGATGAGTTGACCATGGTGAGTGGCTACACTGAATCTTTTAACTTCTTATGAATTCATGACACAAGCAGTCTCTCTGCTTGACCATTAATTTAAATACTTATGCAAAATCTAGGGTTATTTGATGCTTTTCTCTCTTTCATGCAGGTTTATAATGACCTGAAAAGCATTAACTCAATGTGAGGTCACAGAATTATTTTAGCTGTGGATCAGTTGCTTAATAACAGTTTTCTTAGAGTCATGTAATCATGCAGGCTGAAAGGCTCAAGCAACGCTTTCATTTTATGCCTACATAATAGTGGATTTAACTATTTCTATGCACAAAAAGGAGAAATACGTTAATGGGAGATTTTCAGTACTTGGGTTTACAGTGTCCAAAACATACAGAGAAGCATGTATCTGCAAAATAATCAACTAGTTCTGTTAACTACTTTAGAAATCAAATGCTGTTTGAAAGTCAAACATCAATATAGTCACCTCTTATATAGTCAAGCAGGATGTCACTGTGTTTTACAATTACTAATTAATGGTTTGTCTTTCACTATATTTTAAGTCAATTAAATAAGTTTATAGGCTGCAGTAGGGAAAAATGAATACATTTATTTTTAGTCATAAATTTTAATGGATAAAATTTAGACTGATTATAAATTGAACTTTCTTCTGATGAAATATTAAATGCTCCATAAGCAAAATATTTGATTTTTGACATTACTGTGATACTGCCTGTCTTTTTTAGTCAGAAAATATTTAAGATTTTAAATAGGACAATGCATGGGTAAAATGTTTTAAAAAATTGCAAAACTAACAGAATATATTCCTGCCCCATAATAAACAATTGTTGAATGATGTTTATTAAAATTGGCTCTCAAGTGACAGTTAATAAATGCATAGTTCTATTATGCATGCTAAATTCAGCATTCCAAAAACTTAAAAGCAGATAGATCAAAACAGCAGAGATAAAAAAGTCACAAAGACAAAATACAGCAACACCAGTAAAAGACAGGGAAATAATTCAGACTTAAAAATTACTTATAATTTAGTAACTTGTAGCAACAATTTATAGAACTAAATTAGAGGCAAATCAGAGTCCTTCTGATGTTTTAGATATGTGACTTCTCTAGTGCATATAGTTTGATCACACAGCAGAGGAATTCACATTACAAAGTCCCCTTCAAAAAAGCGAAAAACACAGTTTCTCTATGGTTCTCTATGTTTCTGTCTCCAGGTTACACTTATTCATGGATAATGAATGAAGGAAAAAAAAAGGTACAATCAAATTCAATTATTAGTCTTTTTTAAATAAAACCCCTAAACATTTCTTCAGTACCTGGAGAAGTTAGATTGTCTGTGTGAGGTGTGTTTCGATGTATGTTTCACGTATGCCCAGACCATCACACAAATACTGGATTTAATGGGCTTTGTGTCCTTTACCATAATCACTCTGTGGGCTCTTTGATATTGCATAGTTTTGATGTGATGACGGGAAGAGTTGCTTCGACCATGTATTTTCACCTCTGTTTCTAAAAGGTGAAGGGCAAAACTTTTCATCAAGGAGCAGTTTATCTTTAATTAGGAAAAATATAATTAGGCATTATCACCTAATTACTATTACTGATAGAGAAAATCATATTTTCACAAGTAGTGACCCATGCTGTATTATCACTCTGCTGTTTACTGCATAATGAATCTGTATTTGTGTTTGGCAGCTAGCCAGCAAAAATTAAAAGGTAATCAACATGCTTCTCTGCAGTCCGGTCATCAAAGTCACTAACTTCACAGATGAGTAAATAACAAAGTCAAGTTGTGATGTCCTAACAGAAACCCTTCTTTAGGAATAACTATATTTATCTCCTCTGTCAAGTCATCAAATGGTTCTTGAAATAACCATATACAAAAAAACTTTGCAAAATAGATTAGAAGAACTGTGCTATACATCTGGTGTTGAGTTAAAAAACAGTTTAATGTCTCAAGGCACCACCACGGTAGGATTTTATACCTGCAAGTAATCATCTAATACACTATTATACAGTTAAGGTAATGTGTTAATAAATAGCTTGTGCAATTTTGGGAAGCAATCTATAAAGGAATGTTAGATATACAGTAGGCACGTACTATAATACAAATAAAACCCAAAAATCCTAGAAAAAGCATGCTGAGCACCTTTTGGTATAGGTTGAGTTTCTTATTCTAAACACTAAGTAAATCTTAACTTACAAAAGGTAAAACTGAAATCTTATAGTAACTGCTTCTTTAAAGTGATTTTCCTGGGTATTTTCCTCTACATCACAGGATTACTCTTAGCGACAGAGGACTCTGGTACTGGCTGCAAAGGGCTATCTTGCTCATTCAGTTGTGCGTTCAAGTTTTCAGAAGTTAGGAGAGAAGAATTAAAAACTATTTCACTTAAGTCTGATTTTATGGATACCAGATTTGGCTCTTGAAAACTTAATGGTTCTTCTACTAACACCTGTGTATTTTCTCGTGTCATTCCCATATCCGACGGTGACTTTCGTTTCATTCTTGTGTATGATTTGTCTAAATTCTCCATGCCTTGGTCAGTTTTCTGAAATCGCCCAAAGAACCAGATGAAGAAACCAAACAAAGCAAAAGCCAGCAAACTTGGAATAAAAGCCAGGCATTTGACATCAAGGCTAGAGCCTGTGAATCTGCTGTGCAAGAACATGTCTCCTTCAGCATAGGTCCGGTTGGTCAATGGGTTAGTGTTATTTGATCTCCACTCCCAAGATAACTTAGTTCTATTAAGATCTTTCAGGCTTTCTGAGTCCTTCACCGTGTAGATCTTCTGCCCAGGACCAATATATTGACCATATTCATGAGGTTTGTAAAATATTTGGTTCTTCCACATATTCAGATCCAAGATCAAAACAAGGAAGATAATTCCATAGTTAAACCATTTGCCTGTTTGGGAAAAGAAAGTCCTGTCATCTGATACATCCATACAGTCATATGTTAAAGCTACTCAGAGAAAAAAAATCCTTTTCTTATTAATCTGTAAAGCAAAGTTGTAATAAGATTTCCACTCTAGTCAGATTTATGCTGAATATCCCTTAGTATTTCACAATTACATCTGGGCACATCATAAAATAATTTTGTCACAGAGCCCCAAGGCTGCTGGACTGTAGACATGTGTTGGCCAAGGTGTAGTAGCCTCTCGTTAAGTCTGCCAGCTTTTCCCTTGACTGCTGCTGTGTTACAGGACTTGTGCCTGGGTTGAATCAGAGCCACTTGAACAACTTCCACTTCTATTGCCAGTCTGGAGAGGGAAAAAAAATATTGCCCAAAAAACCAAATCAGTGGTGGAAAGTGTTCTGCTATGGATTTGCTGTGTCTAAGGTAGCTACATGTGTATGTAAAAGGAAGCAGAGTTCACTTGTGCGTTCCAGAGCTCTTCTGGACTAACACTGACTGCTGTCCCCAAGCCATTTCTATCCCGCTGCTGATTTT
Source organism: Scolopax minor (assembly GCA_028566535.1). Taxonomy (NCBI): domain Eukaryota; kingdom Metazoa; phylum Chordata; class Aves; order Charadriiformes; family Scolopacidae; genus Scolopax; species Scolopax minor. The sequence continues at coordinate 33,335,446 of JAOXNG010000001.1, read as the reverse complement.
TTTGAGAGTAAACTGCATGGGCACGGCTTGCCTGCTGCTGGATATGTAATTTCATGGAAATGAACGAGGGACCTGATGCCAGGAGTAGTGTTTTCTTTGTCACGCAGTATTTGCCAGCACATAAAACTCATTCCGTTAGCTGACTTTTGTGTAAAGCCGTTATTTTCTCAATGTGTAATTAATCTGTTTTGAAACACCCTCATGGCTTGGTGTCAGTTTCCTCATAGTCGCATTGGGTCACAGATGGCAAGGGAGAAGGGAAGAGACTACCTTTTGCTTTTTTGCTAATCAGATTCACAATTTCTGTGCAATTGGGTGGTTTCATGCCGTATGAAACCACTGCATACTGCCGGCATGCAAACTTCACACATCTCTGACCTCTTTTGAACTTGCTAATTCTGAAGCTTTCTGCTCTGCATTTCAATTGTGCTTTGATTATGACTGCTTTGAAAGAACTGTGCTTTGATGGAATCTCATATGAGGCATCTCTCTTGAAGCGAGTTAAAACCTGTGCTTTAAAACATGATGTTTGCATCTTGATTGATACTGAGACACGGTGAATTAATCTGTGTTTAGACCCGAGGGGATCTTCTTAATGCAGGATTACTCTCTGCCTGAAAGACCTTACACCTGCAAGGAAGCACAACAGCAGTGTGGGGCTTGTGGGTGTGCATGGAAACTCAAATCTGTGCTGTCCACATATGTATTTCCATAAATACAAGCAAGGAAATTTCTAGACATCTCTGGAAGTTAATAATCTGGGCTACTAAACTGTGCAGAAGATTACTGGAAAGACTGTTAACTTGGTCTGGCTGAATGAGCTAGGTTTGGATTCAGAAACATGCCATGATTTGCTCAATATCCTCTACGTCTCAGTTTCAGCACAACTTTTGCTGAATGCAAGATTGTCAGGTTTCTGTGATTTAGTTTGCAATCCTGTGCATTGCGAAGACGAGTGGAACTATTGATTGAGTCAAGTAGGAGGATGAAAAGTGGTGTGGCCAGTGGGAACATCCTTTGAGGAAAGAGGAGGACAAATGCTGTCTTTGGACTTTGAGTTTTGAAGACTGCTTAACACGAGCAGTTGTCATTAAGTTCTCGCCGTGTAAATATGTGAGTTGATACATTTGCGTTTCTGTATCAACTGACCCCAAGGAAGATTCAAGGCAAATCAGTATCTCTGGCTATTTCTTAATGGATTTTGCTGACTTTTCCTCTGTTGTTTATTCTGTTTTGATTTCTGTTACAAAGTTACTTTTATATTTGGTATTGTGGTTTTTTAAGCTTTACAGACCAGATGCAACAAAATATCTTAAGTGTGCACAAATACTGAACTCTCACCGAAGCCAATGGCATTTTAGCATGAGCTTTGCAGAACTGGGGTGTAATGTTAAACCAGTAAAGAATGAGATGAAAAGACCCACCTTTCCATGTTTACTGCCATCATAGAATAAGTACAAGTATTTTACACACAAAGTAAAGCCCTCTAACATGGTGGTCATGACTGTTTTTGGCACCTTTTCTGCCACCTCGTGTACATCTTCCAGACTTCTGAGGTCTTCGTGTGACCTAGCCCTGCTGTACTACAAGAAGCTCTACAATCTGCTGCACATAAATTGAAGTGTTTTCATTTGTATATTTGACGTGGCTTCAGGTACTCTGAAATGTAAAATTGAGGCAAAACATTGGGGGAAGCTAAATCCAGATGTTACAGACTTATCAGTGGAAACCAATCATCCCCATTTTACACATGCTTAACCTGATCAGCTGTTTGAATATGGAAGGAATTTCCCAGAGCTCTCCTCTGGTTTGGATAGCCTGTGGAATGAACCTTTTCTTTCCTCCCAGTATCAAGAGTAACCAGTGCCTGCAGACCAGAGAAGATACCAGCTAAGCTCATTTAATTCCTGTTGTTTCCCTGTGTCATTACAACTAGTTTTTTGTTTTGTTTTGGGGTGTTTTTTCCCACTTTGTTTCCTTTTGGTTATTCTATGAAATTTGCCGTGCAGCTGACATTGGAAATTATCACTGTATTTTTAGGGTTGGCTTATCTGTTCTCCCATTTCCCAGAAATGTTCAAAAACATTGGAAACAGTGATCTTTACTGAAATACATATTTAAGTAAATTGGTGCTATGTTTAAAACTTCAAACTTCAGCAGAGCATAAACTGCAACATCGACTTCTGCTGCTGTACAGTATGTCCCTCAATTGTAGGTAATCCTTATAAACCCTGAGCAAAAGACCATGAGAAAGGGGAAGAATAAAGGCTTAAGAAACCCAGTGGTCTTAATTGACAAAATAAACCACCCAAGCTTTTACTAATGTATTCTGCAGGACTGTAAGTGCAGTAGATACGAAACACTTCAGTCTGCCCAGTGCTAAATTAGGGAGATAAGAGCTGCTGTTCAGAAAAAAAAAAAACTTATTGCAGGCTAAATGCTGTAGCCTCTTGTAATTGAGTTCCTGAACTTGTCCTGTTACAGGGCAGTGAACTGTAAAAGGTTTCCGATTGGTTTCATGAAGCAATGTTGTTGTCTGTAGCTTATTTTCAGTTGATCCAACTCAAAAAGAGTTAAAAAATTATGTTAGTCATGGGAAAAATAAGTTTGCATAGCCTTTCTGCCTCTTAACGTCCATATTCCTTCTTTTGCTCAATTATAAAGGATTTATGACACCATAGCATGTTATATGTTGTTCATGTGCATGTGCACATAATGTTCATTATGACATTATGGTTTTGTGCCCTGATTCTGCCAACAGGCCTGCAAGGGTGAACCTTTGCAATGGGGAGAGGAGTCCTATGTGTGCGACCCTAAATTTGCTCATGTGCAATCCCTCATGTAACCAGTGGCATCAAACTGTGCAGCACCAGAGTCCTCATTCCCTTTGCCCGTGAGCTTAATCCCAGTGTCCGTGGTGAAGGTTTTACCATGAATCACTCTGCTAAGGTTTTTATATGCAGTTGCAGGCTTTAATGTTGGGTTTCTCACTTAGTGGTACTTTGTTTTTCCTTTACTTTAAAGAAACCTTTAAGTTTTCTGTTGATACTGGGGAGGCTTTTTTATGCTTTTTTTATTATTATTTTAAACCTTGTCTCGCTGCTGCTTGTCAGAATTAAATGAAGCAGTGAGAAGTTTCAGGTTGGAGAAGGTGCAAAGTTTTTTGCTGTTTCTAGGATCAAGAAGGCTAAGGAGTTATTGATAACTTTTCCAGTTCTGGAGACCTTTGAGGTGGTAAGGCAGAACAGAAAGATTGTTTTCTAATTAAAGATTAATACTATGTAATATGTGAAAGGTTTTATTGTGGAGGTTAAATACCCATTAGAGGGGGTTTGCCTGCTGTGGCCTGAATTGGTGTGCCTGACAAATGTGGTGAAATTTGGAATCTTGTCTGAAATCGTGTATCTGCTCAGGGATCTGTGGTGCACAAAGGAGTAATGTGCGTTAAAAAAAAAAATAAAAAAAAAAAAATCAGGTTTTGAGAAAAACTGAGGGACAGCAGAAGTCTTCTTAGAACTTCCTCTGTAATCTAATAGCATTTGTCTTCTTTCTTTGGCTCAGCAAACACTGTCAAATTGATTGTCGCTCTCGTGTAGCAATCAAAATGGTCTCCTGTCAAAGCTTTTGTAGACTTACTAACAAACAGGCAAAGGGGAGGATAACCAGATCCTAAAAATAAAGGAAGTATCTTGCTCAACACATTTGGCTGTATTTAATTTATATATCTTGTATTTTGTGCGTGGGTGAATGTGTAATTATAATCTGTGCCCATTCATGAATGCAGCTATATGCTCTGCTTCCCTCCCTTTCTTTTCCAATAGACCAAAGCCCCTGACCAGGAGATCAAATGCTGGGCTGTACGTATGGAAATAGAGCCGTCATCCCATAGCACTACTGTTTTAGAATGTTCCCATTCATTTGTTGCCTGGTATTTGGCCAAAAAATTTATTACTAATACAAGAGAAAGAAGTAAATTTTCAAGAGCCCAAATCAGAATGTAATCTGAACAAAAGAACAGCACTGCTTTGACCCTAGAGCTCTTTTCAAATTTTGCATAAAATGGAAGAGACGCAGCATCTTGGAAGAAATCACAGGGATTCTTTGTGTTGGAAAGTGTGAGGCAAACTAAATAGATTGAAATAACTTCTGTTATATTTAAAGATAAATATAATGCTACAGGCAGAGGGAAAAGAAAAAAAGATTATTTACACTTCTGAGCACTCAGGAGGTGTGAGAAATCTGTAGTGCAGGGCTTGAGCAAGTACTTAGCTAAAAATAACCTGTCCAAAACTGAATTACTACTACTATTACTACGACTACTAATTTCAGCTTCAGAATAATTTGCAGTCTTACATTTGTCATGTAACAAAATAAGAAATATATCAGGTGCAATTTCAGATTCATTTGCAATATGCTAATGTACACTAAGCACAGAGTAATGGTTAACAAATATATAAATGTCTATTAAAATATAATGTCAATCTGTTATCGCAGTAATTAAAAAATAGTTGTGAGACAAATCCTAAAATAAATGTGGCATTTTAAAGATGCAGAAGTAGAGGTTAAAGTGGTAACTGTTCTGAAGTACAGCTGAGGATGAAAAAATGTTCTTTGAGTCTGGAGAGTACATGGAGAATGTCCATCTGCTGGCATCAGAGATGGCAAGGTTTTTGTATGCTCACGTACTAAATTCATACAACATTATTGCTTAAAAATTCTGGTACATTTTTATGATCCTTTGAATATACAACTGGTGCCACTAGGAGAGTGTCCTTGCTTAGCAGAGATTTGGAGAACTTATCTTGTAAAAGGAGCACAGTCGAATCTCAAAAGATTTCTTTTATTCAAATGTAAAACAAATCTTCTGTGTGGACTGAGTCCAAATTTTACGTTTCAACTTGGCTTTAAAAGTTATCCATGTGAATTTACGAATTGAAGAACAATAGTACATAGCAAATTGTACAACAACCTCAGTCATTACACTGTAAGAAAAATATATTTGCACTTTAATGTTTTAAAGCTGGTGAATTTTGAACCCCACCTCTTGAAAAAATGTCACTTTCTTGTTTGAAAGCATAGTAACAAAATCAACCAGTAGGATATTAATTTTTTATCTAAATTTTTACCTATTTTTTAAAGGAAAAAGCAATTATAATGGAATGAGAAAAATTTGAATGCATGAAGCAATTGGTTACAGTAATTTGAATGTCTGCTGCCAAGTGTGTAATAGTTCGGTGATGTTCAGTCATCAAGACATTAACGGACTTCAACGTTTTCTTCATCTTTGGTGAACTGTCCTGATGCCAGCAGTCCTTTGGCCAGCAGAACCTGGGTGGGAGGATATTTCCTAGTCAGAGAGGTACTGCTTATTTGTCAGAAATAGCTTGTTCTGCTCCTATTGTAGACCCTGAGTGTCCTCACCTGCTGTGTGGCTGTGGTTAGTTGCTTGGTTTCTTTAGCTATTTCTTTTCCATCCTAATACTCATCTGAGTATCCATCTCCATCTATCAATAAGTCTTTGACAAAGTCTTTCCCTGGCCTGGCCCCAGCATGGATTTTATCCCATGCTTGGAGTCTGCAGCTACTATCTTAATGCAAAGTATAATATCAAATTTTGAAGACCTTGACAGGCTGCGGAATTGGGCCAAAAGGAGTTCAACAAATGGCAATGGCAGACCCTGCAGCTGGGGAGGTATGTTGATCCCAGGGCAGGCTGGGAACCTGCTGGGTAGAAGTCAGTTCTGCAAAAAATGGGCCTCAGGATCCTTGTGGGCAAAAAATGGATTTGAGCTGGCAGTGTACCCTCACAGCAAAGAAGGCCAATAGCATCGTGGGCTGCATTAGCAAGAGCATTGCCAGCAGGTGGAGGGTGGTGATTCTTCACCTCAGCTCAGAAGTGGTGAGATGTATCTGGAGTGCTGGGTCCATTCTGGGCTCCCCAGCACACAACAGACATGGGCTTACTGGATTGATACCAGCAAAGAGTAATAGAGACGATTGAGGGTTTGGAGCATCTGTCATGTGAGGAGAGGAGACTGAGACC
>JAOXNG010000001.1:33258625-33271846 GCA_028566535.1 Scolopax minor | reverse complement strand
AGTGTCCATCCCTACAAAATTTTGGGACCCGACTGGATAAAGCTCTGAGCAGCCTAGTCTCAGCTTAGAGCTGACCTTGCTTTGAGTACGAGACTGGTTAACTCCTCTGATCCTGAATTCCTGCTTGAATTATGCTGTGATCCTATGCTCCTATATTTTCCCTCCAGTAAAGGAATCCCCGTAGCCAAGCATGTAAGTGATACATCATTAACATTTTCAAAAGAAGTATGATCTTATCATCCAACAAGCAATCCTATTTGCCTACAGAAAAAATGTTGAACAATGATCCTAGACACAAACAATAAAAAAGTATTAAAATTCCTCCTGAAAAATATGTATGCAATCACAACAGAATGGGATTTTTTTTTGTGGATAGGACTTCTGAATTTCATCTGATGCTGTTGCTCCAAGACTTTACAAATGCAAGCACTCAAAACTTCACTTGACATTTACAATAATTGCAATGTATAATACTTTTTGCAGATCATTCAAGAAGAATTAATACCAACTCTAAAGTCACTCTGGAAATAAAAGTTAATATGCATGTTCTTCCACAAGTTGAGCCAGTTCCACTATAAGGCTCACACATGTCTTCTTAGAAGAGAAAGAAAAAACATATCCAAATTCCTGTGATTTTGATCTCCTGCTAAGTTAACCTTTCTAAGAATAGAACAGGGTGTGAAAGTAGAACGAGCGAAAAGAAGCTAATAAAGAGACTCACCAGAATACATCTGAAGGCCAGTGCTAGTCTGATAATTATATGCCCATTTCTGCGACAATATGAATATAGTCATTTTCCCAGTGATAGATGAACATGAGGAACTTCCAAGAAGGAAGGAGAACAAGAAAACTTGAGAATCATTATGGCTGAATTAACTAAGATGCCCAGATACATATTTGGGTAAACTTAGAACTTGTTAGGAAATGTTTATCCCCCTCAAACAGAAACTTTTCATATTTCAGAAAAAGCCCTGTGTTCTATCCTGAGACTAACCTGCACTCTCTTCCATCTTGTTATAGTAAACAGAAATCAGAATAAAGATAAATCTTGAAAGTAATAGGGAACTCGTCAAAGATGCAGTAAAGCCAGACTGAGGCTTCTCCCCTTTCCTCCCCCCATTCAGAAGTGCAGGGGCTCAGATTAACATTCATCCAAGAGGATTTGATCACCATGGCACTGGCTGCTCTGAGGAGACTGAGTCTCTCACTAGTTTTGATCAAGAATTCCTTCCCACAGATAAGAAAATTTCTCAATGAAAGTTTAATCAAAAGTGATGCATTTCTGAATGTTTCACTTTCGTGAAAAAATACAATAATTAAAAAAATTTTGTTGCAGGTTTCCCAACAAGGTGTAAGCAAAGGGCCATTTCCTCCTGAAATAATTTTGTCATCCTTTACTTTCCAGCCTTGATCTCTTCAACTTGTAATGTCTCAGAAAGTAAGACTCAGATGTGAAGATGCTCAGAATTTACCACCTCAGTCCCATATAACTGTAGATTTAAAAAAAAAAAAAAAAAGCAGCTCTTCTACCATTTGCTTTTAGCTGATTTTCTTACATGGCAGTCAGTAGTCTTTTGGTTTGCTGTCATCTTCTGTCTTTTCCCTGTTTGATCTTAGACCTGCTTCTTCCTCCTGAGCTGTCCAGTTGACTCACATTAGTCCTGCATGATTGTCTGATTTTTTTTTTGGTCTGTAACCAAAATGAATTTTTCTTGGTCTGCAACCTGTACTATGGCTTCCCTGCCCCTGGGATTTGATGGTGTCTTGGTGCTCTAGGATTCATGCAAATGGATAAGGATTCCTTAGCAGGATTGAAGGCAGGGACACAGACTACTGCTGGATGACACTGCAGAGTTCAGGCAGTGAAAATTGCCATCAAGTGGAAAAAGGCATGGTTTCATCTCTTCTGGGATATAATCAGTGATATTTGTTTCTCTGCCACTGTCTTCTCTTCTTGTGGATCTCCTTTAAGATTATAACCATCTTGCAGAATGTATTAAGTAAATAATCAACATCTCACCTCTTATGCCTATCCAATTAGGTGGTTCTTTCACCAGCGCCAGGCTACAAGGCAGGGACAGCCCTTTTCTCTTTGCAAGGAATAGCTGGGCTGAACAAAGAGCCACATTTAGGTCAGGTTAGGCATCCACCCAATTTACCATGTGGGTCCAGAGACCCACATGCCATATCAATCTTTGCTTTACTTCCATGATTATACCAAACTGAAAATAGTTTAGGGACTGATCAATAGACCCTGAGTTTAATAGGTATTGTGCTCACCTGAATTTTGCTAAATATATATTCTGTGTTTAATATTCTTTTAAACACTTTACCCAATGCTGATTGAGTCCCCTCCAGTTTTAAAGCTATGTGATCCTTTTCTTCCTGTGAAATGCTTCAACGTATGTGTTTGACAAGCATAAAAGCCTACAGGATGTCTCCCCATTGCTTAGATGATTGCTCAATCAGTCTCCAGCAAGCACCTACAGAAAGCAGCTAGAGAAATGCTTTTGGAAGGGCTATATTTTGCAGTGTCTCACTATCTCTCAAAACAGGGAACCTTTGTATCGCTGATGAGACTTTGAAACAAATCAGCATTTGGAACAGATGGAGGCACTTGGCTTCTTTGGTCAACAATCATTAGAGAGACCAGAATCAGCCAAATTTTTAGACCTCCGCAGAGCAAATAACTGCATCCATCTCACAAAGGTTGCAAAATGGAGGACAGCTTTTGGGACTGGATATAGTCTCTCAGAAGGCTTTGTGTAGTCATTTTGATTAACTTTGTTAGTATTGTCTTCCGTTTTCTCCTAGGTCATTTAGTCATTGTACAGAGATGACATTAAGTGAATTTGGCCAGTTCTTCACTGAGTTTTTTGGCATTATGTTCTTCCTGGAAGCCTTGAATATAACTGTCATCTCTAGTTAGGAGGCCTTGAAAGATGAATTTGACTTACAAACATTCCTGGGCCTTTCCATTGCTGGCAACATATTACAGAGATTTCTGGGTTTATAACACCATCAATATCTACTACAAAAAGGAAATCTATTTCATCTGAGTCAGTGGCTACCTTCATAAGTTAAAACAGATGTCTACCCTGTGGCAAGGCTATTTTAATGCTGTATTTAGGGAGGAATGGACTTTACACTTAAAGCTCCTCCAATATTGTGAAATACTATACTAGACCAACTGTTTTTTGAGTTTGAAAAGTGTTCACAAACCCCATGGCAGATGACTGTTTATTTATGAATATATCTTTTGACATTAAAGGCGGCTTCAGAGATGGATTATACATGACTGTGGTAATCATCAGTTGTACTATGAACAATAATTGCAGAATGCCACAATACTTCCTCTGCAGCCAGGAGCTCTCAAAGTTAAATGTCCATTGCTGCATTCAGTGCAGGATCTTCTGCAGCCCACAACCTCTTGAGAAAATGCTGCATCAGAGAATAAAGCTAAACAATGCTTCCACTCACTAATGCTGTAAGTAATTTTTCTGTCAATCAAATGATAGTTTCCCTGAATTTGCATCAATCTAAATGCTGAGACAAAACATTTAATTTAAATACTTAATTATATTTAGATTTCTGAAACTATACTCGCATAAAATTGGTTTAAATACAGGATGTGTATCTCTGTAGTGACTGACACTAGCAAAGGCTCTGTTGCTTTACACAAATGGGAAGAAATGAGCATATGAAGGTTTTTAGTTATGTGGCATAATTCAAAACCAGTGTTTCTTGGTGTCAAACCCACCTATTTTTTAAGGAAAAAAAAATAAAAAAGTTTACATCGTTCAGTTTGAAGAATCAAGACTAATTTCTAGCTGGACTTACCATGTGGTCCAATGTCTTCAAATCTCTTTTAGGAAGATGATAACAGAACAGCTTATGACATCAAGAAGTCTGGGATGAACTATTACCTTACCACAGGTGAAAGCTGCTTAAAATCACAGCTCCTGCTTAACATACTGTGCTGGTGATGTGTGCTTGCTGGGTTGACAGCTTGTCCCACCTAGGACCTTGACATCAATTTAATTCAAAATAGCTTTAGTTTTAGTTCATTTACTACTGAAAAATGTAATAAAATGTAGTGAATTGAAATGCTGCTTTAATTTTTGGGGTGTTGTATAATATAGTCACACCTGCTGCCAAAGCATAGTCTTAGTAATGCTCTTCCAGTTTGCTCATGTAACAAAAAGAATGATAATACTGAGCCGTGGATGTCCTAAAACACACAGCTGTCTCATAAAGCCAAAAGGTTCCTGAACAGTCCAAGGATCAGACCTTAGATGGCATCATCTATACAGTCAGATTTTGCAAATGGGTAATAGTATCTTCTTTCTGCTTGTTCAGGGAGAGACACCAAAGTTGAATCCTGTCTTTCTGAGTTCAAGGAGCTGGTTTTTTTCTTTTGCTGGGAACTACTTCAATCGCAGCAAGTCATCTCATTGCATATACTCAAATAGAATGAATGATCTTAAAAAAATCAAATGATAAAACTGAGGAGGTAAAATTAATAGTGGCATTACAAAGTAGGGGTTCATATCTCCTAAAATTGTTTAATCTGTCTACTTCCAAACTGATCAGAAAACACAAAACCAAACATACTAAGATGTCTTGACAAGACGGACAAATAGTTAAAATTTGAGAAATTTTCATATAGTCCAGGGAAAGACCTTACGATACAACTTCATCTTAGGCTAGAATCCTAAATCCATAACCAGGCAATTATATTTAAATGGTCTGATTTTCTGAAGTACTGCAAGACTCAGAAATCTCCTTTAGGTCAGATTCAAGGGACATTTTTATATATTTAGATGCTTAAAACGTAAGTATAGGGTGGTAAATTCAGATGGTTAAGGTAAGAATATTTTGGCTATGACTCATTTTCCTAGAAGGGTAAAGCATTTTTCATATGCATCGCTTTCTGAGTACACATACCTAGACCTTAATATCAGCTTTCGCTATAAGTCTGATCTTGCTGTTGTGAGGCATAATCTGCTATTGCACGATACTTTACAGTTTAGATTGCGTGCAACTTCTTCTGTCACTCTTAAAACCAGATTACTTACCCACCTATCAAAAGAAATAATGCAATCAGGTTTCTGGTACAAAATTTGCAAATATATAAATCTTAAGAATATTATTATTACTAAAATCAGAAAAATAAGCCTTTAAAAAACAGAAGCCAACAGTAAAGCTCAATAAATAGACGAAAAATGTAGTGGAAATTAAGTGGGAATAAATAATAAATAGAAAAAAACAACAGAGAGAAACATACACACAGAACCAGATTTTTTTTTTACTGAATAATGGGAAGATATAAGTCAATACTATGAAGAAAGAAATGCAGAAGTTGCAAGAGGGAAATATTATCAAAGGAAATAAAGTGTTTAACTAATTAAAATGCATATCTGTCATTGTATGCTTCAGAAACCTAATTGCATGGGTGCCATGAAGCTTATTAAATATCACCAGGGAAAAATGTCCCCTACAACTAACTGAAAAAAAAAGAAAAAGAAAAAAAAAGCTTCCAATAAGAGTATGTAAGTTTCATTGAAGACTACTGGGCTTTTACCATTGATTTCAAACAGATGAAGGTCAGGTGCTTATTTCAACATACCTATGCAAATGTTCTTTTTCACTAGAAAAAATCAATCATCTTGATTGTTAAAGTGGATACCAAAAGCCATTGACCGCAACTGTTCACACGCACAGAAGTTTCCTTAATTTTGCAACGTCACCAAGATTGCTTACCCTACACCCCAACTGAAGGTCCTAAAATAATTCTGCTTCTCTAGAAAATGATATGATTTGGGGGCACTCCCACATCATATCACTGGCAACTTGAATAATAGGGATCATATTAACATCCATATTTTTCATAAGCATTGTTGCTATTATTAACAGTTACAGATTTAACTACCAATATAAACAGGGACTTTTTTCTAGAAAAGAAGAAAATCTACTGGGACCTCTGAGGACTCCATTGCACTTAATAAAATAATTACAGTGTCACTAGAAAGTAAGTTTTGTTTCATAACAACCTTGAAACTAATTAAAGAAACAAAAGCATGTTTCTGGCTCTAGCTCAGCATTTACTTAACTCCCTTTGCTTCACAGTGCCATTATCCACCAGTGGTGTATGCCATGACTGGAACGCAAGCTCTCATTCCACTAATGTTATTGCTTAAAGAACAAAAAGATGCTGGTGTTTTCACACAGGAGATATCCATACATCTTCCACAAGTAATTACATTACCATTAATCCTTTTAAAAGACTTTGCTCAGTTGCTTTGCCAACAGCTCTAAGCTTGGGTATATGACAATCTCACACATAGGGAGCACTGGTGCTCTCTGATCAGTGACAAATTATAGAGCTGAGACCCATTAAAAGAAACAAACTCTTTATATAAGGCCCCTAATAGTTTGGTTATGTTTATTACTGAAAATAGTATAGAGAGCAAAGAATTACTGTCCCTGAAAACAGCATGTGTTCTTTTACATATTTTGCAAAGAATGATAATTATCAAAAAATAGAATCACTAAGTTTTTTAGGAGTTCCAGCATTCATGATGATACATAAAAAAAGCAGCCTCTAGCTATAGTACAAGCTTCTCTTTCATGAAAGATAAAAGCAGTGATACAAAGATATGGAATACAGGCCACATCATGCAATACTCTGATTTGAAGACCTAATAATGTCAGCATATTCAGGCTAAGAAGTTTTGCTAAATACTCAAACAGTGAATTAGTTCTGAAGACTACTTCCCATACTGTGAATGATGTCAAATCTATTAATGAATAAAAACTGTGAATTGGAATACTAACGCTGCATTTTCCTACTGCAGAGTCTACCCCTTGCTCCTGAGATGGTGATTAAAAATAGCAACTGTCACTGTATCTGTCAGTCAGTGGATCCATGGGTGATGCAGAAGGCTGTGTGAAGTGTTTTTGGACCATCAAGCAGCAGTACACAGAAAGGCTGTGAATAAATTAAACCAAAAATATAAGCCTCGGGCTGATGTGTTTGAACTTCACTGCAAACATTCTTCATACATATTTAATTGCTCCATTGAGACTGTGACTGTTCTGGAGATGTTCCAGGCATTATTTCCATTCCATTAGTACACTTGCAGTATGTGTACTCCTTAAACCAAAATGATTGATTCCATAAATGTCTTCCCACTTACTGACCTGAACACTAATTGAGGTTGTGTATAGATTAAAAGAGAGTGTATGCTTCTTGAAACCAGCCAAAATATATTGTAGTCACTGAAATATCTTGTGGCACAAGAAGAAAGTGCTGCTTCTAACTGAAGACACCAAAATGTTGCTTCACAGAAACATTTCCAGTAGTATGAGCTGGAAATTATAAAATGGGTTGAAAAATTCTGCTAAACAAGATTTTAACAGAAGTTTAACTCTAAGTGCAAATCCTGCCTTTCTGAAACATAACATAACCTTTCTTTGAAATATTATAATCACACACCAGATGCTCTCGTCTCTGCTTGCATCTTGTAAATTGATTTGCTTTGGGAGAAAGTATAAATTTTTTACAGTGCATAAAAACAAAACTAAAAAAGTTCAGATAATTTATAAATTCAGCTGCACTCAAGGGGAAAACATTAAATGTTTTTAAGGTCTTCTTCAAACCAATATAATGTTGTAAGTTGTATGAACCAAAACCTTTCCTGTTCAAGTTATTAAATTATGATCAAATTGTAGTAGTTCAAATCCTGAGGAAAAAATTCTGAAGATGTCTATAAGCGTTAACTGGCTTCTGAAAACTACAGCCAGTCTTAAATCCTTAGTACTTAAGACATTAAAGCTAAAATCATTTTTATCAGAGTTTGAATGACAAATGGCCACATTCATAATACGCCTCCTTATAACAGAGGTATGTTCATGCACCATCATCAAGCTTGTATCAGACATTGGAATAATCCATGGGAAACAAATCCATATAACACTTTATATATAAAGTCTAGAAGCATGGCTATGATAAACATCATGTGACAGAATACTGCAGAGAAGCTTAAACGAGAATTCTGGGCTGCCTTTAAAAGAAGGTTCATCCCGGGAACTAACGCACTAAAAATGGCATTGCCATTGCATTGTCTTCTTCCAGATTCACCATATGAAATTTATTCAATTTTAAGGTGATTGGTTACCACCTAAATTCCAACTATTTCAACTCAATATATAATTTAAAATTCAAATAAGACATTTTCATCTTGTTTACTGTCATTGAATACATGCCCCACTCTATCTCCTTGCCCAAGACTTATGCTTTCTGTGCAATGGGCCTTGAATATTTCAATAAGTGAGGTCAGGTCAAAGCATGCAAATAACTAGAAGCTGAATATGTGTCAAAGGCCATTATTTTACTGACACGCTACTTTGGTGAGCAGCAAATGTGCATTTGTAGATGGGAGATTTAGCATATCTCTGTGCCATGTTTCTATATAGAATTGGAATTCCAGACAGTAACCTCCCTGGGGCAGAGCTCACTTGGACTTGGGCTGCAAACACCAGCACAATGGAGGGCCCAAAGAGGAGCAGTTTTAATAGATGTTTGTGTTGAAACGATGGCCACAGGTGGTTGTTTATAGGAAATTAATTTATTAAAATTTATAAATTTATTGGTTTTTTCAGTCTGTAGTAGAGATACCTTAGGGCACTTCATTATTTAAAATTCCAACAATCACATATAAATTCAAATAAAAATTAAAACTAACCCATCTAAATGAAACATAATTAACCAACCAGAACAACAAAAAAAAAAAGAAAAAGAAAAAATATTCTGTGCATTTTACACATCATGCAGTTCCCCAGTGTATGAAAAAGCAGAAAGACCCAGGAGCTTGCACTGGAGCTAACTCAGTCACACAATCTCAAAGAGAGCATTTGTGCACCACCAGCAGAAAGCCGTATGTAGAATCTTTAAAATAAGAAATACCTTCTTCTTTTGCTCTCTTCTGCTTTTTCAGCATATCTTTGAATAAACTAAAACTGCAGTAGCAAGCCATGAAACTGAAATGAAAACCTCCTCCATTTAAATGTAGTATTTCGACAATTTCTTGGCCTTTGCCCTCTACCTTCGCAATTGTAAGATATTCTTAATGAAATTAAATTCAAATTAGTCTATGGCAGAACTAGTGGATTCTGGTATGGTATGGAAAAAAGAAATGGGGAAGCAGTGAACTAGAGTATGAGAATCAAAGCTTCCAAAAATACAGGCCTTTCTCAAGGCTGAATAGATTTTTTCCCGGCTGTTGTCACACTGCCGTTGCCTTACCCCTTCTTTACACTTTCAGCTATCATGGACAAGAAGGGTTGATGCCCTTTCCATTGCAATCCAGAAAGATTTACTCTTTGTCTGCATGAGGAGCATGCACAACCAGTGATACAAAGCAAACAATAGGAAACTGCAGTCAAGGTGTTTTTACTTCAAGGAAAAGATCATTAATTTCAGAGGGTAAAGAATCTGAAAAGATGGAAAAACTTTAGTACTGAATTAATAGTATCATTGTATATAGGCTGTTTACTGAAGCTCTTGACTTTGATTAGTCAGTATGATAAATTCATTATGTTCATTGGGATAACTTCGTATTAGAGAAAGTACCTCAAATACACATGGTCTGAAATTTTACTGGCATCTGTTATTGCAAGGACTTAGCTGCTAACTTGATTTTTTTGTGTTAAAAAAGAAATCCAGAAAAGATTCTAAAATATCAAAACATACATTATGAAACCAAAAGCTCTGCAGGGCACCTTTTGTTAACGACCTTTTGTTGTGATATTATTGATAATTTAATCTGCTCTTTTTTTAGGCATTATTTCTTTCACAATTACAGACAGAAAACATGCAATTATTTGAAAAACAAATAGAGTCACTATTTTAAAGTTGGGTGTCTTGATTAAGATCGCTGTCAGAAAATTCTTTTAATTCTTTTAATTTTACAACCTACTGATTTTTTTAAAGTAGAAAAGCAAGTAAGAAACAAAAGGAATCCTCCTTACATCTAAATGAGTTTTTTATAAAAAAACTAATTAATCATGTGTACATTCATATTTATAGTTGTGGTAAGCATATCCTGAAACATTAGTTTTAATTACCTTTTCATTTTTATTGAAATAATTCTATCCTGATAGTGGCCACAGGGTAGAGGAATGTGTAGGGGTCAGAATGGAACAAGGGGTGATGTATGGCAGAATTTAAATAATAATTTTCTGCTCCACCTTTAAGTCTAGTCATTGCAGAAGACAGTCTCATCATTTTTTTGTTCGCCCTAAATAACTGAATTTGGAGATAACAAGCTTTTTTTTCTTTCAGCATCACCAATTAGACAGTAACTTATCATCAGTACAGCAATTTTCTAGTCCCACGCAGCAGTTTGGACCTCAAGCTGTGATTTCACTGGAACTACAGTTAGTCTATTCCTGTTTGTTTGCCTGTTTGTTTTGTTTGCCTGTTTGGACCAGCAGAATGGGTTGATACAGTGGAGAAAGTTTTGCTAAATTTTACTTGCAAAATTCTTTTGATGCCCAAAACACAGCAGAAGTCATGTCATCAGGGATTATCAGAAAATAAAGAGGAGTAAAACGTTTCAAATCAGATGCTCAGCAGATGAGAACTGCTATATCGTCCTGAAACCAGTGGAAGATTTATAACTCATCCAACGTGTCCCAAGGGAGAGCGTTCTCGGTCCCCACTGTTAAACAACCCTGTTAACGTCAGTGGGCTGGTTTCACTGTGTTAGTGCTTCCAGTTACACATGAAATCCACAGGCCCTAAAATCAGATAGTTTCCAAACTGATTTTCACTGGGCACAACTCAGTTTCAGAATGGATCTGAAATCGGCATTTCTTGCAGTCTTTGCCATGATAAAAACATTCGTAGTTCTGTGTATTTCTATGGGATTTCCAATCCAGAATGTAAAAGTATCGATATTTATGGGAAATATGAGAATATGAGAAAGATGATGATTCAGGAGTTCAGCTAAGTACATCGGCAAATTCTAAGGCACAAATTTAAACAAGCCATTACAGAGAAATACAATTTAAAAAAAGTACTCCAGCATTCCAGGAAGGGAAATAATTTAATTGCTTTAATCATCACATTTATTTTACAAAACTGAATTGATTTTTGGAATCTAGCCATGACAAAGTCTATGAACTCTGGCTGTGAGCACAAGCAGCTGAAGTACTCATTTGCTGATCTCCATGTGGGCTTTCAGAGTGTGTGTCCTGCACAAAACCACTGGCTTAGGCAGCATCTTCTCCATGTGGCACGTCTTTGTATGATAGATTCTTTAAACCTTCCCCAAAGAGACTTGAGTTTAAGTTGAACTTATCATGTTTTGTGCTATGATTTTGCCAGGCCTCTGGACACTGAAGCAAGGGTGCAAAGCAGTGAATTTCTGCCTTGGTAGTCTGAAATGTCTGCCACTCAATAACAGTCCACAGTGTGCACGCTGATCTAATCGCAATACTTGGAACTTCTGTCTTTGTGTGGCTATCACAATTATCCAATTATATATTGCTATAATTTAACTTTCAGCATTTTTTCCTGCCTACATGATCACATGATGCATATTATCTGACAGCTATACTCATCCTACTTTTAGAGTGGACCCAGCCGGAAGCCTAGGTTAGCTGCAAATGATAAAGATAAAAAAATATGATTTTGCTATTAACAAATGGATTTCTACTGTAGAAGAGGAAGGAAAGGAAAACACTTAAGCAGAAAGAGGGCACTAACAGAACAAGCAACCACATCAGTGATTCTGCTTTTCTCCTGGAAAATTTTCTACAGGGACTGATTGTAGGCAGAGGTGTCTCCTGCTCAGCAAAAACTGTGGAAAGCAGATAGAAGGTGCTAAAAGAGGACTTGCTGCATCATCCTCTCCACGCTGGCCGTGTGCCTGAACTGAGGATTGCAGTTGCCTGTTTCAAAGAAAAATACTTTTGAAAACTGCTAAGGAAAATTTTTGTGTAAGAATTTGAGCTTTCCAGTTTTTGGCATAGAATGTGATTTTGTGAAAGTATTTTCAATTGGAAGGACCATTTTTACTGAAACATTGCAGACACTACACTTTAAGAAAGTTTTATTAAAGCTACATATTAGATAAAATATTTTTAGTAACTGCTCATGATGTATCTCTTGCTCGCTAACAGGGATAGAATAAAACATACCTTTTAAAAGAGGTGAAGATGGGTTGCCATATCCATCCAATTACAGGGGCTATACTTAGGGATCTAGCAATTATGTAGGAATAAAACCAGCCTCTTTTTCTAACAGGCTATCAGCTCTTGAATTGCAAGTAGATACCAAATGTAACTTATAAAGCTTAAACAGGCTGAGGAACTGAAAATATATGCTGTATAATATATATGTACTACAGAAGTTCAAAGAATTTAAAGATAAATCAAAGGTGGAAATCAAGTCTATGGGCCCAATCCTGAACCCCCCCTGTAGCTAATGGATGATCCTTTCCTCTCTTCAGTATCAGTGTCTTTCAACCAGATTGCTCTATGAATCTTTTTTTTACCACCCAGGACATGAAATGCTTCCACGTGAGAACTTCCCAGGGGAATGGTGTTTGTGCAGGGGTGTTAGGAGCTCCCTCCCTCCCTCCCCTCCACTGCTGCCTCATGTGTGTGGATGTGGATGTGCACCCGTGTGAGAGGAAAGCTGCCATGATACAGTCACTCTCCCTCTCTGTCAACCCACATAAGAAAAAACATATGTTTTTGTTTTATCTGAAGGAGTCTCCGTCAGAAAAAATTAATAGGATGGGATCATTTTATCGAACTTGAGCAAGAGAAATAACAAAACTAATCTTCATGCTAAAGTGACTTCACAACAATAATATTTTTTAAAAATCTGATATCTCAAAGCTCCCTAAGTTTGATTTTGTCTTCCTCAAACACTTTTCATTTTGAGAAGAAAAAAGTGTGTTGAGGAATGGTTTGCCTCACCATTCTTCCTATCACAGAGTGGGTGAAATGCATGATATGCAGCCTTCCCAAATATAGGCTGGCATAGCCAAGATACAAATATATTCCTTCATAAGCGAGACAGATGGGAGACTTTCACACACACTCCCTCGCATACGGATACATTCTCTCTGCTCATATAGAAGTAATGTCATGCAAAGCATCCACCTCTTGAAGTGCATTATTAGTCCTTGAATAACATGCTCCATG
>JAOXNG010000001.1:33227115-33241380 GCA_028566535.1 Scolopax minor | reverse complement strand
GGTGCTACATCGCTGGAGGGTTTCAAGGACAGGATGGATGGGTCTTGGAGAAACATGGTCTGGTGGGAGGTGTCCCTGCCCAGGGCAGGGGGCATGATGCTGACACTACGCTGTTTTTCCAGTTGATTCAGAGCTGTGATGTGCTGACAGCTCAGAGTGGTTTCATTCCATTTCACTTCTTTACGATGACTGGCACAGAGAAGCCGTAGCTTCAGAATAAGTAAACGGGAACCTGAAACTTCCTTTACATGGCCTTTTCTGTTCTGCACTTGTACCAAACACAACTACTATATGACTATAAATTCACTCAAAGTAGAGAACAAGAACAATTCTGCACAAAACAAGTTGCTCACAGTTCCTTGAAAGTCTAACTTGAAAAATTAAAACTGTTGTTAACAGAAAACAGCTGCAAGACTTGATGAAGCACTTCATAAAAACCTTCCCATGGGTCTTTACAATATTTTCTTTATCATACTACAGGGGGTTATACCACTAAAAGAATTTTCTGCTCAGCGTCTTGTGCTTGGCCAAATTTATGGGCACCATCATTAATGGGTTTTAATTACTTTTTTTATATTGAAGCTACAACCACACTAAGAACATAATCCATCACCAATTTAGAAATCCCTCTAGTTGTCTACATTTCCCAGGCAATTCTGTACTTGGGGTGCAAGCATGGTCACAGTTTTGTCTAGTCCCCTTTAAAAAAAATTAATTTGGTCTTACTTCCAGCATAACAAGTATGCATGGAAGATACTCAGTACTCAAAACTAACAAGGTGGTTTCTTAACACCTCAAATTATAATTAAAATGTAAAAACACCCGTCAAAAATTACACAAACAGAATGCGATCTCTTTTCAGAAAGCAGAGAAATTACAATTACTCTTAAACTGTTGAAGGCATTCTCAGTGCTGAAAGAAGAATGCAAAATGAAGTATATCTTTATTCCCCACATACGGAAATTTGGGGATTAATTATTCAGAAATCTGAGATCAAGAGTTATGTTGTCTGTTAAAAAGTTATAATTTCGGAGACCGTTATTGTTTCAAGCATAGTGATATTGCTGTTCCTTTAAAATGATATGATTGGCTCAGATCAGAAATACCAAATGAAGAAAGATAATATAATTAAGTTTCCCTTGATTTGCATTCAGGTTTTAAGGTTTGTATTTTCAAAAACATCTCACCAAATATGATGTCTTGAAATGGACGATAAGACACACAGTCACACAAAACTCCAAACTTTGGCTTTCAGATAAAATTCCTTCTATTGCAAAGTCAAGACAAAATATTATGATTTTTAACAACTGAGAATACTGGTTTCTTTATGTATAATAAGCACCAAAGGGGAAAGTTGGTTATTAAACATTAATAGATACAACTAAAAATGTTTCAGACTGTTCCTTGTTTGAGAATAATATTGAAGACAAGCAGGGGATAATGGTTTGTGAAGAATTCTAAAGTACTAGTTGGGTTGCTGTAGCATATTTTGGAAAAGCAGGACAGCAAAATGGGAGCTGAGAGAAATTTCTGTAACTCTAGGGACAGGATTTTACACCTCCTTCTGTACTTCTGCTGAAAGGTGTTCCACAGCCAATTTAACACTAAGTAGATAGCTGGTTTTTCAGGCTGGGAAGTCAAGGACGGCTGGAAATGATTGGTAGTAACATTGTTTCTCACATCCCCTGGCTATAAAAAATAGCAGTTTGTGACCAAAATGCTGTTATCTGAGCATAAGCAGAACTTTGAATTTTTGTTGCTTTAGGTCAATAAGGGAATGCCAGGACCTCTGGGCAAGCAGAACATTCAAAGAGAATGGAAGGAAATTTGTTCTACTTTTAAATGTGCTTGAGAACACAATACTTAATATACAGTTGTTCTTCAGACTTCTATATGACAAAGTGTGTGCCCATGCTATACTTCATTTGAAATTGAGTCTCTCTTATATAAACAAAGAATTGAGATTTTTGCAAGTTTTCTTTCCTGGCCTCATACATATCACTATCGATCTGCAAACATTCATCCCATGGGGATGCAGGATTGATGTCGTTTAGAAGAAAGCACATAACATTAGATCATAGTTGCACAGTTATTTGCCATTTGTTCGACATGTTTATTCTTTAGCTACTGTCTATACACAAAGCCATTCGAGGTCAGCTAATGGTCACTCATTAAAATATACTTTTACCTTATGCATATTCATAAGACATACTGTAGAGAAAACCAACATATTCTTTAGAAAAGAACAAAGGAGCAAAAACTCAAGGAGACCAACTTCATCTGACAAGGAAAGCTGCTTTTCTTAAAAGTTCAGATGTTACAAATTAAAAAATGCTGCCTTATCGAAGTGATGTAAAGCAGATTTTTTTCTCAGATTCTCTTTTGAACAACGATTTTTGGTCAATTATTACTTTTCATGTGGACATTTCTCAAGTCTGAGCCACACTGTGTGCACAGCTGATATGGTACAATCTTTACTCTACAGCTGGTCTTGTCGTCTCAGCTTACTTGATTAAGCATTTTAATCAGTGTTTTGCATAAGATTGCGCAACTTCTGTTGAAAATTGTCTGGCTGGTATTTAGTTGAAAGCCAGTTGACTTCTCAACATCTTACTTAGGCTTTGACTGTTTGTCATCCCATAATTTTAGAAAGGTTTATAGTCAGTACCTTAAAGCAACAATGAATGTTCTCTAGTTGTTGCAAAATTCTGTACTAACACTGTTGGTAAGCAGCTCCCAATGAAGCTGGCAAGCTGTTATACATTTAGTATAATGCCATGGAGTTTATATAACAGGATTGTCTTATTTTGCCTTAAGTTTTGACCTTTTTCTTTTTAACTAAGAAAATAAAATACTAGTTTTAGTATTGTATTTATCCCTTCTCTTCTGATTGTTTTTTTTTGAGTCACTCCTTTTTTTCAGTCAGACCAGGTTTTTGGTAGCTTTTTTTGGATAAATTAATTCTGCTTTTCCCCCAAAGCTCTCAGGAAACTGAGTGCTGATTATATTTACATGCTTGAATTAGCTATAATGTACAATTTAAAAACACCTTTATTTCATTCATCCTGTCTATGTTTATATGTTTCCCTTATGAACAGAACCCAGGAGCATTCTCATTTTAGCTTTTCCGAGTAGACCATTTGGCTGCGGTCCAGTTCTTTGCCTTGCTCTCTTAGCACAAGGAGGAAAACATCATAATTTGGGATAATGTAAGTTCCCCCTCCAGAACCCAGTCATCAGTGTCTTAATACCTTCTAGAATTTTTTATTGAAAAATGAGGAAAAAAAAGCTCTTTAATGACTAAGCATAAACAGAAGGATTTAATATATATATCTATATCTTTGCCTTATACGTGTAAAGAAAAGGCAGAAATTCAGGCAGATTGTTAGTGTTCTCAAACAATAATTGCATATTCTCAAGGGGTATGAGACAACAAAATTCACTTTATGTGGGAAAAGATAAAGATACTGTATTTACTGGGCATCCAATTTTGCAATAGGTAAATACATATTTACAGTTAATTTACTTTATGTTATATCACCTCTATATCAAATACATACTTTCATCTTTACTCAAGTCTCATTCTTCCTGCCTTGACTATATAACAGGTCATCTTTGAACCATTCCCTAGACTCCACTTTCAATGCCTCTGAGTTCTCATTGTTAATTATAATAATAAGCCCTTGCTCAAAAAAATGCATTTTAAAATTACTCAGTCCAGGACTGAGTAGCCTGCTTGTATGAGAGCACTCTGACATTGTACCTGACAACTCCATTCTACTTCCAGTTTAAAAGACAGTCAGTAAAAAACCAAAGGTAGTGCTGATGCACTTGCATTTTAACCAAGGTACATATTAACCCAGGAGGCATACTATTCTCTTAACTACTATCTAGCAGAGTTAATGGGGTAAAAACTTCAACTATAAATGACAAGTATAAATAGTGATACTAGGTATATATATAATGCATAAAGCTGGAATATAGATTCCCTGATTTATCTTGTCACATAAATAGGAAATTCAAGAACATGTCCATGCGAGTTGGCTGAAACATGGGAAAAGAAGTTTTTAGGTTTATTTATATAAGCATATAAACATAAGTCCACATATGCTTTAAAACTAGTAATATCTGTCTGTAAAGAATTTTATTAAAATTGAAATTTCCCTGTATATATTGGCAAAAATGGTAGATGAAGAATAGTGAAAAGATAACAACTCTAGCTGAAATTGGTATGATCTTAGGTCTAGTTTAAAGAATTTCTCATGTAGAAATACAGTATATATGTTAATAATAGGACCTCCTGAATCAGATGTCCAGAAAATGAAAGTTTAATAAAGACCCTTATCAGCTTTGAAAAATCTGATCTTTTTTTTATGGGGAAATGTAACAAGAAAATAGAGAGTCAGAGATGATTGAAACAAGTTCTTAAAAGAGAGCAATCGATGGAAGACAGGGAGAGAGAAGAGTGGAAATGATAAAATACTAAAAATGAGAGCACAAGGTTGAAATAAGCTCAGTAAATGGACATAATAATGTATAGTTGCAAAAAAATGGAGAGAGAGTTCAGAGTTTAAAAGTACTTGTTTACATTTCCTTTAAGAGAAATGAAGGTTAACAATGACAGGTAGATTATCCCAAGATTAGAGAAAGCTACCACTTTAAGCCAGGTATTAGAATATTTCCCAGGACATTTCAGATTTGTCATCCATTCCTGAAGTGTTAGAAAGAGAATCCAAAGAGCTGTTCACATAATCCAGGAGATCAACCCACAGAACAAGAACCAAGCCAAGACAGACTGAAGATACAACTTCTGGGAGAGGAAAGTTCAGGTCTAAGATCTCAGAGTTATCATGTTCTTGAGAGACAGATGTTCTTGAGAAAATAGATGGTACCTAAAGTTCTTAATTATGAAAGCACTACTAATTAGAGTAGTCTCCAGATTTTTTTACTTTCATGAGTAATTAAGATATCCTAAAATACACAGAATCCAGAGCTGTTGTGAATCTCGAGGTCTGCTAGAGAAACAATTTAATAATTGCTTAGAAACATATGAGCTTTACTTTCTCATATGATAAAAGTGTGAAGAGACGTTATATGAGTCTTTGAGCACCTTTGGTCCACAATGCAGCAATGCTGGAATGCAGCAAAGAAATCTCTAAACTGGCATCAATACAAGCCAGCATGTCTTCTCAGTGGACCACAATGCCATCTGCATGTACTTAACTTCAGTTCACAGGCAGCTGACTCAAAATGCCTTGGCCTCCTGAGAGGCAGGCAAATTAACTTTGATTTAAACACAGCTTCTCTTTTTACAGCCCAGGCCTGACATCTATCCATTGCACATCCTTGAGCTTCTTATGCTGGGGTTTGCACAGATGGATTTGGAATTGGGCTGGACGCTTGCTATTTTTTTCCAATCGACAAATGAAATGTAATGAAGTTAAACTGATTCATGATGTGAATTTTTAAGTACTATAAGCCTAGCTTTAAGTACTGTAAGCCTAGCTATTAGGCTAACAGGTTAAACTATGTTGTAATCCTGTATTCAGCAGTCAGCAATTAAATTTAGTTTAGCATGAGAAGACTCTCTCTCTTTGCTCTCATTCATGATCTATCAAATATTAATTTGTTGGGTCTCCTTCTCTACCAGGAGTACAAACAGGAAGGTGATTAGTACTTGTCTGTACCAGATACCTCTGGCACTGTATCTTCACCGAGCCCAGACCCATTCCAGAAGCCACAAAACTTTTGAGTTTTAATAATGTAGAACACAAATTCAAACAGCTCTGGAATGCTGTGTTGTAAAGCTATCTATCCCTGGATTTTCACACAAACGTGTCTACTGTCAATCATTTCCACCACAAAAAACAAGGCTGTGAAAGATCTGGGACAATCTTGCAAACAATTTACATGCAGAATTTGCAGGCAAGTTAGTGATCAGGCAATGGAAGGAATAACTGCAGAATCACATTCTTCAGTCTCAGTTCTAACCATAGCACAACACTCAAGGTCAGTATTGTTAAGTAATATTTCTTCCACTTTTAGTACAATTGTTTTTTCCTTTCTGACTACACCACTACCAAAACCATGCTGACAATTACTAATGATGGTAAACAGGACATATTTGGAGCTGTTACTCGCAATCTGGTGCATAGAATTGATGAGAACAATCAGAAAAATGACAATTTGCTAGCTGTTTCAGTATAACAACCAATGTAGCATAAAACCAGCAAATGAGTGTTTAATTTCCTGTGTCACAGAGATACTTATATTAAGCTCTCTTACAAGTAGAAAAAGGATGATGTAGGCTTTTGGAAAAATAAATTACTATGAAATTTGTAAAATGACATTAGTGATTAGTTTATTTTCAATAGTGATTTTTTAAATAATGCACTAAAAAGTGATAGTTACAAGTCTCATGCTAGCACAAGAAACTAATTTTATAGATAAATAAAAGGTGCATTTGCATTTTTTGTTTTGCATTTTTGCACGTATTGTTGTCCACGTGTGTATCCTATGCATAAACATAGGATGAAATATTTCATACGCATATACCTTTCTGGCGTGTACAGAGTGCTCTTAAGATCAGACTGGCAGAGACTAACAGCCTGAAAAATGAACTTAAATGTCAGTTCCACAAAGACTTTTGTATGAGCAGTAGTTTACAAACTGCAAAGTCAAATGCAGTCAACGATGCCAGGCTCAAGTTCTTGCTCCTGTCCCCAGGGCACTGGACTATCTACCGCTCTCTTACTGAATGACCCTCCTGCTTTGCTTCCCACCTGCCATCCTCACACTAGACTCACTGGGTGTCTTTTCATTCCTATTATGAATAATATTATCTAATAAATAAAACAAATATCTCAAGGCTCAAAACTTTTTATTTTGGTACAAGCTCAGGAATTCATTTTGTCCTCTGTCACTAAAGAGGGATTTTTCTCCAGTGATTATTTTGATTAGACAAAATGATCTAAAAATCTTCTTTGGGAGTCAATGAGCAAGGAAAAAATGTGCCTGCTTCTGCCAGTCTGCCTTGTCTCTACACTGCTGTCACAAATCCACTGTAATTATTTGTAATAAAATAATTTCAAAATGCTAGGAAACAAAAATGGGCGTTGAGGAAGTGCTTGTAGAAAGGAGAATGAAGCAGAAGGGAAGACACTGTGTTGCTACAGGAGTGTAACAAAAGCAAAGAACAAACTATTTTAAATGGAAGAACTAATATCAGGTTCAAGTGCATACCCAAGCAAAACAAGTAAGACCTATTTACACATATGATTTTAGCTATATCATGAAAAAGAACATTTCTGAAGGGTGCTATTTAAGAAAGGTGCTATTTATGAAGGGCATTTATGCACCAAAATTCTTACATGACATCCTAAATATATGGTATGTACACATCCACAGTATTTTATAGCAAAATGCACAATAAGCCCAGACAGCATATGTATGGTTGCTCTTTCACAATACTCTTCTGCTGTGGGAAGATAATGAAATGCACTTAAAATACATTTTGCCTCTGCCTCCTTGTTTTTGTAACTGTTGCTTAACTATTTGGTAAGTTTCATTCTGAAGTTTTTTAATTTAAATTTTGAGTGAGAAATCCTGAATTGCTATGAATGAATCTCCAAATTTTTTCAACCTCTGTCTTCTTTCACATTTTAGCTTCTTTATCTTTTTTCTGTCCAAGAAGTTTCTTGCTTTTAAATTTTTGCAGTATTTTTATTACATACATCGTTCAAATGTGTTCTGTTTCAGGGAAAATCCATTATTAGTTATTTTAGCATTTTTTAGAAGTTTTATATATGTCACTTGCAAAGGCTTTATTCTTTTGTTGTTAGTAGAGCAACAAAATTCCAGCATGAAAGTAAGTCCTGTGGTTTCTATGTTACTTTCTCATTAATTGTACTATATATTAGAAACTCATCAATAAATATTATGCCACAATGATTAGGAATAGATTAAGTTGTCAATTGGGACATGACCAGCAGCAGATTCCCATGGCTTATATTGTTTTGTGACCTTTTCCAATTACAACTAAAATAGGGTAGTTTAAAATCTGTAGTTAGCAATCTCAGATCAAAACAATAAAGTTTTTGACAGCATTTTAAGGTGCGTAGACGAGGTTCACATGAGCCATTCTGCTGACTTGTTTGTGTGGATACAATCTCCAGCTGAAGGATGGTAGAAAAAGACTGAAGAGGCCACTTAAGAAAGTTCTGCATGACCATGGCCATGTTCATTTCCACACTTTTGTTTGACCCCCACATTGTCATGGCAATAAGCACAAGCAGCTTTGTCATTCCCGTAAAATACAAAAGAAACCCTAGACAAATGATACAAACTGCATAGAAATGTTAGGGGAAGCAAATGAACACAACCCATTTAAGGCTAGTTATTTGAGTTCAGATTAACTTGCTCAGGCAGCTGTGCCTATTTGCTACACTGGAGATTTTAGCATTTGTTTCAGACACAGTACATGTCAAGCTATGGGCACATTTTGGACATGTTTTATTTTTTCTGGAGTTGTCTTTAAAGACAGACAACATTTTTCTTCCATGTGAAGACCAGTCTAATGTGGCTTACTTTTAAAATAAGTTTCCAAGATAACAGAACTTCCTGGCACAGGTCCCAAGTCTAAGAGTTGGGCATGAGAGGACAGTAAAAGCTTCAAACCACTTTTGTAGCTTTCTGCTCCTAGCGCTCTTCAAGCTCTTACTCATCTCTTAGTGTTCAGACTGTTAAACGTCCCTGTTGTTTGCCCACATCCTCAAGGCACTGTCATTACATTTTCCATCGACCAGCCAGGCAAAGGGCATCACCTCTTATACCTGTAGCTCCAGCTATAGATATGCAGACCTCATTGGAGATTCCTCACTCCTACAGAAGCAGGGAGGTTCACACACCTGGACTGATGAGTCCTAGATATGGTTTTATTGGGATGCTAATACCGAGATGCTGAAATACAGTACATAATGGAATTATAGCTTGGGACCATCCAAATGTCTATTGGAGAGTGGGCTGGCATAAGATACTTCCCACAAAAATCCAAGAGGCTGCACATGCATGAAAAGTATAATATTTTGTGGAACTGGCCTTTGCAAATCTTGTGACATTTGATGTAGAAGCAAAACCTCAGCTGTTCTACGCATGGCAGTAGAAATGGGTTTGCCAAACCAAAACAAAGATGGAGGGGTTTATGATTCACAAGGAATCTCAAAATACCTTCTGCTCATTTCTGAAGGTTAATAGCAGTTCTGACTCAGGATCTTCACGTTGCCAAAATCAGTGGAAAGTTACCATGAGAAAAGATGAACAGATAAATTCTGCTCTCCATTATACAGGTGTAAGCTTTAGGACAAACCCATCAATGTGAATGTATGGCAAGACAGATCACTATGTTAGACTGACCTATAAGAGAACAGAATTTAGCCTAAAATCTGCCCTGTTCTTCCTGCATTCTGGTGCTCCACAAGGTGTCCAGACTTTCCTGTCACAGTTTATTACACTCTCACCAGAACTGTTTGAGGGAAAAGACAAATCTGACATTCTTGGTGTCTGTCACTTGTTCCTAATGTGCAGTATGTAATGCATATAGCACAATTAGAATCAGTGTGGACAGTATTGTCAATTTAGGAACAGGTATGCTATAAAAAGTTGCTGGGAAGTACATATGAAATAGAGAACTACTAAAAAGATAAAAGTTCTGCATTCACTGAACAAAATGAAGAAAATTATTCAATTCTAATTATGGCACACAGTTTAGGAAATTAGATAAACAGTTTTAGAAATTATACCAACAGCAAAATAGTTTCTAAATACTAATTAAGGATTCTATTTAGAAATATTTCTATTTAGAATTATTTCCTTACCGACTGTATTTGTAAAACTTCAGAGGAAGAAAAATGTAACAACATCTGGTTAAAATTATTTGAAGGTAGTAATATTATATGGCTTGAATTGAAATTCAATAAAAGTATTCACCATCTCTTAAAAACATATTCTTTTATAGCTGTAAAGAATACCAGTATATTCTTTGTGTAGACTCGTCATGTGTCTACAAGAAGTGTCAAACTATATTTTTAGCAATGGAGTTTACTTAATCCCACAAGACTTTATCTTGCCTTTATGTTGACAAATGAACAAGGCTGAAATATACGGGATCTGAGCTTCTGTCAAGATACACTGTTTCAAAAGTCATTGTTCTTGCACAGCTGCTTCTTTCAAGCTACTGATTTAAAAGCAATTTTATTATTCTTCCGGGCTTATCACTGAACTCCTCAGTAGTTGTAGCTAATTGACCGATAACTGTCACTCAACACACACAGCTGTGTTTTGGCTAGATTCTCGTACTTCAACCTTCCTGTTTTTCAAAATATTCTTACGGTATATTACCAGATTAAAGGAAAAAATGCTACCTTCATTACTTGTAACACATTTTAGTTAGTAAGTAGCTGTCTGTTTCAGTCTGATTTCTTTGGTACTAATAAACAGTACATCTCAACAGTTTCTAAATAAATATTAATAATTTCAAGAAGATTAAATATGAACTTTTTATCTTAGGTTTTATTTTAGTGGGATTTTTTTCCCCAAACTGCTACATTCTTGGACTAAATTAAGCCTGGGAGCAGCCCTAGAAGCTTTCCTGTCAAACTAACAATTTTTCCAGCCATATTTAATACAATGAAAATGTTGTGCATTTGTCTATTTTAAGACCAACATAAACAACCTCTGCTAAGCCTCATCTAGAAATACTTTTTCTGAGGTTAACAGCATAGACCTGTAAATTCTGTAAAATTATATGTAAAACAATTATGTTAATCTTATCAACAGAAGCCAAATCTTGGACTCTGTCCTAAGTTTCCATCTATGTTAAAATAAAAACCTAACATTGCACTTAGAGAACTGGGAATTAAAATTCCCAGTATTGTTCTGTATCACCAGAAAAATAACAGATGATATTTTCACTGTTGGAAGACTTCCTCTGGATGACCCCATTGCACAATCAGTACAAAAGGCTGTCTTTTGTCTTACAGGGAGAACTGATCATGGATCCAGTCAACCAGTCTGATGGCACCTGATGGAACCAGAGCAATCCTAGCAATCCTCTTTGCCTGGCATCACATCTGACAGCAGGTTGCCCATCCCAGTTCCTAGAAGGCTCTGGAATTACTATGGCCCCCTGGCGTGCTTAGAGCTACCTTACCACTGGTGAAAGGACAAGTAGCCAATTCCTTGTGATTCCTTGTACTAGGTCTGGAAGAAGGGAGGGAAGAATGAAGGAAGATAGGTATTACCAGTCTAATAGAAATGTATCTACTCTCAGTCAAGGTTTTCCTGAGCCACCTCATGACAGATTACTAAGACGCAGTTGTGCTGGTATAGAAAAAAGATCGTAATTATGGGAGGGATGACAGCATTGTATTGCCTCTGCTCATTATAAGAACCATTCAGAACAACAATAAAATATTTTAATTTTAAAGCTGGGACTGGTTAGTGTAGAACTGAGCACTCCTTATTTCTACCGACACATGGAGATGTCCTAATAAACTGGAACATCTGTACAGCACAAAGGGGAATTAAGCTCTCAAATAATTTAGTAACAACCAGTATGAGCACAAGGAATATGTGATGTAAAAAAGAATAATGTTTCGCTTCAGTACATGTGTTCAAATTACTTAGCTTATTACAGATTAATCTCAGAAGCCAAACAGAATGAAATGACTGAGATTAACATGAGGAGAAAACAAAGAAGTACAAACCATCTATTTCTTTTTCAGGATTCAGTCCTGTCCTGTAGTATGTAGCATCCCTGACAGACAGTGTGAGGACAGGGACATGCTAATTCTCCTCTTGGACATGCTCAGCATTCTCTCCTTTTAGAAAGAAAATTACCAACTTCGGCATGTCTTGACTGTTTTCTTCCTTTCCAATAATGCACACAGAGCCTTGATTTCTCTCACATAACTTTAGAAGTTCAATAGCTGTGTTTAACCAAAACAGAAAGGCTGACACCTTCAGAGGACGCTCTTGAAAAGACTGAACTGGCCCTTGAAGAGAGTCTGGCCGCAGTCTCTCTCCACTGTACAGAGCGAGGCACAGAGCTGGTGACACTTTGCACAGAGTTGCTGCAGTTAAGTGCTTAAGGTAGCAAAGTGGCTTGTTGGACACAGCAACAGGAGGAAAATTCCTTGCTTTCCATTTCCAGGCCCTATTCTGACCAGCATCCTTCACAAAAAGTTCTCCTTCCTAGTTTTTAACATCATGTTGCCAGTCTGCCTATAAAAGTAAGATGCACAAATACTTAAAAATAAGTGATTTGCTAATTGCCACCAACGTAAGCCAGCACAGCAAGAACCACAAAATACTGCAGTAATGTCAGTGGTGATAATAGTGGGGTTTCTTACTTTTTTTTCAGTGCCTATGTGCGGCAACACATGCTGCATAGAAACACGATTTTGAGTAATCTGTCAAGGTCTTGTTAGCTGCTCTATCTAAAAATATTTCAAGAGTATGACATGAAAACTGTTTGTACAGAGTAGTTAGTCTAGATGTCAGACATGCTTGTGAGCACCAAGTCTCCTCTTTTTACATTTAGGAAAAGGATACACACATTTTTTTCTTAAAGCACCAATTAGTTCAATGGAAATTCAAGCAAATTAAAAGCTAAAGAAAACACTAGAAAAGCAAGGAAAACAATCAGACTACAGACAGACTGTTGTTCCTTAGTTACACAGACATGAATATAGAGCTAAATTTGAACTGTAGTTCTTAACATTCTTAATCATCAGTAAACAACTGCCACTCTATGAGCAAACTGGGGAGCACATAAACCTTAATCTGCACACATGGGACTGTGCATCCAGAGGATGTACGGGATGCACAGGGTGCAAGAAGTACTCCTACATCCAAGCCACTTCTTCTTCCTCTTCTCTGCCATCTTACTAATCAACATTTTGTTGGATGAAGTACTGAAAAACCTACTTGTCTGCAGCATCTATCAGACACAGACCTGGCCGCAAAGATCCACATGTGTGTGACCTCCAGGCTTCATTACTGCATCTCATTGTATCCAAAAATGAAAAACATATATGGTGAAAAAGCTTCCACTGCTAAAAATCAGCTGCCAGACTGCTTAGCAACACAAGCCTCTATGAACACATCATCCTGGCACGCTGGTCTCCACACAAACTCCCCCATGATTTCAGAGTCCAGGTGAAGGTCATTGCCACAGTCCTCAAAACTCCCTGTGGGACTGGCCTTAAGGCACTTGAGAGACTGCCATCCCCTCTGCAGCTATGACCTTCTCTGACAGCTATGTTCCCTTGAAACAATGAAACTGTCAGCCAAGGGAAGAGGCTCAGCAATGCAGAAGACCTAACTTTACAGAAGCTAAGTCTCCCTGAGAGCACTATTGCTCAGAAGAGAGGGAAATGACTAAATGTCACCAGCTGCAATTCTCAGACCTTTGGCTTACCTTCCCCAATAAGTTTCCTCCCCTCCCAACCAAACCCTGCAAAATGGATGGATGGATTGGGTATCAGCCATCAGTGTATAATCATTGCCAGATGTAAATACAAAAGAGACAGAAATAGCAAGATAAGTAACATACTTTAATAATTGCTTTTATTGTGTTGCTCCTAGACTAGAAAAAATGTCTAGAAGACTGCCTATTTACTCTATCGCAAATGTATTGTATATTGAGATCAATGAAAATCATTGAAAACTGAGTTTCAAGTCATTGTTCTGAATTCCCTATTTGCTGAATTAGAATTATTGGGAATTACAATTTAAGTTCTTTCTCTAGAAAGACAATGGTCCTGACCATCAGCAAAGACACTTCTTCTCCCATAAAGTGCTTTATCTTTTACATTGGGGAACTGATCAACAGAAATAGGAAATTCAAAGCAGTCTGCTTCAAAATGCTATATTTCAAACAGTATAGTGCTTGAGATGGACAGGAGCATTTTCTCTTGAGTATTTTTCAAAAAGGACAGGGAGATTCAGTCTCAGACAAATTATACCCACTTTAACAAGAGTTCTTAGCACCTGAAAGAAAAAGGGTGCAGGCTGTCATAAACATTTATTCGGATCAGATGGAACAGGTCTGAACTTCTAACAATCTTCTCATACTACCATGACGTCCCACTTAAAGCCTGAGACTTTACCCTTACCTGAGATATGATGCTTCTGTAGAAAAGTGCTGCCCAGACTTTAAAAACCTGTTAGCTGGCAGAAGCAACCGGACTGTCTATAAACCCTAGG
>JAOXNG010000001.1:33202401-33215766 GCA_028566535.1 Scolopax minor | reverse complement strand
ACAGCTATGTGGTCTTTGTTCCCGCAAAAGACCTTAGATATGTTACGGACCATGTTAATTATGCATCATTGAGATATGCCAGAAGGTTTGTAAAACAAACTACAGTGGGTTTATAATAGCAGTCATCTGGCCCATCACACAAAAAATACATGTCATGGATAGAGGACATTAGGACATTTCCATGGATTCTGTCAAATTACTGTTTGTCATAAGAACAAGATTTTTGAATCTTTGGTACTTCCAAAGACTTAATAAAATTAAGCAACTGTTGAGTCCAGATAACGACCAGGCTATTTAAAAGACAGGAAACCAGACAATCAAACAGAATCAACAAACCCATGGACTGGATGTTATTTCACAAATACTAAAGAGCAGAGAAATTGATCGGGATTTTTGCATGGGGTATCAGCTTTCTAAAACAGAATGGTAAGCTGCTGGCTGGATGGTGGCAGAAGTCTGTATAACAATGATTAATGTCATCTCCAGCTGGAGAGTAACTGTCTGCTCTGTCTGGATGTCTCAAATATCCCATGAACTCCCACATGACACTGAATGGTTTTCTGTAGGTAACTGAAAGCTCTCTGTGCAGAGTAATTTAAGTATTTAAAGTTCAATGTCTAGAGGCATTTTGGATGTCAGAATCCTTCCTAATTTGAAGATGGAACTTCACAGATCTTCCACAGATCCTGTGTCATTTATCTCAAGCATTCTAGGGCATCTAAAATTGACATAAATACATATGTTTATACATTAATTGCTGTCTTACATTTATCCCTCTAAATTTAGTTGTATATAATCTGATACTGAGAAATATTGTGAGGTATTCAGTTTGGTCCTCTAGAGGTTTCAATTTATCTGAACTATTCTTTAACTCTGTGTCAGAATGAGATGAGCCCAGTCCTAAAAATGCTCACTTTCTTTTGCGCTTTAGCACTAAAGATGACCCTGTGTCTTGACAGATAGGGCACTTAATCTCACAGGTTTTAATAACATGAACAAATGTTGAATTGCTTTAGGCAGTATAGGTATTTTTTACAGACTCTGGAAAACATGAAAATTTCCAGACTGCCCTGAAGAAAGTAGTGTTCCAACAGTGTAGCAGCAAAGTGGCCCAGTGCAAAACCTCATAGGAAGGTGAGATGAACAAATTTTGAAACACAACTGATTTCAGTCCCTCACACTCTCATACTCACAAGCCTCAAGACACATGTAAGCAGTTTGCAAGCATGCAGGCACGATTTCTGTATCCCAGTACTGTGTGCAGGGTTGCTTGCAATGACATGGAGGAGCTGGGACGTTAGGTGTTAAGCACCTCCCTACACTTCCTGGGTTATTCCTGAGGGTGTGCTGGCTTTGTTTGTAACTCATCATGCTTTAGGAGCTGACAGTGATTACTCTCCCTATGCTGCCTCACCTTTGTGAGTCATCAGAATTTAGTCCCTGTCCCTGTCTGGATGTAATCCCTGCAATTGCAGGTAGCGTTATGCTTCTCCAGGCTGTAGCAGCTCCTTCTTAGTTTATCCTTTGATGTCAAAGGCACCTACTGATGCTGCTCTGCCTTAAGGAACGCCACCCACCATGTAGGAATGTTACCACTATGCTGGCATGGGCACCAGTAAGAGAAGACTTGGCTGCACTCAGAGAATCCCAGACTAGAGCCAGTGGTCAGGCCAGGCAAAGCCATGGTAATGGGTTCTCAGGCTGGGGTTAACAGAAGGACTACTGCTTAGGGACTGGCTAGGCATCTGAGCTCAGTCCCTGGAAAGGTCATAGAACAGATCATCCTGAGTGCCATTAGGCAGCACATGAAGGACAACCAGGCAATTGGCCCAGTCAACGTGGGTTCATGAAAGATAGGTCCTGCTTGACAAACCTGATTTTCTCCTACAAAAAAAGTGACCTACTTGGTGTATGAGTGAAAGGCTGTGGATGCTGCTTACCTGGACTTTAGTAAGGCCTTTGATAGAGTTTCCCACAGCATTCTCCTGGAGAAACTGGCTGCCCATGGCTTGGAGGGGACTGAGTTTGCAGACGACACCATGTTGGGTGGGAGTGTCAACCTGCTGGAGGGTAGAAAGGTGTTGCAGAGGGATCTGGACAGGCTGGATCAAGGGATCAAGGCCAATGGGATGAAGTTCAACAAAGACAAATGCCAGGTCCTGCACTTGGGTCACAACAACCCCAGTCAGCACTACAGGCTTGGGGAAGAGTGGTTAGAGAGATGGCTGGCAGAAAAGGACCAGGGGTGTTGGTTGACTCTCGGTTGAACATGAGCCAGTAGTGTGCCCAGGTGGCCAGGAAGGCCAACAGTATCCTGGCCTGTATCAGGAACAGTGTGGTAAGTAGGAGTAAGGAAGTGATGGTCCCCTTGTACTCTTCATTGTGGCTCCACCTTGAGTACTGGGTTCAGTTTTGGGCCCCTCGCTACAAGAAAGATACTGAGTGGCTGGAACATGTCCATAGAAGGGCAACAAAGTTCATGATGGGTTTGGAGAACAGACCTTATGAGGAGTGTCTGAGGGAGTTGAGATTGGAGAAAAGGAAGCTGAGGGGAGACATTATCTCTCTCTACAACTATCTGAAAAGAGGTTGTACCAAGGTGGGGATTGGTGTCTTCTCCCATGTCATAGGCAATAGGATAAGAGGAAATGGCCTCACATTGCACCAGAGGAGGTTCTGATTGGATATTAGGAAAAATTTCTTCACTGAAAGGATTATCAAGCATTGGAACAGGCTGCCCAGGGAAGTGGTTGAGTCACCATCCCTGGAGGTGTCTAGATGTGGTGCTGAGGAAAATGGTTTAGTGATGGATTTGGCAGTGTTAGGTTAATGGTGGGACTAAATTATCTTAAAGTTCTCTTCCATCCTAAATGATTCTGATTCTGTTCGCACTGCATTACTTTAGTGTGCCTGCTATTTTCAGGAACATGAAAGTATTTGCAGCATCAAGGTTGCTCACTTTGTT
Source organism: Scolopax minor (assembly GCA_028566535.1). NCBI lineage: Eukaryota > Metazoa > Chordata > Aves > Charadriiformes > Scolopacidae > Scolopax > Scolopax minor. The sequence continues at coordinate 33,212,801 of JAOXNG010000001.1, read as the reverse complement.
TGAATATGCTCTAACAACACTTACACATTATGAGATGAAATAATAATAAAGAAGTAAGCCAACCTAGTTTCTTCACAGTGGCAAGGAAGCCTTCATTCCTCTAAGATGTCAACACAGATAGTTATGTCTGAGACCAAATAAGGAAAATAATCTTGTCTCTTAATGGACACAAGGAAAGCACTTTAAAATCATTTAATAGCTTGGTCTCTTCTACAAATAAATACTATTTTTCAGGATGACAATGGCTATAGTCAAAATTAAGTATCTCGAAATGCCGTTAAAACTCTTGACAATAGCTTGCAAGCCATCAAAAATACTTTAATGGCAATAAGTAAACATTTATTCTTATTACAAAAATGAATAAAGAGGAAAGTGACAGAGCATAACCTACAGGTACCAGGTATCTACCAGAACATCAAGTGAGAGGTTTATTAAAGTGTAATGCATGTGCTGCATTACTTCACCCTACACTATATTAGACATTATGCTTTAAATTTAGAGAAAGACTATACCAACATTTACAAGGTCAAAATGAAGACCTAAGCAAGTATACATTTGGAGCAGTTGAACACTTCTGTCCCAAAATACAATAATTAGATTGTGTCCACTGCCTGTACAGCAGAGAAGAAAAAAAAAAAAAAGGTTTTTCTCAGGAAGAAGGTTAAGAGGGCCCCATGTTCAAAGAATTACTTTAGCAGGCAGAGGTTCCTGTGTCCAAAATTATGAATCAAAAATTTGACCTAACTATGAAATAACAAAAACTTTTAAAGATTCTCCCTGTTCAGCCTAAGAGATCCATACGCTATGTAAGTTTTCAGAAAAGAGTGGTTATATATTTATGGTTGATGGTCTCTGAGATGTGTAACCCATATACATATTCAGAATATAGATCTTACCAAAAGAAGAGACATTTCTGTCTTCAGGATAGCATTGACAGCCATGTTCAGGCTCTGTTGACCCTTCTGTTATGTCCAAGAATATACAAACCAAAATATTCCCATCTTAATTTTTGTTCCTCTGCAAAATGGTGAACAAAAGGGTGTTGAGTGAAAAGGATAAAGACAACTAATGAAACTGAGGTAAAATGAACATACAAAGTTTAACTTCTAGGAAATAATCTCATTTTCTTTCCCTGATAAGCCACATGAAGACTGTTCTATACTGTTCCACACATTCATAGCTCCTGAGCTGGGACTTTTTGTCTTTCATGCAAACAACACTTTCAGGGCCACCCAGTGTTGCCTGAATACCTCTTTAATGACAGCAGGAAACACTGAGGATGTGAAAGGAGTGCTAAGTGACTGGCTCTGTAAATATAAGGAATTGGCATATTTCAGAACAGGCTTACTGTATGAGGTCAAGAAAATGCACGGGTAAAGGAGATGTGTTTGAAATAGCCTAACCTGAATCTTCTAAAAAGCTTTGAAAAATCCCTCATCAAAGGCTTCTATGGAAACCCAACAGTCAGAGCTTTAGGGAAGGTCTTTATGTTCATAAATAACTGGTTAAAAGACAGGGAACAGAAGGTAAGTAGGTTAGCCAGACAGCTCTTGCAATGGAGGAAGGTCATTAGTGGAGTTCCACAGGGATTTGTGCAGGGGATGCAGTCGTTCATCATATTCCTAAGCAACCTGGTAAAATGGGCGAGCAGTGAGGTGAGAAGGCTTTATAATGACATTAAGTTATGCACTGTAATAAGGATGATGGCTTGCTGACTGCGAAGAATTGAGAAAGGTCCTTATAGAAGTAAGTCCCTAGGCAATAAAAACACAGATGAAATTCTTTGTAGATGAATGCAAAATGGTGCACAGGGGGCAAAACAATTCTAGGATCATTTATGAAGCGATTGGCCCTCAGCTGACCATTAAGGCTCATGTGCAAGATGCTGAGGTTTTGATAATATAGTAGCACAAAAACATGATCTTAGTGGTCCATATTGTCAACATCTCCCTGACATAAATGTTAGGAACTATTAGGAAAGGAACAGAAAACCAGGGAATAACATTATATCATTATAAAACCCATAGGTCATTCAGACCTTGAATACCATGGGCAGTTGTGATCTCCTTATGAGGAATGACAGAACAAAACTGGAGAAATTACAAAGAATGCAATAAACATAATCAAATACAAATAGAACAGTTTGTGTATGAGGAACAACATATTAGGCTAGAGATCACCAGCCTGAAGAAGGCATAAATTAATGTAAATATGAAATATGTCTACAAAGTCATAAACATTAGGGTGAAAGCATATAGGGATAAAGTGTTTTGTCTTCAGTAAAGAACTAAAGACGTCAAATTAGCTTAGTAGGAAACAAATTAAAAGAAACAAAGGAGGTGATTCCTTATACAGTGACCTCTGTAACTTGTTGCCAAATAATTCTGTGGATGCTAAAAGAAGTACTTGGGCTAAAGATGAGATTGGGCAAGAACAGGGAAGAGTCCTTACATACACAAAATTGTGTGTAGCTGGAAAGAGTATTAGAGGGCACTACCATATATGATTGACTTGTTCTTACTCTCCTGATGGGCGTCTGCTCAGTCATAGTTGACGGAGGATACTGGGTTGGATGGATTTTTGGTCTGACCAGGTCCAAGCATTATGCTCTTACAGATGTAGCCTGAGTTCTAACATGATGCACGTGACAGAAAGATTTTCTGATTTAGGAGTCTACAGATTTAGTGTGTGCTTACATGGCAGTAATCATTCACTTAAACCTGTCAGCTATTGATTTTACTAGCATCAAGGACCATGTGGACTGCTTTCAGCTCTCTAGAGTGTTTTTTGTAAACCAGTCACAAGCCCTTTCTACTAGCTACTCTGTGACCAGCCATGTAAGATTTGTTAGTCTCATAAAATGGGAATATACAGAAGTCCACTTCACCAGAGGATGAAGATTAAAAATGCCTAATAGAGAAATGTGAATGAAAACTACAGAACAAAATCTATTTCTTTCACAACTAGCAAAGCCAGAACAGATAATGGTGTGAGATTTGTCCTCTGGAATTATAAGACTGGAAACCTGGTCCATTTGTCCAGAGAAGTACATTTCCCAGAGCTTTTTCAGCCAGCTCTGGAAATCTCAGACAACAGAAAATTCTTCTCACAGAAGAAGTGATGATAAGCTTTATCAAGGGGAGGAGCATTCTACCACAAGTTATATGTCATGATATATAGGCAGGATCACCTAACGATGTGATTCTTGTGCCTGAGAAACTTCACAGAACCCCAGACAACTTGTGTATATGAGGGTCATTAGCCAGTTCCACTATTGAGGAAAAGTAGGTGTGGATTCATTACTAAGTAATAACCTTTTGAAATCCCAATGCTATGGCCTGACTAGAAGTCTTAGGTAGAAAGTCTCCATCTCCATATTCATCCATCCAAGCAGATAGGATGTGTCTATGTCAGTCCTACATAATGGGTCAGTGGAACAAGTAGCGACCTATCACCTGTCTATCCAGACTATGCTGGATGTACTTCCCCTGCTAAGAAGATGAAAGACAGAAATGGTCCTGGGAGTCTTCATGGTCCCAAGCAAGGGAAGAGTCAAACTGAAGTGGAGTGAAGGTGTCAAAAAGAATAGCCAGGAATGGTGACAACAATTCAGCCTACACTCTAAGACACTGTGCCAAGTACATGCTAAAGCACAGTGCTGAGAGAAGTCTTGGCTTCTCCTTGTTAAAAAGAACGTGTTGGTACAGTTTTGGTAAATATTATTTTGATGAATAGTTAACTAAACCATCCCTTGAGTTTATCATTGTTTCTGATGATGTGAGTCAACAGAGTCTGCTCTGCTGCTTAGTGACCTTTCAAATATTCTCAGTTCCCTCTAGCAATTAATGAGGGAAAGGAGAATCTCAAATTACCTTTCAGAAGGAAGGTAAATGGGAATAGGATCCCTTGTCAAGAGGGTCAGACCCCAATACATTCACAGAAATTAATACTAGCCTTTGGCTGAAGTTGACTTCTTCAGCTTCTGATAATCCTAGCAAGCAAGGTCTAAGCAAGATGTGAAAAACTTACTACTGGTTGGACTCTTTCACATGTACGTAGGGCTTATAAGCAGGGATATGTCTTTAATCTAAACAGCAATGGTAGTTGGTAAGTAAACCTCTCAATGTTGTGTGAGAATCTTTCATAGTGCAGGGTCAAAATATAATGTTTGGATAGCCCAAAGAGCCATCATCCAAAGTGGAGAACAACAGTATTGACAGTTTAAAAGCCAGCAGTGCCTGGACTGAAGGAGGAAAGCAGGCTGTTCACCTAACCAGGAGGCTGGAAAGAACAGAGGAGGCTCTGGCTGTGCTCTGGCCTCTGTGTCAATGCTCAGTGGCATCCACTCCTGTAAGCACACTCTGAACTTGCTCTATCACACATACCCTTCATAAAAGCAGCTGCAGCAGGTTCCTCATTTTTACAGAGACTCAGGAGGCCACCTGACTAATCATTAGAGATTCTGGCCTGGAATCAGCTCCTTCCTCTGCTTTCTCACACTCTCCTAGAAGGCGGCCATAATTGCTAGTTTATAGGCTTGTCTGGGTGGAATCCAACCTTTTTTTCAAAGCTATCCTACTGTGCCAGATCACTCTCCATGAGAACAGAATGCACATTTTATGAGAGCAGGAAAGTATGTCCAAGCTGGTGCAGAATATACTTCCCTGGCTTCAAAGAGGAAAAGTGCAGACACTGTTAGTCTATTGAACCCATTCCCCTCTTCACAGGCTTATTTAGAACATCTAGCACTTACTACACATTTTGGCAAAGATAATCATTAGTAGCAGAAGCTCCTGTCCAGAGGTAGAAAGGAGAAGCTCCTGTGAACCCATAGCATGGCCCCAGTCTCATTACACACAATGGAAAGAATATTCCTGATTTTATTAGGAACTGAGTCAGATACTATCATTAAACTAGTCAGTGAGCTAGGAATTGTTGAGGAGGAAGGCTCACTTCAGCCTTTTAAATCCAAAACAAACAGCAATTCAAAACATGTTTTCCTATTTCAATCACTTTCCTGATTGAATAAGCATCTCCTTGCTGTACTAGGGAAATATTATTGTTTATTGATTACTCATTTTTAAAATGGAATTCCATCTGTTCTGCTGTATTGATGCTTACTTCCAAAATTCCCAATTAAACAGGAAATAAATTCTTAATTCCAATATGGTTCAAATACACTGAAGTAAAGGCTACATCTGCTTTTTCATCTTCTCCTTTATAGTCTAAGGATGGGTGGCTTCTTTACAGAAACTTCTTAAACATGAGAAAATATAAGCACTGATATGAATGGGAAGATGTGCATAGGTTTCTTTAAAAGATTTGTTTTTCTTTCTTGCTCCCAAACAGGATTGGAGAACTTAATGAAATATAATAACCACAGAGAAGACTCAGGTCATTTTGATATCAGTTTCATGCTGGGCTTGACATGCAAAAAGTCAAGCAAATTCAAATATTATAAACAAGATGACAATGTCTGTTCATATAGAATAAGATTGGTGAAGTTAGGCTGTGTGGGAGGTTTGCACCAATGTACATGCACATGCACCGATGTACACGTACACTCTTCTCTGTTACTAATAGCTCTCTACGTGACATCGTAGCATTTTTTGATGTTCCTAGTCTTAGCTGCCCTTAAACACTCTAATTTGCATTGACTGTTTCATACACTTGGACTAGAGGTTTGCATTGCAAAAGCAATATCATTATTCTCTTTTGCTCTGAAGATCTGAACAGCAATCACCATGCCTCTTAATTCTCCTCCTGCAATTAATGCATGTCCTAAAATCATTGACCTCCAGTCCCATGCCCTCTGCTCTTCCTAAAAGCTAACAGAATCAGCCTAGTTTACAAACAGCCTTCCCTTTCCAAACTGCTTCTGCAGTGTCTCCCAGTCTTCAGAGATAACCCCATCCTCCTCTGGAATCTGCTGTGGTACAATCCAATTGTGTCTCTGTTGCTGAAAAGAGGCGAGAGGGCTTTAGGACACAAAAAAGGATCAGGTTTCTCATGTTTTTTGGATCCAGACATTTCCACACTTTATCTAGTGCTGCATGTAACAGTTTTTTTCCAAGGAAAGGAGAAAATAGGGACTGAAAAAGTGGAAGATTACCTAACATAGTGCAATTTGTACATAATCTATCACTGGAGCCCTAAATCACGTGTGTATGACGGATACGATCCCTTTCAATTCAGCTGAGCTTATACATCATTTTCCTTCCATAGTGGGATAAAGCTGTGGAAGCCTATAAAGAAGGGGTCAAACTGAAGGTATTCAGAAGCAGCCCTGAATTTTATTACCGATTCACAAGAAATCCACATTAATTGTCAACATCAGTCAATGCACCTATTCTGCAATATCCTTACTGTAATATATGTACAGATTATTTGCCCTGTATTTGCTTTTCATGATCTCCATTTCACAGAGCATAATTTATCTTGGACAAATCTTGAACAATATGGTGAAAAAATCTTTGATGCTTTTTTTTCTTCTGTCTGTGGTACAGTATGTTCCAAATATGTGGAAGATAGAAGACAAATTGACAGAAATTCAGGCGACCCTTCTAAGACTATTCCTACAGCTTTATAGACTATAATCTTAGCATTTGACAGTCATTCCTGCCTGAAACTATTCCTACAGAATTTTCTCCTAACACATACCACAATCCCAAAATATATCCATTTTCTTTTGCTCACACCAGAGATTATTGCTACATACAGTGCTGATGCCTTTTCCATCCATGTTTATGTGATATGTGATAAACATTCCCCACATTCACATTCCCCACATTCACATTCCCCATGTTAATGAATTTCTCTAAAATTATGCTGATTGTTTTGAATAAACAAATAGAGGTATCAGTGAATCATTAGAAAAAAAATTAAATTAATCAAAAACCTATTCTGCAAGCTTAAAAATCATGGACTTCTTTTCCGATTTTGGTTGAATGTCATTCTCACTTCATTACTAATGTCACAGTCATAACCATTCAAATTCTTACCTAGACAAATCATAACAATCTAATCTCACTTTAAAAAAAAAAAAAAAAGAATTCACTTTTTATCACTTTACATTTAAGAAATGCTTTACCTGAACAATAAAAACACATGTGTACAGGCTTCATTTTTTCCCCAGTTAGCTATCATTTTCTGATTCTCTTTCATTAAGCTGATCTTTGGGTTGCCCATATTTCAGCAGAGAACCTTTACAACAATTATAATCTGAGTGAAAAGCAGCCTCATTAACACATTTAATCTCTTGTCAAACTTTATTCTTCAAAATTCTAATTTACAGACAAACTTAATCTGATAGTTTCACTTCAAATTCTGGGATGCAAGCGGCTTGCCTTTTTACTTTCATCTCCATCATTCTTTATCACACTTTCAGTTAATTTTTCTTTTTCTTTTTTAAATCCTTTTCATTAGAGTTGTTTATCTCTAGTCATTAGTCACTGTTTCACCAGATAGCAAGTCATGCTATTTCATAGGAAAGAAGGGCCACCTTCTCTGTCCCGTCCTCACAAAAATCAAAGGCAACACTCCCACTCACAGCAGAAGAAATGAAATATTACTCTGATACATTTTAACTGAAACTCTCTGGACTCCCAGCTAATTAAACACCCTGCCGTTATGCTACTTTGCCTTTGACAACTTTCTACTTGTCTGAGTTGAAATACTTGAATACTTCATGAAACCGAGTTTTCCCCTTTCTCCTCTCTACTTTCCCTTGAAACCAACAAACATATTACTTTTCTTTTATTTTAAAATGTAATATTGTGTTTCTTACCATCCATGCTGTGACAAAATCTCCCATCCAAGTCCCAACTGCAGCTACCTTCATAAAATTTTCATTCCTGATGCCCATGAAGTCTGTTATAATATATGCACTGTGGAAACAAGAACACAGAATGTAAGCTATATACGTTTGCTTAATGCAGTTATAAAGAATTTGCTTTAGTGACAAAATTTATGATTAGCTGTGAAAGACTTCCCATTTCTTGCATAATAATAACAACAGGCAAAGGCTTAAGGATTATGTAAGGCTTCTGGAAATATTAACTATTTTACACTTTTTACCTCTTCCTTTTTACAAATGGAATTGCAGCATTCTCAGAATCAATAACTTTGCAAAATCTTTATGAAGAAAACCAAACATCTTCAAAGTCTCTTTAAAAAGATAACTGAGCCACTTAACTTTTCACTCTGCCAGTTATACAACCATGTTTTCTTAACGCAACAGTGCAAGAAAGCTTTGATGTATTTCAGTGAGAAGTCACTTTTTCTTAATTATACAATGTATTTTCATAGATATATTTTACTTAAAACCAAAAGGACCATTTCCATTCTGCTTAAATAATGCAACAGATAGGATTTAAAACCTCACACAATAATTTGACCTCTACTTTCTAGTTCATCACAATAAGGACAATAAAGAAGGTAAATTTACTTGTGCTCTATCAAAACCTTTGTGAAAAAAAATCATAGTTTTTAATGTACTCATATCCTTTGCTAAAAGACCTTTATAGTATTTAAGAAGAGATGATCCTCCTCAAGAGCTAACACATTCAAATGAGAGCACTTATATTTTAACTTCCTAAGTGATTTATATGTTTTCAAGATACCTGTAAGGAGTGTATACACTTCTTTTTAATGCTATATCCATTTAAGAATGTGCACAACTGACCCAGTTGCATGGAAGAACTTCCTCGAACATTGCATTTTCCATTATTCAAATCTTACCATTATTATATACCAAATGTTGTAATGTCTAGGACCATACCCCTGCACCTGGATCAGTGCAAGCTGGTGCCACTTTCTGGGGCAATATTTGATAGGGATAGAGGATCTTGTTAGCACAGATGCATGCACAGCATTGTATCATTTCTTAGATATGTTCCCGAGTTGAAATACTAGTGTTGGATAGTTTAATGACACATGTAAAATGGCATACCCTAGTGGCTCTTTTCATTATATACATTTTGTGACCTTTCAGCTAATATGTCACTGACAAATTTTTATTTTCTTTTTTTAATCTGTTGAGCAGCGTATGAATGCTAGCTCAGATTTTCTGCTGGAATTAAAAATAAACATTTATTCTAAGCTATTTTTAACTACATTTCATGTATTTAATAAGATCATCAATATTCTAAATCTGTCGTGTTGTGAATAAGGGTACAAGAACACAAGACCAGCTACACCGGGTCAGCCTAAAGTTTCCCTGCCCTAATGCCCTATCTCCAAGAGAGAGCAACAGCAGATACCTCGGGAAGACGGTGAGAACAGACAAGTGCACCCTTCCCAGATATATTCTCCCAGACTCTTTATAACTAGAAAACATTTGGAATTCCCATTTTTCCTGCATCTTGGGTATGCTGTTTTTGTACCATCTATGAAAGCAGAAAATTATAAAGTCTGCATTCTTTAAGCAGGTATCTCATTAACAAAAAAGACACACCATGAATATCATTTGTAAGGACTGGCCCCCAAAAGCCACCTGTGTCTTTACCTTTTTCATCAGTTGGAAACACATACAAAACCACACAGTTCTCACCCTTTTTACTCCCATTTCTCATATGCATTATACGTTCTCATATGCATTATACATGATTACAGCTGTACAGAAACTTCACAACACTTGCAAAACAGACCAGTTGGGTAAATCCTATAGCCCCATCACATATAGCAGGCCTGCCACAGCCACCCGTGGCAGGCTGATGATCCAAAAAGACTGAGCGGTCACCGATCACTATATGTAGGTATTAACAAGTAGAAAAGACATTAAACCAGACATAAGCTATTTTCTTAATTGAAATTGCAAGTCTCCACATAGTTACAATAAGTTCAAGGGGCCTGGCAACAATACTGAAATGCATAGAAAATGCTTGAATGCACCAAATCATCCTTACAGTCCTTTCTGTAATTTGAAACAGGTGTGCAAGAAGCCTGGTAGAAATTGTGCATCATAGACTATAAACAATTAATGTCTAAATTAAATATGCAAATTAACAGACCTTCAGTTAGAGTTAAAATAGCATACTAAAAAGACATTCTTAAGAACATAATCTGTGCACATTTTAAGTGCATTTAGTGGTTAAAATAGTGCTACAACTTTTTATGGAACAGGGAAAATATTTTATCAGTAACATTTTCTGATTAGAAATAGAATGAAATACACTGCTATTTTATTAACTAATTTATTAAGTATTAGCATTCATGGAATCACAGAATTGCCAGAGTTCTTTATATTTATACTATTTATAACACTTATCACGGAATTGTCAGAGTTGGAAGGGACCTCTAGAGATCATCTAGTCCAACTCCCCTCTAAAGCAGGAACGCCCAGAGCACATCACTCAGGACTGCATCCAGGCGGGTCTTGAAGATCTCCAGAGAAGGGGACT
>JAOXNG010000001.1:33181078-33192445 GCA_028566535.1 Scolopax minor | reverse complement strand
CACAAACTTGAGTATAAGAAGTTCCACCTAAACATGAAGAGGAACTTCTTTACTGTGAGAGTGGTAGAGCACTGGAACAGGCTGTCCAGGGAGGTGGTGGAGTCTCCTTCTCTGGAGACATTCATAACCTGCCTGCACAAGTTCCTGTGCAACCTGCTCTAGGTAGAGCCGCTCTGGCGGGTTGGACTAGAGGTCCCTTAAAAACCCCTATGATTCTATGATTCTATGATTGTCTCCACAGTCAATGGAGAAAAATAAGCACTTTAGAGATGTAATTAATCTGACTTGACTTACACACTGACACTGAGACTGGCTTGGATGGAGAGAATTTTCTTTATAGCAGCTCATATAGTGTTGTGTTTTAGATCTAGTTTGTGACGAAAATAGTTTTGATAGCACAGTATTGCTACCTACTGAATTTAACATGCAATAACATCTCAAATCATATGAATCATCTTCTGGAGATTTCAGATCAGTTAAATGTAAAAGTAATTGGTTAACATTAAACTTTGGGTTCTTAAACTATGAGATATGACAAAATAAGGATTTTTATGTTTTAAGATTGGCACAGTTTAGATTATTAGACTGAAGGTCTAACTTCCATATAATGTTCTTGCAAGTCTACATACTGCAACTAAACTGCAACTAAACCAATGAGATACAAAAAATAAAATATGCAGTTTGAGAAAATACTGTTCTAACTGAAAAAAAATAATTACTTTTTATTTAGATATAAAGCTAAAAAAGACACCTCCAAATAGTGTAAAAGATTATGTGATACAACATTGTCAGTAAAAAACCTTTACAAGAATGAATAAACTGCAATTAAGGCTTCATTAAAATAGTAAGTTAAACCTAAAGTTGAACAGATGGTTAGTAGGACAGATATAAACAGAAATAAATAAATTATGGAGGAAATCTTTGATGCTCATTGTGGAAAACATTTCAAAGTGCTGCTGTTCAACGATAATCTGATCCAGAAATAGTTTTATACTATCTGAAAGTTATCCACGTTTCTAGCTGAAGCAAATAGTGTCATTAATAAGAATACCTTGAGATCTTTAAATTGGATGCCTGCAAAGCTTCAGGAACAGGTGTCAATGTATTTTACAGTAAGTATTTCCTTGGTTTACTTATTGATTATGTGGGAGATTTTGTAATTAAACTGATAATCTACATTGATGAATGGAAGAACAGAAGGTTGCTGGATGGCTCTGCAGAGCAATTATAAACCCTTCTCACAACCATTGCAAAAATTCTGAAACCAGTTGAGAACATGAGAATAGATAGAAGTTCTGGCTCTGAAGTAGATAAGACAGAATGCCATTCTTCAGTTAAAAACATATCTTTTAAGCCTCATGCAACAATACTTTGGTTTTATAAAGAAGAAGATAAATATAATAAACAGCTAAATATCAAGCAATACTGGATGCACCAATAGGAAGGTAGAAAGAAGTAAAATACTGAGAGACCTAATCATTAGAAACTACTGGCTAGAGGTGGAGTATGACTCAGTTATCATATTTCAGGACTTTTAAACCCCATTTGTAATTAAAATTAAAATACACCTTTCCTCAAACTTTTATTATTTTTCAAAATAAATATTTCACTAGCTATATGTCAGATATAATGCCCACTTCATGCTTTTTTAAAATTTCTTTTTTCAAATGCTCACACATGAACAAAATAGATATTAGTATATAGAGACCATCCACAGCATTAAATCAGACATGATAATGCATATCTCCCTTTAATTTATGTCTTGGCTCTGGCTGGGATGAACTTAACTTTCTTCATAGCACCACATATAGTGCTGTGCTTTGCATTTGTAACTACAATGGTGTTGATAAAACACTGATGTTTTGGCTGTTGCTAAGTGGTGGTCAAACAGCATCAAGTGTCTCCAACCCACCACTCAAAGGCCAGTGGTTGGAAATGCTCATGAGTTTGGGAGGGAATACAAATGGGACACATGACCTGAACTGACCCCGGGGATATTCCATGCTATATAGTGTCACACTCAGCGATAAAAACAGGGGAAGAAAGGAGGAGGATGGGATATTTGTGGTTATGAAGCTATTGCTGGTTCTTCCAGCAATTTCAACTGTTGGGAAGTAGTGAAAAATTTTCTGCTCTTTCCTCTGCTTCTGCATGTAGCTTTTAACTCAACCCACAAGCTTGTTACTATCTTCCCCTGTCTTGTTGAATATGGGGAGTGAGAGACTGACCAAGTTGAGGTCTGGTCAACCCTCCACAATGTATTATGTCCATGCTGATTTCCTCATAGCAAACAGAGTTCACAACTCTTAAAGCAGTACTCCAATTTTATTTTAATATTACTTTAAATAACATTTCAAATATGAATCATAATGCAAATCTTCTGGAAGGATTTTCAGTGATGCCCAGCACCTACCTTCATCTTTTTGAATGTCACCTTCATATACAATTTGGTCTCAATAACATACTGTTAAAATAAACATAATTGGAGATTTCAAAAAAAGTAAGTGATCGTCATAAGCTAATATCACTTATTTACAAACCCAATACCAACAGCTCTATAAATTTCCATTTTCACATTTTGTTCAACTCACTTAAATCTAGACAGAAGTACTGTATTCCTTTTTATAGATCAACCTTATATCTTCCACTTTCGGTCACTGTCTGGGATGTTTACAACCATTGGGTTTGCAGTTCAAAATTTATGAAGCAGAAACCTTCACAATAGCATATACTTACATTTATGATAAATGTATCAACAAGAAATCTCAATATTAACAGGATAATGCACACAATCTATGAGAAACCTATAAAAGAAGTATGCCTATGTTTGTGAGTTTATCTCCTGTAGAGTTTAAAGAACCTTTTCTTGTCTTTTTTTGAAGGCTGTTCAGTCAATATTCTGTCACATTTGTGAATTGAAGTTCCATTTCCTGTTCTGTATTGTAAATGAAAACAAAAGTCCTCTGCTAGATAACAGAAAAAAAGAATCAACTGTGACCCTGTCCCTTGTGATTGATTGGTTGTACAGGCACACTGCATTACATTGAGTCATCTCTTTAATTTCCCCAGAGGTTGTATCTCAACCTTTGCAGATCTGCCCCTTGCAGAATCCAGTTCCACTTTTTCCCATGCAGTTTTCACATTTCCCATTATACTAGAGGGCACTCATTTGCCAGCACTTAAAGCTGACGACTTTTACTCTATTCTGGACTGACAAGAATTCAACTGTTCTACAGGTCATTCTTTATTCCAAATAAAAAACTGGCAAGTAACAGTGCAAAAAGAATGTATTTTACATATGTTCATGTTTTTCTACTTCTCATGAAAACAGAATAATTTAGGTTTGAAGGAACTTCTCATAGCAGGGCTGATTGCAACCTGATCAGGGAGAGAGAAGTTGAGATCTTCCCTCAAAAGCAGAACAGAGCCCAGGATGTTACTGAAATTTCAGATCTCCCCAACTTCTGCAGAGTCAGGGGTGAGGAGCAGCACAAAGGATAACTACCAGCATGATGAAGATGCCACTTGGGAAACTACTTAGGGCTTTGTTAAGATAACAATATAAATATTCCTGCCCTCTCCTGCAGATTGAATGACCCATTTCAGGAAGGCTGACAGCAGCAAGCACTCCAAAAGGAAAGTTTGCCACATGCTCTGCTGATTCAATTACTTTAAATTCATTTAAACTGATCAGTTTTGGAAAGACAAAGACAAACACTCTGCTCATTCAAATTTGAAGTGAAAGTTATCACATTTTTTGCCAGAAATGTACCATTTTATTCAGGTTTGAGCTATTTTTTTTCTGATCAGCATTCTGAACTGATGAGAAAGTGCACTCAAATTTCTTGTGAACTACACTCATCCTCGCAGTAATCATGTTGTTACATAAAGCAAAAAACACAGTGCAAAGTAAAAACAAAGGTGTTAGCTTGTTTTGGGCTGAAAAGCCTACAAAGATTTCTTGTTAAACAAGGATTTACTAACAAAATGATAAAGAAACAGCTATATGTTTGGATAGTTAAGAGGGCATCTTCACTGGGCTGCTAAAATAGATAGTAATTAAAACTTTTAATAATATTTCTTTTTAATATTTCCATAAAGGAAAAAAAAAGACTTTTAACATTAATTCATCTTATTTTTGGGAAGCATTTCTGAGGCAAAGACAACTCTTTCTTACAAGCAGACTGCTCAGGAGTAAAGAAACCATCCCACAGATGAGGAACATACAGGTCTCCTCCACAGGACAGTTGGGTTCTTAATGTGCTTTGCATATGATACATTTCCATTACTTTTCCAACACACTGTTTCACCCCATGTTCTCTCTAATCTGTTGCAGGCTTGACAATGTCTGGCACAGCCCCATATCCATACTGCAACTAGTATGGTTGGCTGTAACAGCAAGTACAGTGCTGCCCTGTTATGCAAAAGTACCTGTGGGAAGACAGCACTAGCCATATGGCTTTTTCCAGATAGAGGAACAAGTTAGGGTTTGGAAAATAAGTACATGAACTTTGCTGGTATCCTGCCTTCAGTCTGGAAGAGAAACAGTCTCATCAACAGGAGTTTTCTCAGGGTTTTATATCCCTTTTCTTATTGCCCGTTGTTTACTGTAGTCCCAACAGTCAGCTTATCGTTACATGCATATCTCTGTATGCCTTTTAGCTTAGATTTAGTTATCACATTTCCATTTCTCACAAAATGTTATATGACTACCATGAGAAAAAATAGAAATGAAAATAAAAATCTATTTATGGAAAGTATAGAAATGAGACTTTTTACCTACAAAATAGAACTTCATTAAATTTAAACTAAGTAGCAGAGTATTCCTTTATTTTTCTCTATTAGCTTTTAATTGTTGACACTTTTAGGTATACAGAATCTATTTTTAAAGCCTTTTAATCTGCCTAACAGATTAGCAAATGAGAAGCAAATCTTTTTTCTACTGAAATTAGTAATTTCAATGATTACTATTTACCAGGATGACATTAAGACTGGTAAATGAGTAGCAAGATTTTATCTAGTAACAACATACATGATTGTTCTTTGTCTCAATGTGAAAGTAAAGAAACCCCAGATGATTTGGTCAGACAGGCAAGATACAAAACAGCAATGCCTTGGATGCACTCCCTTATCAGAGATTTTTTTTCATTAAAAAAAGTACATGTTTCCCTTATGAAGATTTTGTGGCAGAAGTGTCTCCTCATTAAACAAAAGCCATCAGTTTACTTCAAAACAATGAAGACAGAAAAAGTGCTTTTGGAATGGGACTAAGAAGTTGATTCTGTTTTTCTAAAAGCTGAATGGACTGTAGAGACATTCTGTTTTAACTCTGTCAAGAGAGAAAGTAATCAAGGGAGAACCATTTTCTTGATTCCACCAGCAGTGCCAGTTTGGAACAAATATTAGCTTTCAATATTCTCAGATGACCTCCAGGGCAGAGACAGACTAAAAAGTGGAATGGCTTTTATGCTACTGGGAACATTTTTTCCCACAGATAGTCTGGGAATAAATTCCCAAGAAGATGAGAAACGGAAGAAATATATGATGACACGTTTGACGGGACAAATTTGAAAAGCTGACACTTTGCATTCTTACTGTTGAGAGATAAAAACTTATTCACTTATTCAGATTCTTGAATAGTTTTTCTGAGACATTTTCAAATAATTATAAGCACTTTGGTCAGCTTGAATAAAATATATACAAAGTACAAGGTATGTTCAACATTCAACATCTGGAAGTTCTTCTGGCCAGGGCTGCCATAAAGCAAAAGAATTTGACCACCGTACACATCAGTAATTAGAAAAAAAAGGTAATGAAATTTTGTCATCAGTCTCTCTTCTCTTGAGTAAGGAAGGCATCACAATGAACTTTCTTACTGGAAAGAAATTTTTGTTACAACAGAGGCCTTCATCATTAATGAGTAGTTCTTTCAAGAGCTGATGCCCATGGCTGCAGAAAGAAATTTATGTTTCATCCAGGCTGAGTGACTATTGTTGAGTACTGTTTGTTGGAAAGAGAGCCGTGAAACACTAGTGTGGCAAGTGCCAAAAAGGGAAGAGATATTGAAAGAGAGGAATTTGTAATTTCAGGCTTTGTGTGGGCTCTAATCTCAGTCATCAGTCTTTGGAGTGAAACTATTCATAGTTGATAAGTTATAACTGGAAAAAATGGAACGGTCATTTACCTTGAGTTTTGCAGTCTGATTTTCAGGCTCTGACTACTCCTTCCTTGAAGATGCTGTTTATATGCTGAAGATGCTGCTTATATGCTGAAGATGCTGCATGATGTCCCTTTGAGGTCAATTTCTTTCATATTTCAGCTTTTAAATTATTTCTTTATAATGCTTTGGCTAGATTATTTGATTTTCAAATAAGGCATGCAAAGGTTAACAAAGCACTTGTGAATTCACAGATTTTAAAGGCTGTAAATTGTAAAACACAATAATCCATTCTGATCTGCATAATCCAGGTCATTCCTGGATTCTACATAGTAATTGTTAGCAGAAATGGACTCTTTCTAGTTGAAGTTAAGTTCACTACAAAGTCTCAATTTCAGTACTCTATGCATACATACATAGAATGTACACATCGTATATTTACTTAATCCCACTGTGCAATACCTGTAATTTATTCCTGCTTTGAATTTGCCTAGCCTTTGCTGTCAGCTACTGCATCTTTTACACCTCTGTTAAACTAAACACATTATTACCAGAAATCTTATCTTCCATCTCGGTAATTAAAGGCTTCATTCAATTTCTCATGACCTACTCTTGTATAAACCAAATAGTCTCAAACCACAAAGCCTGCTTTTCATGCTTCTAATTATTCTTAAAGCTTTGTGGTGTTTGTTCTTTTTTTTTTTTAAAGTTCTTGTGAATTTTCATATGGTATCTGTATTATGCTGTATTTCCGGGAAGAAATTCCTTTTTTATATATCCAAGTTCCAACACTAACGCATCTGGTCGAGGTCTAAAAAAAATCATCTGAAATCATAACATTGCACGTGCCATGCACAAAATAAAAGCTAGCATTTCTCTATATCAGGAGTAGTGCAGAAGCAGAAGAGTGTTTTGTTGGTACAAGTACTCATTTTTGAATGTTAATTCTGTTGAAACCATTACAGTGTTATTCAGGCACTAGGCACATACCTGTGCAAGCATTTGCATCTCTGTAACACAGGCAAGAGCCGAATATAAATAGAAGTTTGTGTTCCGATAGATAATTATAGCTGACCTTGATCCCACCAAATTTTTCTGAGATGTGAAAAGCTTTATGGTAATTGCTGCAATTTGGGTGAAAACACTAAGAAGCCGCCTGACTTTCTTGAAACAATTAGTTCTCCAGTCCTTGCAAAGTTAGACCCTGAACAAAACCAAACCTTACAAAGGAAACAACTAGCAAGGATAGATCAAAGTCGCAGAATGATCTGGGTTGTGACTCTCTTCCTGAAACCTTTATAAATTCATTACACATATATACCTAACAAATTTTATTAAAGCATTTTTCCCCTTTTTTGCATGGATTTTCAGAGGAATTTCTAATGAATGCATAATGTGTATGTTTTGCTTTTTTTCTGCAACCAGAATCCTCAACATAGCCCTGCTTAGCCCAATTCTGATTTACAGTTAATTACAGTCATGAACCCATTATACAGGAAGCTGAGAACTTGAAAAACAGAAGTCTAGAGAAACAAAGTGAAAGAATTTCTTCAAAAGTTCAATGCCTGGATAACAGACCAAAACTCAAAAAGCTGGCATAATGGATTGCTAATTTCCCAGATCAAATTGCCATTTCAGTCAAGAAGAGCTCTGCAGGTGGGAGCAACAGGTTCTTTCCAGTGGGATACCAATCCAGTATGTTTCTAGCCCCAGCCCAGAACTTTTGAAAAACTAAGATCCTGAATGTAAAAGTGTGAAGTAGTGAAGTGAAGCTCCTTCTGCAAATGTAGTTTAAAACAGCTGCTTCTTACTAATGCAGATGAGGATTTGATTTTTGATTAGAGTAGAACTTATTAGAACCAGGTCATTCAGACTAGAGGAGAAACCCCAATGGTAACAAGAAAATTAATGGAAAAGAATATTTAAAGCAGTATAAAATAGATTCACCAGAGTCCAAACAGTAAATGCAAATACTAGTAGCAGATATCATTATCACCAGTTTTCAGAGCCTTGACTATTTACTTCATTTGTTTACAGGTTCTAGAAACAGAAATACTTAAGACCTGCTGTTAATTGTCTCCTCTCCTGAGGTCCAACTCTTTCTGTTTAGTTAACGTTCTCAGAGTCTGGAGCAATATAAACACAATGACTCCCATGGTCATCTAAAGATAGTCCAAGCTAAAGATCATTTTGTAAAACTAAACCAAAAGTGGAGCTAACACACATTTAAGTAGCTGAATAATGTTCATATTTATATTCAAACATCACTGTGTGTGAGATATTCTGAGCCTGATTTTCTTTCAGTTCCTTCTGAAAAAAAAAAACCTATAATATTGGTATTTCCTCTCTTCCTAGTGTATTTTTAACCATCTTGTTTAATGATGTTGACCACAGTGCATTTTTATTCCTTTTAGAATTATAAATATTTAATTAATAAAATTAATATAGATTTGAAAAATAATAAATATTAAATTGTATTAATAAATAAAATTGTATAGATATAGAAATTTTGCCCTTCTGAGGCATTTAGGTTAATTTCTGACTGATGTAAACCAAATAGAGTTTTGTTATAGCATCCTTGGACAGGATCAAAATGAAAGTTTCGTAAATCTCAAATCAAAACACGAGCTTCTTTAAGCAAGCCAAACATCTTGTACAGAACTCATATTGTTCATGTGCTAGTAAGACTGCAACCTTATTCATATACATCCAAGGTTATTGGAAAAGAGCTTTGTAAATTCTGCTTTCCACCAAATCAATACTACTGTTAAAATGAAAGATCGAGTAATGTAGTAACTGCATGGGTTACTATTTAACATCAACAACACTTGAAATGGTTTGCGCAAAGAGTTCTTAAACAACTGCATTACATTGTCATAAAATAAGCCTACAATATCAGTATGTTATTCATTAATTTATTCTGACAGGACTTCATTAATGGAATTGCAAGGCATCATGTTACTAATCTGCTAGGCTTCCCTAAAATAACCCGCTCGATGAGATTAGGGATTTATGTGTATACTCAGTCAGAGGGCCTGTATCTTGGATCCATTCCAGACTCAAAATACGTCCCATTGGGGACCTATTTTTACTTTCAAACTGGTAATAGACAATAATTCTAGAAGCTCAATTTAACACCTTCAAATCAATGTAATCATACAAATAAATTCAAAGTTTAGGATGCTTTTTTAGAACTATCATGTTACAGGATTCAATAACATTTAAGATTCAATTCCCTCCACAACAAAATATAAGTTTAAGAATTAAGTATTACTGTCTCCTACGATCACAAATCTCTTAGAAGAATATCTGAAGTTTGCAGACAGGGAGTTCAAAATCTCAATATAATGTTTTGAAATTCTCAACTAACTGATTCTTAAACTGTGTTCTAACTTTTGTGGCTTAGAAACCCACACTCAATATCTTAACAAACCCATAACATATCAAAAAAACCCCAATATCCCAGGAACTAAATATTTCCATTGGTTTATTAATTACAATTAAGAACAGGTATTGGACCAAAATGATGCAGCAGGGAACTAATAAAATTATACGTCCAAGTACAACACACAGCACATAAAGACTGAAACACGTGACTTCCCCCATCATTCATGTGGCTTCCAGAGAGACAAAGGGAGAATTTAGGTATTTTACGAGCAATTAGGTACTGAAATATCTTTTTTCATTTTGGTCATAGATTCTGCTGCATACTGGCTGCTATAGTATGCTGTATGTATTGTACTGGCATGCTGGTACAACCAAAGTCTTTGAAAGGAACATAATAATTCTGACAAAATACTGATCTTTTCTTATCAGTCACTACATGCCAGATGGTTCTCAGCTAGTTTAGGTGATAGTCTGCTGAGTGTCTTCAACATTCACATAGGAAAAGTGAATAAAAACAAAAGGGAATATACAGACAATCAAGAAAGATTTTTAAATGACTCTATAAAACCGCAAGTCTTAGTTTTCCACTATTTTGTGTGATGTATGCAGCACTTTCCATAAAGTGAATATAAAGTTATTAAGGAAAATGGTATATATTTGCTTTGGCAGAAGACTGGACTACTATGAGGAAAATGGATAATAATTCTTTACACACATAGCTAAACAATACAAGCTAAGGTCAAGTCACAATATATAACCATGTTAGAAAGACATAAAATCAGAAATAATATATAATTAGATGCAATTAATTGTAACCAAGTAGAATGTAACATCACTATACATGTCAAGATTTCCAAACAAAGACAGATGTATCTAAAAGCTACAAACACAGTCAGCTAAGGAAAGCTGCATATTTCCTTGGATCCACAAATTTAAACAGCTCATGGTTTCATCTCATCTGGCTGCCCTTCAAGTGGATGATCTACATTTTCAGGGTCATATAACTTGAAAATAAACAATAAAGCCCTTTTTGAACAAAAATGTTATGTTAAATACATAATTCAATAAATAGTTAGGTATAGCTGTAGTTCTGTTTGGATTTGCCAGTTTCAATATAAAACTTCACACTATTAATTGATATACAAGTGTATTTTGCATTTATTAATTGAACTACAACTACATGTTAGCTTTATGAGTCAAGCTTGAAAGCTAAAAGAACATCAGCTATTTAACTGTAATTCTGAAACTCTCACAAGTTTATGGAGAGCTGTGAATAGGTGTGAGCTCATAGATATCAATTGGACTGCACTGATTTACATCCACTGATGAGCTGACCCTACCTTTCTCATTTATCTCATTTCATTAAGATACATTAAAGATAGCGATTATCCAGGAAGGAAATAAAATAAGGATCTCGAGATGGATGATGGTCATTAGCAGTGCATATTACCTTGTTGTTAAATTGCTTAGAGATTGATTTTACCAAATACTAGCATTAACATATAATAGAAGGCTCAAATAATAATACTTTAAAAACCTGCTACAAAATGAAGAATGAAGTATCTACCAATTTGTGCCTATTACATGTTTGAATTTGCTCCACTGAAACAGCATCATCAGCAAAATACTTAAGGGCACATTTAATTTATGGTAATTCCTCACAGTTCAGAATCAAATACATATTCTTCTGAGCTTTTTTGACTCACACCTAAAAAGAGTAGATATGCTACTGCATTTTTATTTCCCTTATTTAATAGCTTTTTACAGTAATTGGCATTGTGTACAAATTTCTGTTTGGTATTAATATATCTGGGGTTGGGGGG
>JAOXNG010000001.1:33123526-33138203 GCA_028566535.1 Scolopax minor | reverse complement strand
ATGTGCAATAAGTCTGTACTTCTCTAAAAAGCAAGCAGAGGCTGCTATGGCAATAGCAGTTTATCCTGACTTACTGAGAGGAGGGGCTTAATGATAAAAGATATCTCCCTTGCAGTTTGATACCTACTCTCTGGAGAGCTGCCATGGCATATGGAATATTAGCAACACCTTGGATTTAAAACAGTACTCGCAAAATAAAGCTGTGATTTTAGAAGGTCCAGACTGTAATGGAGAGGAAAAGCACAGCTGGGCATCTAGACTTCTGTAAAATAGATAATTCCAACCTTACTAAAACAGGTAAGAGACAGATTTGTTATTTATTGCACCTGTATTTTCCAAAGCAATATAGTTTTCCCTACGTAACTATCGCATGTTGATCAATACATCTACATGTAAATTTCATATCTTAAAAGTGCTTCTTCAGAAATATTGCCTTTGCAAGGAAAATTCTTACAACTTAACTATCCTTCTACTGTAGCTTATTTTTGACATATAGGACTTCATTAACTCTCAAGTAAGTACATGAACATCAGTTTTTGATGAAAAAAAATAGTAGCTTAATCACAACTGAGTCATTAAGAAGAAAGGAATTGGAAACTAGCACAATCTACTTACCTAACTACATACAAATACTGCTGTATATCACTTGTTATTCCCATTATACTAGTATGTATGATATGCTTAATGTAGTTGAACTAAAGTATGTGAAATGCTCCACTTAATACTCGCATTGCATTATATATCCTTTCACATCAATTCAGTTGAACATAAAAAGGGAATGCATGAGACGATTACCTAACAGGTAAGATGTTAAAGTAATTATTGCAAATAACACTTGATATTTTAATAAGAAAATCTAGGCCCTGTGTAATGCTTTATTACTTTGATAAAATGGGCTAAAAGGGTAAGCTTTGAGAGCACATGTAACAAAAATATATTGGTGTTTGAATAGTCAGAAATTTGGGAAACCTATCTGGTAACTGGAATAGATTTGTACCAGATTAAAATTCAGTTGCAATAAAATTCTCAGAGTAATACCAACAAATAGAACAGTTAGTGCAAAATATCAAACAAGTGGGAGCAAGTGGCAAAGACAGTAGATAAGGAATAAAATTACATAAAATATACTGTTAATTCAGCTTAATTTTTTTTTTTTTTTTTTTTTTTTTTACTTCAGGCCATTGTTTATTAGGACCTTATTAAAAACGTCAGAAAAACTCACAGGTATGACAGGCAAGAATATGGCTCCTAGGATATATTTACACATAAATACTAGATATTTTTAAATAAAAAAACATTCTAAACCTAATGAAACTTTGCAAATACAAGTTAAATGCCATATGAATTTGAACTACAATTAGCTATATACATAAATCAAGATTCTTTTCAGTGACATGTTTTCTTAGCTCCAAAAGAAATTTTTTTAAAAAGTAACTTTTTCCTGAAACAAGGTACTATCTACTTCAAGACTTTGGAGGCCAAATCACAGGTACAAGGGGAACACAGGGTAGTAGATACTTCAGGATTTAGGGCCCTGCAACAAGCCAGGCAGTAAATCATTTCATCAGCTAAAACCCGCCTGACTTTCTATAACAGGGTGCAGACTCTGCCAGGGACAATGACAGAGGAGCTTGTGGATATAAATTGTAAGAGAATCACAGACCTAAGCCCTATTTCTTTCAGGTCCAGGTACAAAAATTGAGTCAGTCAAAAAGATCACTTTTTTAAAAACAAAAACTTTTCTAGCATCTTTAGATACATGGCCTATAAGATTGGATTCATTAGACTCCTTCTTACAAGAAAAACACAAATTTCTTATCCATGAATTCAGTATGCTTTCTTCTCTTAATGATGAACAATGGAGTCCCTAAACTTCAACTCTTTCCTGGGCATATGTGTAATATTCTAATTATCTTGATATTAAAATCAAGCCCTTCATCAAATCAAAGATATTCCTTTAATTCTGGATGCCCCACTATGCAATTGTTCTTTCTGTCCTTTTAATGTTCTTGTCCATCTCCATTAATGGCTGAAACTGTTCAGCTGAAAAATTAATCTCAAGGAATTGGAGTATTTTTTTATCCTTGAAAACCCAATCCTACTTTTATCAAAGTCTGTCAAATATGTTCTTAGTCAGTACTAACAACATATGCAACCCCTCAGCTGTCACAGTATAATGTCATGGTGCTGTTGCTCATTCTGCCACTGCAAAGATGTGTGTATGTGTGTTGGCTGGCTTTGTTTCAGAATACATGGACCTAGCAGTTGTCCTGGTTTGAGCAATGTCCAGAAACATTTCTTAAACTATAGATGCAAAATTCTGAACTTTGAAAATGATGTCACATCCTGTAGCTCGAGTTACTCTGTTGGTGCTAGAACAGCAGACAGAAAACTTGCCATTGTCTGATATAAAAAAAATGTGTCACTTCTAAAAACCCTTACAGCACATATGCAGATCTAGTGGACATCTAGTGGAGGGTAGCTCCAATGGCCTCAGGGTATAGCAGGGCATGCTGACTGTCTTCCCAGGGAAGTGAAACTGGAACCCAGTGAAACCGAGTCCTGATTGTACAAGACTTCAAATTCTGCTGATGGAAGAGTTCTTCTTATAGCACCAAGCTGGGGTTGGAACCCCTTGTGTTCTTTTGCTTATTATGTTACCTCAGGAAAGGTTCTTTTTATCTCTGCACCTGTTCCCCTGCCTCCACCCTGTAAGTCACTTACATCAATTGCAAAGCACACTGTTTCAATAATCTAGTCTTGGTTACAGCCTGTAATCTCTACTACAATACAAAGGATTAATAGGATACAGTAAGAATATTTTAGAAAATTCAAATATGATCCCAGGGTAGACACATGGGAAGTGCCTACACAAACAGAGACATATTTTCTAATGACTTTCTGAGCTCCAAGTGGAGGTTACAGTGATGCAGTTCCAGCCCCCCCAGCTATATGACTAACTTTGTATAGTTCAACATCAAGTGCAGTCCAGTAAACTTCAGTAAACTGAAGGTGACAAAGAGGATATGGGATTTATTAATTCAGGTATGTAATTACCTTAACACAGTTACAAGGATATGCATATCCAGCCAATTTACAGCAAAGTGGAGCAGGTGGCACAGCTGCTCAACACCCTCCATTTAGACCTACCTGTAGTCCTCTTCCAGGAGCTGGATGAGATCAGGAATCTGGCATTACAAGTCCCTCATGCAGCTGTGGCGATGTTGTTTGTAGCCACTTCAGGGCTTATTTATACTGCCAATACAAGCTGGAATCAAGTGCTTAGTGCCTTCATTTGTAATTATTGAAAAGGAAGGCAAAGAGGTAGGAAATACTATTTAATTCAAAGCACGTGTGATCTCTAGCCAAGAGGATTTTAGGAAAAGGTAACTTTCCTGTACATATTCAAACCCTTTTTAATTGAAAACGTTTTTTTTAAATATTACTTAATATTGGAGTGGATATATTTTAAAGAATTTAGAGGGATATGTTGTAAAATTCAGCTGCAGAAGAAAAAATGCACAAAGCTTGCGTAATTTTTTATATTCATCAAGGCTATGGAGAAGAGTAGGAAAAGAGTATGGCTACCCTAGGTTAAAGTACAGTGCTTCCATGCCTAATAAAATACATTTAGAGAGCAAAGATTCCCTGCCTGTGAAATACATTGTGAGTAGAACAGATGGCTTCCTATCCATATTCACTTTCTGGAAAGTCATTTGACTGCTTTTGTTGCTGAGCTTCTAGAGAAACAACTTTCCTTCCTAATTTCATTGAGTACAGTCTGAACTAGCTTTTGGTGAGCTCACTGCCTTGGCAAACTATAAATTTGCAAAGCACAATAATGCAGTCTCTATTTAGCAGGTCTTCACTGTAGCTCATGTTTGTTATATTTTGACCTGTGTCTGCAAACATACTTGTGGAAAAGTCATATTGTATTAAGGTTAACATGAAAGCAAAACATTACATTCAGAAAAAAAACATTACTATCAACTTAATGAGTGAAGCTGACTTTCATGGAATCAATAACATTTTGAAAAAGTCCTTTCTTACATTCAAAGTGTGGTTTATACTGAGTATAATTTTATCATAGCAAGTGCTGTAGTGGACTCTGACCTATAAACAGCTCTTTGGATGACTCTCATACAAAGCTCCTACTTGGACCGATCTTAGAGTTTATCATCTGCTGCGTCATCCGGAGAGAGTTTCTAGAAACATAACAAACTGCAACTGGTGACAGCTCATTCTGGCAGAATATTCCAGCCTATATTTTGTTTTTATTAGGAGTACAAAATCATCAGGATTAAATATAAGACTTTACAACCATAAAAACCTTACTTTGGAAAAGACATTGCAGATCTAGATTTCAGATACTCCATAATAGGCATTGATACAAACTGGGCCATAAAGAGTGAAATAAAATTAATTCACTCTGACCCTACCGTAAAAACAATGTTTTTGTCTGGGGACATTCATTTACAGAAGAAAGCCAAAGAAAAAAGCAGTTTGTCCATTGCTTTAGATGGAAAGGCTGCTGTGGCCTTCACCACAAGCAGGAGTTCATCCTGATTTGGTTTGATGCTGTCTTCTGGATCTGAGTCACAGCCCAGTGCACAGCTGCCCACATTACACATGTTTCTAGGCACAATATGGACATCTAAAGCAGTCAAAATAAAGATAGAAGAGTGTGGGCAATTACTGTCCTTCTGTCCTCTCCTCTGCTTTTTCCAGAGACAGACACAGACACCTTAGTGGGCAAGTGGATGCTGCTGTTACTGAGGGTGCGTGCTTTTTTTCTCTCATCTATCATACATTACACTAAATATTAGAGATGAAGGAATATAAAGGTTTGGATACAATTTCATGAAGATATGCCTGTGCTGGCACCACAGAGTGGTGCCAAGTGTTACCTACTTGGAATTTACATTTTTTTCAGATAGAGGAGAGCTTGTATATCATACCATATTTTGAATTCTTTTGCCCATTCAAACATACTGCATTTAACTTAAAAATTTTGAATTTTAAATTCAATACATCTAATTCATTTTTTATTTTAAAAGCTGTTGATCTCTCTTTTCCCTTCAGGCATACTCCATGGAAAGATGATGAATGGTACATGCCCTATTTTCATTTGCAACAGAAATCCTAAGATGGAGTGGTACTGTTATTTGTTGATTCTGGTTTGCATTTTCACTTTATTAGCAGGATTTCTAGGTAACGTACTTGCACTACGACATTACATGTACTATATGAAGACATGGACTACCAATACCATATTTCTCTTTAATTTGGCACTGTGTGACTTCACTTGGACTCTTATGGCAGCTTTTTCAGTATATTATAGCCTTCAGAAATTATCTGCCTATTTCAGTAATGCATTTTATCAGATCATAAGACTATTTTTTAGTATTAATATTTATGGAAGTGTCTATTTCCTGACACTCATTAGTTTTGACAGATACATAGGTGCTGTCCATCCTATCACTTCATTAACATGGTGGGACAAAAGAAAGGCTGTGTTTTGTACCATCGGGGTATGGATCTTCATAGTGATTGCATCGATGCCAGAGATCTACTACACAGTTGCAGCTGGAAGACAACATGAGTTCATAGATTCCATAGGTGTCACCGAAGGACCTTTACAATATGAAGTGCCGTTCACACTCTCCAAGATTGTATTGAGATTCCTAATCCCAGTCACAGTCATCTTTACGTGCTACGTGTTGACTCTCAAGGCATTACTGCAGCTCAGTAACCGTCAGCAAAGGAGGAACAGACTCGTTAGACCCCTGTTACTGATTTCAGCCGCTATGATTGTATTTGCTGTTTCTTTCACACCTTATCATGTTATGATGATAGTGATACTAATTTACAGAATTACTTGTCAACCACCCTGTGGGAACATGCAGACGATAAGTGCAATTTATGAAGTCACAGAGATCATCTGCAGCATCAACAGTTGCCTCGACCCAATCATTTTTACAGTAGCAAATAAGACATTCTATCAAAGAATTAAAAGTATAAAATGTCATCCTAAATGCCAGTGCTGCTGTTGACTGACGGGAAGGGTAACCGACGTCACTCTGTCCCCAAGAATGATGACTTCAAACACCAGCCTATAAAGACATGCATCTCCCACTGCTCATTTGGCTTTATGTCAGCAGACCAGTTTAAAATTTAGCCTCCTGAATAAGCAAGAACATGCAGCAATGCAGGGTAAAAGAATGTGAAAGGAAACACTAGCAGCTCCTAGCTTTTCAGAATTGGCATTTTGAATATTCTTGTCATAAATATACCTTCATTTGTTGTGAAACAGCACTTCTTACCTGTATGTACATGCAAAATGGAATGAACAATGAAGAAAAGTTTTAAGAGGCTATTTTAATTTTAATGAGAAGAATACAATAATAGTAAGAGCACATTGTTTTGAGGAGCTTTCTTATCGTTTCTGTTATTTATTTTTTCAGCTGATTGTAAGTGCTGTTGTGATTGGACTGTGCAATTAATAACAACCATGATCTTCTTGATCATTTGCAGAGAGCCTTTCTGCAAGTACTTCATTTTAATGCTGCTAGCCCTGCTAGTGCTAGCAGCACTAATGCTGCTAGTCCTGCCAGTGGAACCTCATTAACCTGGTAAGTGCAGTACATTTCCAAAAATAAACAACAAAAAAACAAATACTAAGATACAATCCCTGAGGATAGTCAGAGCCACAGTGAATCTCCCCATGAAGCAAACAAGTAAAATTGAAGAGCTTTGTTAAGTCTTCCCCCAGACAGCATGGGTTCCAAACTGACAGGCAGGGCACACTGGTGGTGTCCCCCAAACCCTGGGCAATTACAGCTGTTTCTCATAAGTGTTCTGCTCAGGAGAGTGTGTGGTTCTGCCATGAACTCTAAATTCATTAGCAGGTAGAGAAGTGCACAGGAAAAGTTCTGAAATACAGAGGTGGCTGAGCTGCAAGAAGAGTAAGAGATGCTGCTTCTTCTGTTCAATTAGCATCACAGTTTCGGGATGGTCTAAGGTAATTAATCTACAGTGCATTTTAATCATTAGAACAGTGCAATATATAGTCATTAGAACATCCACCTTCAAGAGTCATAAAATGTGTTTTTTCCACGTGTAGTATGGGCAAAATAATCATGTTCTATAATCAACCACCTGCTGACACACTTTCCTGCGAAGTCCCACACACTACCTTGTAAATTATAAAACCCCATGTGCTGGTGAGCACACTAACTTTATTTTCAGAAGTTACTAGTGATGAAATACTTTTTAATATACTTTGTACAGCACCTTAATTCTATAATTTCCATAGTTTGAATATAATGTTGTCCTCACATGTCTCTATGTGAAAATAATTCTGTTCTACATAGATATTAAATCTCTCTTGTTGTATATTTCAACTGTATTGAGTAAATATATATGTATATATAATATATAGAACAATGGCTTTTTTTTAATTGTCTGTAACTGTGCCATGAAATGAAGAACCATGTCCTCATAATCTGAAACACTTTGCATGTGTTTGGATATACTAGCAAACTCACAAGATCTCCAAGCACAATGGGATGCCTATATTCTCTGCAGGGGAGTTATGTACTTATTCTAAGTGCTGCTTTTTTCCTTTGATAATTTCCTAATCTCTCAATATCTTTTATTTTAAAATAAAAATATTCAACTTTTTTTTTTTTTTTTAGCGCACGGATTGTCTATTGGAAACATGATGGGGTTATTAACCATGTGTTGGCTTCCGTTAGAAAGAGAGCTTTTTAATCCATGAATGGGCACCCATTGTCAATTACCTACTATAATATACATTTATGCCTCAAACGGATACAAAAACCATGTCAATGCCATTTAGTGACTAAGGTGCTCTCAGCACGAAAAAAGAAAGAACAGGAGAAATTACTGTGAAGCTCTGGGCTAAATGAATTTATTACTCCCACCAGATTGCACCCAAGATTGTAAAGAGTAAGTTATTTCCAAAGTCCAACACTTGCCATTTTTATCTTTCAGTCTCTCTTTAAAGGTACAAATGCACTGTTTATTTCTCCTTTCGCCACCTCAGCATTGCTTTTCAGCAAGTTAATTTTTCTGTGTTTGGGCTATTCAGAGAGATCACCTTATTCTCCATAAATTATATCTATTGTATTGATGTTAATGCTACTACTACATATTAAGCAAGTATCATTAGAAATATTTTTTGGTTTTAATGAGGAAAGAAGCATTGAACTCAGAAGAAATTGTGAAAAACATTAACAAAGTCACTTCTTGATTTTGGAAAAAATTGGAATAGTTTCCTCTTGAAGTGCTGCCTTTTATAACACCTATGAATGCAGCCTGTGCTCACAAGTACCCAAAATTGCCAAGAATAAGATTACAAAATTTCAATTAAAGATTGGATTGAAAGCCTCCAGTGAGCTCAAGAGAAATACAATAATTAGAAAGTTTCACAGGTAACCCTTTCATAACTCATATGCAATGCCTTTTGCAAGCAGAATTAATGTATTGTTTGTGTTTTTTTATTGTTTGGGGGTTTTTGTGGTTTTGTGGGTTTTTTTCATTAGTTGGATTAGATGATCTTAAAAGGTCCCTTCCAGCCTAGGTGATTCTGTGATTCTGTGAAATGGTTAAAGACTAGTGAGAGTCTGACTCCAAAAAAAGCTAGGGAGAAATTTCATTCTGGTCAGGTAATCAGAACATGAAACTCATTTAAGTGAACAAGAATGACCTTTATATTCTCAGTGTGACTGAACTATGCAGTATACCTGCATACAAAGATGCAAAATGAGCTGCTTTTTACTTTCTGTCAGCATCACCCTACCGAAGAGCTGCATAGTCCAGGACACACATAATGGAACAATGCCAGAAACTGCCGTCGTGGGCCTGGGAGGCTATCAAGGAGGACTTACTGTGCTGTGCCAGCGACCAGGGAAAGACCAGGGCAGCAAACAGTCAGTAACTTACTTTTCCAGGGACTGGCCTTTCCAGGGACTTGACTTGAAAGAAAAATATGGAATGAACAGATCTCTGACTCTATGTCTGTTTCTATTGTTAGATGCAATCCTACACGGTCCACACAATCCTATAAAGCTCATTGATTTTCTATTAGTTGTCTATAATAGAGGTCCCAACATGCTTGCACACATAAGAGAAAAAGGGGAAGAAAAACCAAAGGAAACACTTTATCCTTCTGAAAAGATTATTCGAAATTATTCTTCATTATTTGTGAATACTGGGAAATCTTTAAAAATCACTTTCAGGCCACAAAACTAATAAAAAATCCTTTCCTCTCTTACCCTCAGCTATTCATGTTCCTCATGGTACTCAGCTGTGAATAACCCTAGTAACTGACAAGGCTTCTAGACGTTTGCTTGCCTGTTCATAAGTGATTCTATAATCAATTAAGCACACTTTTTAAAAGCATTTTTGTTCAACTAGGCTGAACTAATGTTAATGTTGTCCTGATTGAAATCAAAGGTTTTCTACAAAACAAAAGTTAAAAGGCACAAGACATCTGTTTGTATTTACTTGGTCATTTTTACCACATGCTCCTAAAATGTTTTATTACAATATTGCCCAGATAGAATAACATAAACAAATAAAATTACATAAGTTTATTGCATTTTCCTACAATAATTGAACAATAAACTAAACAGCTAAGAGCCAAAGTCAATATCTTCTACTATGACAAGTATGTTGCAATACTGGTTTCTCATAGATCGTTGTTTGGATTAAATCTGAGGACATGGATTCAGTTGAATGAATCTGCTATAGTGGGTTTGAACACATTATTGACTGTTGTAATAATGTACTAACCTACAAAACTGACTGCAAGGCGTGGGCAGCTTTCATGTACCATATCTAGATCCTGCTTCTAGAGGGATGGTGGAGGGCATCTTTGTAATATACAAAATGAATTCAAAATAGACCAGGGCTTGAAAGACTTGACTGTTTATGTATGTGCTTAGCTGTGATCAGAGGAAAAAAAAAATTCTCATCTACTACTGTAAATTCAGCATTATTTTGTAATCAAAAATTGTTAAAACAAAAACCTTTACCCTGAAGAGCAAAATTTTCTACAGATGTCCCAAAGCTGCTTTCTAAGGAAAGCCATCTTTATGTACACACCGTTCTCAATATGTCTTTGAAATACCTTTCTCTCACAGACAAAATACCTGAAATTTTCACTCCTATTAAGACATGGGCTTTTTAAAATAAAAATATTCAAACGTTCTTGAAAGCTTGGTTTTCTTTTCAATATAGATAAATAAATGTATTCTGATAACATTTTTTCTTTTCCACATCTCAGAAACACCTCACTTGACAAAAAGCTGTGACAAACAGTAGCACAAAGCACTTAAATATACTTCACCTTTGTACACTGCTTTCACCAGTGGAAGCCAAAGCTCTTTAGGCAGAAATAAAAATATGCCTAGACTGATTCTACAGCTGGAGGAACCACAGCAGGGACAGGTAACATGGCTAAGTCCACCATGCGCCTTGTGGGGAAACGTAGCTTCTCAACTCCTGCCTTAGGGAAACATCTGAGTCTCAGGGCTGCCAGGTCTCCCCACGCTCTACGTGGAGCCCACAGTCAGAGGTGACGGGACTTGCTGGCACCCATGCAGGGACCTACTCCTCATATAGCTCCCTCAATCTATATCTCACTCAAGCTCTCTTGTCAGGCCTTCTCCCAGGTGACCACCTACCAGTTTACATGACTCAGCATGGATGGGACTTCCTCTGGCTGGGAAAGGTGAACCTTAATCAGGGAGAATTGAAGTTCTCAGCTTTTGCAATCTAAGGTAAAATGCAGCCTAATGTCAGAAGATGTAACAGCCAAGGTCTCTGCTACTGACCTAGCTAGAAAAATCATATCCTTGCAAAGTACATGGTGTGCTAGGGTAACAGGAACCTAAGGTCACCAGTTTCTCACCAGTCCAGCCAAAATCAGTCAGAAGACTGTGATTAGTAGCCAGAACTCTTCCCATCAGGCTTCTTGCACAGCGTGTCTTACCTGATTTTGGTGCTCTCAAGGGCCTGGTCTGAACTAAAAACCACAGATGAACAAATGCAGGTGAAACGTATATCACTCTGCCTTCCTCTAAAATGCCACATAGTGTTTAAAGATTGCTTGCCATTTCTCAAAGTAAAAAGAATAGAAATACAAATGCTCAAAAGAATGAACATTCATCTTTTAATACAAAAACAAGAAGGGGAAGATGAACTTTGTCTGCTGCAAGGAAAGGGCTGACATTTTCTTTTCTTAATGGATTATGCAAAGGCGACCGAGAGCAGGGGGTAATGGTCAGTGCCACCTGCTGTGCCGAGCATTGCAGGGGATTCATAAAGGCACCACACCTCCCTCTCTGCTTTACATTAATTTCATTACTACAACCTAGATGCAATACCTCCAGCTGCTGTTGTGAATAAGCTGTAAAATGCAGACAATGTGGGAAGACTTAAAGCTATGCCAGAAATACAGTGCGTAGGCAGACTTAACTGCGAATTTTTCTGTCAATTTCCATTATACAGATTTAACATATAATTTTAATTATAGGCTTTACTCTTACTGGTGCTATTACTTTAGGTTTAGATGATTGTGCTGATGCAGTTAAAAGGAAACCTATAAAAATAGATATTGATTTCCTATAACGTTTTAGAATGTTTTTTAGGAGAGAAGC
Organism: Scolopax minor; assembly: GCA_028566535.1. Classification (NCBI taxonomy): domain Eukaryota; kingdom Metazoa; phylum Chordata; class Aves; order Charadriiformes; family Scolopacidae; genus Scolopax; species Scolopax minor. The sequence continues at coordinate 33,126,516 of JAOXNG010000001.1, read as the reverse complement.
AACTGAAAACCCTGCGTTAGCAATAGAAAATGTTAACGCATTTGTTCTTGAGGTGCCGATTTTTGAGTTCTATGTGACTGTATGCCAAGTTATAAAATCAATGTGAAAAAAATTCTCTCTTTAGATGTCCTTCCTTCATAACAAAAGAAAAGCATTTTTCATCATAATTAGTTATGAATAATAATTACATTTTTTCACTTTTTATCCTTTAAGAATTTCTAGCATTTTTAAGAAACCTGCTTTTTTACCTGTCACATATGTATTAAGTAATTTCATGGTTCTCCTCCTTTTACTTTCATTTTAGAGCTACAATATTTCAGCATCTTAAATGTAGTGCCTACAGAAACTAAATTTTCCTTCTTTGAATTCATTGGAATACAAATTTCACAGTAGGTAAAGGAAACACAGCACTATTTATATCTCATACAATGCTGATGCTAAAATCTGAAGGGTAGTGCTGTAATCTCTGTTTTTCAACACCAGTTTAGCAATACTCTGCAACAACTTGTCAAAATAATTATTTCCTTTTTCTTCTATACTATTTTTTTCTCATGAAACTGCACTGAAACCAATACATGAGCTTATTTTTAATAGTAAATAGAGTTGCTTACAATCTATCTGCCATTTTTATTAATTTATTTTAAATAAATAATTTATTTAAAATTAATGTTTATAAAGCATTTTTGACTCAGCAAACAAAACAAACTTTTGTCATCATTCACCTGGAAGTATCTACAGGTTTAATAATGGTCATTCTGGTAATTAGTCCAAAACGCAGTCTTCTAGCACAGTAAATTGCAAACCTGATTGGAATATAAACTTATAAAAGTATAAACATAGTTGATTGTGTTTATATGTGAATAGTTTAACATGTTTAAATAATAGTAAATATGCCTAATAAACCTTTAGCTTGATTTGAATGAGCAAAGCCCCTTTCTATCAAGCACATGCAGTGGAGACCGATAGAAAACAGCCACCCACAACCAACCCCAGTGCTAAACTGGAAGTCAAAAGAGATTTAGATTTGACCACGAGTTTTTGATTTGATCTATGAGAAAATCCCTGGGATTTTCTATGGGACTAAAGCAAGCAATGCTGTCTCTAGAACTCTATGCAGGGAAGGTCAGGGTCACTGCTAAGTGTGCCTGCTCAGCCATCAAAGAGAGAAAAATGGCTCAAAGAGAGCCATCACTGGCAGAGAGCAAGAGAGAAAAGAGATTTATACTTCCTCAAGGCAAAAAAGTAATTACTTGGTCAGTCAAATACAGGAGGCAGCAGGTGTTCTAACAAAAAGAATTTGTGTCTTAAAGTAAGTGAAACAATGCTCATTTTAGTTAAAAAAAATAAATAATGAGCTAGACTCCATCCTGGTCAAGAACAGAGCACACTATTTCTTCATCTGGACCCTGCCAAGCGGATGAGCACTTCCATGCAGGAGGCTCCCTCTCTCTAGTTGTAATCAGAGACATAAAGTATGCAGAGAAAAGTAAACCCTGACCAGAGAGAAGTTTCTGATTTAATCTCAGTATATACAGATTAAGCATGGGTTTTGTGTCATTTTTTTTTGCCTTCAACAAATATTTGCAACTATGCTACCTGTTTTGGACACTGTGACTAAATCTCAGAGGAACATATAGATGCACACAGAGGAACTCCAGGGGTTACAGAGCATGTTTGCATTTTCAGTGCACAAAACAAGTGGTGGATTGATGGTGTAGGACCAAGAGGAAGCATATTCCAGTGGCAAGCAAGTCAGCTCTCTAGCTTACAATGAAATATGGGGTGGGCACTTAAGACCTGAGCATTTTCAGACTTGGTTTCAGACTGTTTCGTAAGCTGTATATGCATCCAGACAGGCACTTGTCTGAGCACCAAAAAGGGATGCAGTCAGTTAATCACGTTCTCTGTCAGTATTTATATGTGCTGCGAGCTGCATAGATATTACATGGGAAAGCTGATTATTCTTCTACCACACGTAAAACAGCCTTAGGCAGTCATACCTCTAACAAGTGGCTGTGTGGCACTTGCAGTATTTTGCAGAATATTGTGCCCACTGTCACAGAAGCAGTTGACAAAACCCCAACTCCATTAACTTTACCCCAGGTTCCCAGTTGCCTTACCATGGGATGGAGGATGCAAAAACACATTTTTCAACAAATCTATTTCATAATGGCACAACCAAAACAAGTGTTATGGAATGAGCTTTCACTGCTTAAAACATTTGCAAGACCTGTTTCAACTTTGGGCTGAAGTTTCCAGATGCTGACAAATTTCTTCAGGTAAAAAAAGGTCAAGCTCCCTACTTTGGAACTATGTTAACAGAACTGAAAAGTGGAATGATAGTTACATCTTTTAACCGCCTTCAAATTGGACTTCTTATATTTGACATTTTTGATACAGTTGCAAAATTCTGAGAATCCCCATGAAAATCTAAGTACGAACATCTGTTTCATAAAAATAGCTTCCATTAATGTACAAATCTCCTGCAATGACATAATAGTAAGAATTGATCATTAATTCTAATTTGCCTTTCTAGAAATAGCACACCATTAATTTGTACTACATACACCATGTAATGGGTCCAAAAAGGATTATTTGCTACATACAAATTGAAAGACTAGAAATCCATAATATCAGCTAAACCACAGTATCCACTGAATTTAGTAGTAATTTTGGAAAATTTGAATTTTAAATTATTTGATACTATGTTATTTGCAAAAGTAACCATGAAAAATACTATATTGAGAAATATATCTTTACTAGAAATACACTGGACAGAGAAACTGTGTTAATAATCAGTGAAACTTTGGACAAAATAAAAGTTCCATCACAAAGTTCCTTTGTAGTAAATCAGATATATATAAGGAATCCAAATTTTCATTACTGAAAAAAAGCCAAGGTTAGATAGGTTCCTCAGTAGAACACATAAAAATACTATTTCACAGTAAGTGCATAAAAAGGTAAGAAGACAGTAGGTTGTGGGGTGGGGG
>JAOXNG010000001.1:33025945-33036480 GCA_028566535.1 Scolopax minor | reverse complement strand
GGTTATGTTACTCCATACTCGAGAACTTTGAAACTTCAGTCTTGTAAATACCAAGGCTTCAATTTTAGGCCAACAGCACATCCTAGCGGTTACTCACACCGTTCTATGGGATTTGGTTTACACAGTACCTCAGTCATAGCTGAATAAATACTTTCTGGTATCCTTCACTTTTATCCTGCACTTTTCTTCTTTTCCTTTATGGAACAACTAAGAATGAAGTTAGGATTTTGGAAGGATGTGTGAATTAATAAAGCTGAGGTAATTAAAAAACACCAAAGATTTTAAAATTGGTTCTATGTATCTTTTAAGCAAAAACTTGCTTCTAAATATGCATCATTTTAGCTATTTTTAGGCAGAACATACAATGAACCGTTGTGCAGTTTGTCCTTTGTTTTCATTTTCCAGTAGGAAAAAACAAGGTCTCTGCTTTTATTTTAGTTTACTCTGGGCAGCTTTACCTGGGAAACATAAGTAAAGGGCTATACAAGCTACTAAGTACTTAGTCAATAAAACTTTACATTGCATTCATTACATCAAAAATGCATCTATTATAACATTTTAATGTGGGGTTTTTTGCCAGTCAAGTATGCAGCACAATCAGATAGCTGTTTCTTAAAGCAGGTAGCAATAAACAGAAAAAGGAAGTAAAATGCTACTTAACTGTGTTAAAAGAAAATTTTGCAACAGCCCCATTTAGAAACTTTTGAGTGACTTCTGATGGGGAAAGCTGTGAAATATGGGACACCTATAAGGAAAAGCTTGAAGATATTTTTCCCCAGGTAAGTTCACAATTGTGCATTGTGCAAAACCTTTGGTTTATTTCTTACTCTCTGATATTATCCTATTTATATCTTCTCAGTAAGAAATATCAGGTAACATGTTTGTCACTTAAAGGAACAGACGTGTAAATGGAGAACTGTATTCCATGACAGGCAGTGTATGCTGAATTGCTGGTAGAAGGACTGGAAGTAATGTCCTATGAGGAGCTATAAGGGCTTTGGGTTTGGCTTGTTTGGAGAAAATGAGGTTGAGGGGTGACCTCGTTGCTCTCTACAGCTTCCTGAGGAGAAGTGGAGAGGGAGGTGCTGATGTCCTCTCTCTAGGATACAGTGACAGACACTGGGAATGGTTCAAAGCTGTGCCAGGGGAGGTTTACATTGGACACTAGGAAGCATTTCTTTACCAAAGGGGTGGTCAAGCATTGGAACAGGCTTCATAAAGAGGTGGTTGATGCCCCAAGCCTGTCAATGTTTAAGAGGCATTTGGAAAATGCCCTTAATAACATGGTTTAACTTTTGATCAGTCCAGAAGTGGTCAGGCAGCTGGACTGGAAGAACATTGAAGGTCCCTTCCAGCTGAAATCTAATCTATTCTATTCTATCCTACCATTTCCCTGCTGAACATCTACTTCTTGCTGTGGCAGTTTAATTCTGCTGTGGCAGAAATCTATTCTATTCTATTCTATTCTATTCTATTCTTATTCTATTATATCTGCTTCTTGCTGTGGCAGCACTAATCAGAAGGAAGCAATCATTTGCAGCAGAACCTGATACTGTGAAGGAGGGAAGGTGGTAAACATGGAGTTGACCCTCCCATGTCGTCTTTCCCTCATATTTGGGTTCACATATTTCTTTCCCCTTCTTGAATCACTTTCAGTTACTCTAGGGTAATTTTAATGGTTGATACATTTTGGTATTTTGTTCATGGTTAAAATGCTTAAAATCACATTATATAGGAGAAACACATTTTCTGCTACTAATATATGAGTTTTCCAAAGGCTCAAAAATCAGAACTCAGTTAAAAGGATCCCCAGTTTTCAGTTTGGCTTCATGGTCTTCTGCTGCCTGACTCATGTTCAGTATGTTACTGGCAATGCTAATGTCTCAATTTGGCTGAAATGAAAACTTGCCCAGAAATAGTCCCTGTGCCCCACCTATGGGCGAGTCCGTTCTTCCCTATTATGCTCCCTATTAGGGACCTGAGGAACATATGCAGGTCCCACATATTCTCTCCTGAGAAGGGGAATGAAAGAAAAGCAAGGTTCCAGCAGTCAAAACTCTGTTAGCAATCCCAGATGGGTACAGATACTGTGTTTTAAAGCTGTAGCTGCAAAGTAAGAGATCACAGACAAGTTTTTTGATCAGAGTTCACAAACATTTTCTGAATGAGCGTTGACAGTTGCTGTAACAGCAGGTACAACCTACACAACAGTACTGCCTGCTTCTCTACCAGACCAGATAATTTACTAGAATAACTTACGTACCAGAGTTTGGGAATCCTTGTTATAAAATAACCTCAGCAGTGATGAAGGGACTTCTCAATAAAAATATGGTAACTTCTCAACAGAAAGGCACGTAACAGGTAAAGGAGAAAACATGATTTGCAGGTAATGCTATTTAATATAAACTAATATATTTTTATGCTTAATGAAAAAAGTTGTGATTGGAAGGGAGCCCTGGTCATAGTCCACATGACAGTTTTCTTTCTTCATGGGTGACAGGGTATGGGAGAGATTTGTTTATATGATCTTTGTTAGAGTTGAAAAATTTTGTTGTAGAGAAGCATCTTTTTCTTGAGAAGCATCTGTTGTTGAGCAGCATCTTTTCCAATACATCATGCTGCTATATTATTCTGGTGTGTGTTTTATTCCTGTGAGTACCCTGATCATAATGGCTGAGGTTGGAAGGGACACATGGAGGTCATCTTGTCCAATATCCCTGCTCAAGTAGAGCCACCTAGAAACGGTTGCCCAGGACCACGTCCAGTTAGGTCCTGAGTATCTTCAAGGATGGAGACTCCACAACCTTTCTGGACAACCTCTTCCAGTGCCAGGTTAGAGTATTTCCTCTACAAATCATACCAAACGGTCCTCTTTGTTATAGAGAGCATCTCAAAAATCTATGATTTTAATTTGTCCTTCATCTGGAGCATGAACTTTTAGTGAAGAGGTATACTGGCTCAGTTAAAATCAAATCTAAATTTTGTTTTGTTCTTTACTGCAAGTTATGTCTGATAAAATTTTTGAAAGATTTTTGTATTACAGAATTCCAAAGGGAGATCCTTCCTTTGAGAGTGGTCAGAAGACTTTATAATAATCTTGCTGAATTTTCAAACATTTGGCATGCATTCTTTCCATTCTTTCGCAGGAATGACAGATGTGCCCTTCTGAGGAGCTGTGTGTCAGGGTTATTCACACTTGATTATTTCATGTTCACTACTTCCTATTACACAGCACCTACTGTTACATTGCTTAATATATTTTGAGACATCATACATAAAATAAATTAATAAAACTCTATCAGTGCTTTGCCAAGCAAAGACAGATGTCCATTAATTCCATGTTTTAAAATGCCAAATAGCCTACTGGCAGTAGGTAGCTAACAAGTCCCCAGATAGCTAACATGCAAAATCTGAGTAACCATGAAAACAAAGAAGCCGCATCTTAAGTTACCACACAAACTGCTAGTTACAGGCACTTCTGTATCTGGAAAACATTCCATAAAAGAAACAAGGAAGTCATCAGAATATGATGGCAGCATTTCCATAACAAAGATCAATTTCTTAGAATGATGACAGCCCTGTGGCAGAAAATCAATGATAGAAAGAAAAAAAGAAATTAAATTGAGTTTTAAATTCTTGTTAAGTTTTAATAAAATGAAACAAAAATGCACTAGAATGGTTGCCAGTGTGAGTAAGTATCAGAGTGGAATGTGAACTAATCAGCTGTACGCTGTTGGATGCACACCTCAAATAGCTGACAGTAATACCATAATAGGAGGGAAAATCTGTGAATTTCACTGTATGAGAATATGAGTTTAATCCTTACTGCCCACCCCAGAGTGAAATTCTGGTCAGGCAAGATGGACAGCCCGCTTATCACTAAGGATCTGCACTTGCATAATACAAAGTAAAAAGAAAAAATGAGGAAAACTATAAAAGTAATGACATATAAATAAAAATATAATTCATGAATAATATATATCACATATTTTTCCAACAGCAATTATAAAATAGTCTATTTTCTTTGCCATTTTAATTTTGTAAATTATTTATAGGGTTCCATATACTAAGGAATAATCCCCATTTATTATGTTTTGACATAATTCTCTTTTAAATAAATTTGAAATTCATGAGAGCTGAATGTACATAATGATTGACATCAACAATAATTCACATCAGTCTTTCCAGCAGTGGAGAATGATGCTACTACAGCTGTTATCTCCAAGTTCTGGGGACTAGCTTTGTTACTCTTTTCTCTAATATTAGAAGCTTTAATACTTAGTGAAGATGAACTCTGTCGGTTTGGTTTTAGCAATTATTTCACATGTAGTCTCTTGCTGAGAACAATGGAGCTTGTGTGTGTTCTGGAGAAAGAATTAGTCCAGCACAGCGGTTCTAGTTCACTGACAAGCCATACTATACCGGGGACAGGGATCCCTTCTCTTATGTATCGATTACAACTTTTTCACTGCACAACACTTTGAAAAATGATATATTCATGAACCTGAATCTATGTGTGAAGATGAGATTTCATACAGTTGTTTCTTCTGTTACCAAAATACGACTAAAAAATAAGAGTATTTTTAATACCAGCTCACAAGAATGCTACATTTTGAGGGCCATATTGTTATTAATTTGTTAATTATTTGTTTCTGTTATAAAATCATATTGGTCTATGAAGTTATTTTTGAAGAAGAATTGATTCTTGACATCAAAGCTTGGCACAAAAAAGACAGAACATGCCCTCAGTTCTCTTCAAAGACAAGAGTAGTGAGAAAGGGGATTTCCTAACAAAAGATTTCCTAACAGAAGACTAGAACCTGACAGATCACAATAGTTCCTCTTCAATCAAAACCCAGCAGAATTTGTCAGACATGAAGTGTAAGATTCCCAGTAAGTACCTTCATTAGTGGAGATCACTGAAACTCGTCTGTTTCAGCGGTTAAGTATACCCAATTCCTCATGCCGCAGTTTGAGCACACTTGAGCTACATACATCAAAAGCAACACAATATAATTCTTTGTAGCAAATATTTACATTTAGCATATTTCCTTTAAGTCTTCTCTAAAAACACTTACTTTAGTCTTTCCTGAAAGTGTCTGCATTATTTCTAATGATGCTGGTTGCTTCTCAGCAGCTACATCTTACCTTTTTTTTTTTTTTAACATCATTCACAATTTCCCAGTTAAGCCCTTACCAATGCTGAAGTAGAACAGAATGATTGTTTCACCCCTCCTATGAAAGATATTTTTATTTACATACTACAGTATAGTAATGGCATTTTCCAAAGTTGTTTGAACATTACTCATTCACATATTTTGACTTGAATTGGTGGAAAACCTATCCCTCTAGACTGTTAAAATATCCTAAACTCTCAGATTTATGGTAAAAAAAGCACTGTAGATTTGTAGAAAGATTTGTAGAAAAACTTTCTGAAAATATTGAAAGCAACCTATTTGCAGAAGTGCGTTCCTTTAACCTTTTTTTCAGGATTTATATTTATTTATATATTTACAATATGGGCTTTACGTAAGTGCTGCTACTGGGTATCCAACTTCGTAACCTTATTACCTTTCTTGCATAGATTCAGACTAGTACATAATCCCCAAGGACATCACAGGAAATCAAAAACAACAGGGTTGGGAAAATTTAATAGGGTTTCTAGAACAAAATTATTCTAATAAAAGATTAATTAAAACCAGCAATGGGCCAGGGCATACACTTGTGTGAGTAAAGTGAGGTTGCTTTCTTTCAGGAAGGTAGAAACAGCATTAGTTTGGCTGTTTTCCCTTTACCAGTCTCCACAAAACTTAATGGAATATATTTTGGAATTTAAGACTTTGACCCTTGACTCAGATTTTTTTGGCTGAAACTGGCCAAAAGATCCAAGGTCACTAAAGGGGGAAAACAGGCAGGCAACCACATGACACAACTTTGTTAAGCTTTTCTTTCTAAGAAATCTAACTACAAAGAGACCACACTTGTTCCAGGCAAAGATGCCTACTTTGAAACCTAAGGCAAAGGCACAAATTACCTTTGGTATTGGTAGGAATACCAGTAGATGGAAAGGACTGGATAATCTCAAAACAATGTTTTTGGTCTGTGAAGTGTTTGAGTTCTCCTCCATTTTTTTTAGGCCAGCTGTGGGATAAGCAGTGTGACAAGTTTCAGAATTTTGCTAAGTAGGAAATTTCCTGTCACTGTGCATACATCCAATGAAAATATGTTTCCAGCCACTTCCACAACACAGGAATCATAGAATCATCTGGGCTGGAAGGGACCTCCAAAGACCATCTAGTCCGACCACCCCACAGTCAGCAGGGACACCCCCAACTAGACCAGGTTGCCCAGGGCCTCGTCAAGCCTTACCTTGAATGTCTCCAGGGAAGGGGCCTCAACCACCTCCCTGGGCAACCTGTTCCAGTGGTCCACCACCCTCATAGTAAAGAACTTGTTCCTAATGTCTAATCTAAATCTGCTCTTCTCCAGTTTATACCCGTTAGCCCTTGTTCTGTCATTGCCGGCCTTTGTGAACAGACTGTCTCCAGCCTTCCTGTAGGCCCCCCCTCAGGTACTGGAAGGCCGCTATTAGGTACTGGAAGGCTGCTATTACCCCAACAGAAATCCCGTGTCAGAGCGGGGACTGCTGCAGGCACTTTTGCAAATACCCACATTGTTCTGGCACCTGGTCCTTCCCCTTGCCTGGTGCAGCCTGGGGAGGGCAGCCCCTGGGCTGAGCCCCCACAACCCTCACAGGTTGCTGGCCGTCAAGCTGTTCTAGCAAAGGGCAGCAAGGGGAAGAGGGCAGATGTTGCAATGTCACAGTTTTCAATTCAAGCCACGTGTCTTGGCAGCAAGGATGACCAGCAGCTCCTGGGATGTATTAACAAGGGCACAGCCAGTAGATCAAGGGAAGAGATTATATCTCATTTTTCAGTATTTGTTAGGCCACATTTAACTTCTACATCCAGTTTTGATCCCCAGCACAAAAAAGACATCAAAAAACCGGAACAAGTTCAATGAAGAGTCTCCAGGCTATGTGGGGACAGGAGCACTTGCCATTTGGGAAAAGGCTGAAGGAACTGGGCTTCTTCCAGCTGGAGAAGAGATGGTTTGTAGGGGAACCAACAGCAGCTGTCCAGTACCTATGAGGAAGTTACCAAGAAGATGGAGCTCTTCATAATGGACAAACGGCAGAAGAACAAAAGACAATAAGCATAAATTGAAATGTGAGATTCAGAGTGGTTAAAAGGAAATACTTTTCCTCCTGTGAGGGCAGTCAGGCAGTGGAACAGGCTGTCCAGAGGATGTGCAGTCTTTATATCCCAACGGGATAAAGCTCTGATCTGAACTCAGAGGAAACCCTGTTTTGTTTGGACGAAGGCAATTGGACAAGAGATCAGAGACTTCCAATCTGGATTACTCTGTTATCCTAAAGAGAGTATTGCAAGTGTTTAGTCAATCTGTAGGTGGCAGTATGACTTAAAAGTAAAATGGAGAACTCATTTTTTACTGAGAGAATAAATAATATAAATAGGATTCTGTTTATGGCCTCAGTCTTTCAGTTGTTGCTAAGAGCTGAGTAAATTAAATCTCCCAAGGCTGGTGATTAGATCTAGAATTATAAGAATTATAGGAATAGGGAAAACAGAAATATAATTCATGTGATTTCAATGCTTGTATAAAACTGCGTAGCAATGAAGGATCCAGATAATTTGCTGCCTTAAATAAGAAGATTACTCTGTAAATCCATATAAATAATTCAAAATTTGACCCTTAGCTTTTATATGAGAAAATAGACTGTCATGCAAACAATAGCTACACAGAGCCACTGGGGGTGACTTGCAATGTTTGCTCTATTACAGTGCTTACTCTACAATTCAAGTTTATGGTATGCAGTCAAACTGATTGAAAAAATCCATTTCCCTGCCATGACCCATCTAAAACAGCTTTGTTCCTGTCTTTGCTTTTCAGTATCACCTCTTCTGTCTTCCACCTGCCGTTAAAAATACCCCTCTTCTGGAAAATTATTTTTAACTCAAGTAATTTTGGTACAGCACAGCTCAAAGAAAGTTGTCCTGTCACCACTGACATGTTAAAGTGCCCCAGTGCAGACAGGAAGCTGCATGCAGTTACAATGACCAGAAGAAATAAATTAGCACTGAAGTTCCATTTAAAGACACTATTGTGGTAGCCTTCGATGTGGCTCAAAACAGCCTTGAAAACCATCTAATCACATACAAGACTTGAATAAGTAAAGTATTAAAAGTTGTGCCTTGATTTGGAAAAAACACAAAAGGTCAGATTAAAAGGTTTTTGACAGAAAGGCATGCTATTTTAAAAGAAAAGATCAGAAGATGGTGTTAAAAGAGTTCCCCTATAATCATTTTAGGCTCATTTGTCAGCACTCCTATTGAACACTAGAAGGACTAATCTTCTTAAGCAAATCATTCTTTCAGCAACTTTAAGGTGAAAGAGCTAATTATGTGTGTCTATGGGTTAAATTCCTATAGTAGAAATGTTCTACCAGGGAAAAGTCAGATTAGCTATTAGAGTGTTTATATGTTAAACATCCTTCTTATTTCAGTGGGCATTTATTTGTAATTCATTCTCTTAAGTTTAGCAGCTATTTTGCAGGATTATGCATATGAACAGTTGAATTCAGAGCATTTTATACGAGTGCAACACTCAGCTCTGTAATTATAATCTGTATAAGCAAAACAACTTTGCCCCCGCATTGGGAAAAGAAAATCATTGTAGAATGATCTGAGTTCAAGGAAAAGATTGATGTTTTAGTCATCTCTCATCTTACTAAGTACTTCTATTGCTATCATCCTTTTCTGATAAGCCTTAAAGCATTTTGGTAATACTAAAGAAGACAGGTCTCTGATTCTCTTTCCAACAAATAAAAGGTGTCTTTTGTTCAATGGCCAGTTGATTTTTTTTCAACAACAGATGATGGATAATTGGGTATTTGAATGGGAAAATGCAAATGTTCTTATTCTGTGAAATACTGTAAATTTTAATTCATTACAAATTTGACAACAAGTATTAACCTCAGTGAGAATGTACAAATTTTCAGATCTTTCAGAATGAGATGGCTTAAAATTACATACCCAGCATAAAGGCAGTTCAGAAGCCAGGTATATGTGTGATCACTGGCCCAGCTCACTCATTGAAACTCTATTAACTTCTCTCTTAGTGTCAGTGCCTGTCAGCTGGTGATTTGACCTCTTACACCCAGCTGATGAGCACAGACTTCTTTTCCTTTCTCTTCCAGAACTTCTGTCCATAATAAAAGCTCAAGGGAACAAGGTGAGAAACTGTTAATGCTTTCCTGTCTCTTGGTCTGCAGTCAAGCCTTGCCACCCATTGGTTCAGATCTAGATTCCTTTTAGAGGAAATGAAACCAGAAAGTGAGCTCCTGCTGCACACTAAGCACATCCTGCATCCCAATGGAGAAATAGGGATCCAAATGAGAGAGGGGTCATTTGGACAGCTTCAAACCCTTCACATGGACATGTTCTGTTGTGGAGCCTAGACAACACTTAGCTCAATGTAAAATCACTGAACCACAATTTCTTCCTCTCTAGAGTAATATTTTCACCCTGGAGTCATGTGAAGGCTCATTATTTCATATGTGAAACTGGGGTTTGTTTTCTCTGTGAGTCATTTTTGTGTCTACCCTCCAAATGTGTCTACGTCTGCTGTTGTATTCCCCTGTCATTAGCATCATAAGGATTTTCTGCAGTTCTTCACACTCTACCCTTATCTTCGTTACCCTGAGTAAGTCCATACCATCATCAGTCTCAGTCACCTCTGTGCTCCACCTCTTAATGGGCGCACTGAACAGCATTCCAGGGCCCCCTTTATGCAGTGACTGTTTAAAGGTGCTTCATGATGGACTTTGTCAAGTACCTTCTGGGAGTTCAAGTGCACCGTCTCCATTGCAGCAGGCATTTCCATGCAGCTCTTAACCTCTTCACAGAGCTCCAAGGAGGCGGCAAGGCAATACCTTAGAGAAGCCACATCAGCTCTTCTCCAGTAGATCATAATTCTTAAGTGTTCACTGCTTCTATCCTGTAATAGATTTACCCATCACAGTTCTCTGGCTTATAGGTTTGCACCTCCTCTCAGTTTTTTATGCCCGTTATACAGTATATAGTTTACAGTTTCATAATTAAATGGCTTAGATATCCACTATATATGAGCAGAAATATGGGTGTATATATCATCATAGCCTGTTAACCACAGTAATAGCCTGTAAAAGTAACTGTTAATGAAGGTATTGTTCAAAGTGTGACATTTTCAATGGAAAGTAAAAGAAAGACTGTGAATATGGGAGACAAAAGGTCAACTCCTAGTTCAGGTGGAAAAGACTTTGAATCTGTGCTATAGTCACCAGATTATTCTACAACAAGAGACCAACTCATCTGTATGGCCATGCGCAGGGTTTCCGGCCATAGTGGGGAGAAATGGAAAAGATTGTCCCTAATGAGAATCTTGCCTTCTGAGTATCAGAGTATTGACACAAT
>JAOXNG010000001.1:32955199-32968815 GCA_028566535.1 Scolopax minor | reverse complement strand
GTCCAACCTGAATTTGAATGTTTCCAGGAATGGGGCATCTACCACCTCTCTGGGCAACCTGTGCCAGTGTTTCACCACCCTCATCATAAAAAAAAAATTCTTCCTTATATCTAGTCTGAATCTATCCTCTTATAGTTTAAAACCATTACCTCTTGTCCTATTGCAACAGGTCCTGCTCAAAAGTTTGTCCCCATCTTTCCTGTAGACAGTAAAATCCCTTCTCTTTGTAGGATCCATTTTCCTCAATGCTGAATGTGGTGTATGGAAATTAGAAGAGATTACTTTGAACTACTAGGTATAATTTTATCCCTCAACTTTGCATGTATAAGGTAGTTGCTGTAGATCAATGCTGTAAAAGCTAGGGAGGAAAAAGGATGTGGACTATGACAAAAAGGAAATTTAATGATAGGATTTTAAAAATGGCTCTGAAGATGTGCCTGAGTGACCTGAAGTGAAACCAGGTACTTGAGTTCATTTTATTCCATCGGCATCTATCCCCAAGCTCTGCACTGCCGTCATTCACAGCTTCACTCCTGCATCCCGAGTTGCATTCTCAAGTTGAATGTGTTCTCCCCCTCGAGCTCTGTGTCCCCTTTTCACCCTCAGTTAAGCCTTTTTCTGAGTGTGCCAAGAGCAGTGTACAACCCCGAATGCCCGCGGAGCGTCGCTTAATGGCTTCTGACACCCTGTGTGCAGTTTTGTTGTGTTACATTTCAGGGCATGCCCTGGGTTCAGGGATGCAAATGGCAAAGGGAGGTTAGAAGGTCAGTGGGGAGTCTGTAGTAATTGCAAGGAGGGAGTGTGTAATTAGGGAAGTATGGGATGCTGTCACAGGCAGAAGGTCATTTGGAGTGATGGCCTGAGTGCCTAGCTGAACATCTGATCACATACAGGCATATTTCTTGCATCTTTAGAGTAATTTTTGAAATATTACACTTTATTTCACTTTATTTTCGTAAATAATAAATTATTTCTTTGTTGCTTTTACTGCATTAGTCAATTACAGCTTTCTAAAAACATGGGAAACAAAATCTGCTGAGGATGTCCCTGGATGCATGTAGGCTAAGGAGACCTTTTGAATACCATCCAGACAGCAAAATCAAAGAAGAAAAAAATCAGTTAATCCTTTAACTTTTGAGAGCATATGCCTTACAAATTTATTGACAAATACAAGCAAATATCAGTGGATAAAGTATCTTAAGATGAGAAAGCTGTCGCCATGGGTAACTAGAATGAACCTTCAGTTCCTAGCAGGCCCCTGGCTAAAGAAAGGACCTTTATTTTTATTTGTTTTAATCCTGAATGAATGTTATGAAAATAGTTTGTTTAGTCCTTTGAGAAGTCTGGTTTTCTTTCATGGATGTCAGGAATGTGTTGACTGATGCTGAGGACAGTTAAAATTAGTTTTTGTGAGCTGGGAGAATGCCGAAGTGCCAAAGGTGGTTTACACGACCCTACTGTGAGAGAGGGAAAGGTGAGAAAGGAGGAACCATCTTTTTGGGTACATCTTTTTGGGTACATCTTTTTGGGTACATCTTTTTGGGTACATCTTTTTGGGTACATCTTTTTGGGTGTACAGTCTGGCATATAGAGTGATTTCACATGCTCGCTGACTGGCACAAGTTAGGAGTAGGAAAGTAGATACGAATCTCTTCTTGCATGGATTTGCTGGTTGCCAGCCTTCTGCAGGCCAGGAAGGCAGGACAGCTTAGTTCTCATGTAGCTTCTGGAGTGCAGCAAGGTCTGTGTAAGGTCCCTTCCTTGGGAGCTAAAGAAAGCCCCTGGGTAACACTCCTTTACTGCGCATCAAGCTTACTTTTGTCTGGAGAATAGCAGGAATATGAGGTGTGGATCTTCAGAATTTCCTCAGTACAAGAGGTTGTGTTTATTTTTTTACTGATACGGGTCAGCGCATCACCTTTCTGAGATGTTTTGAAAACAGTTCAGGCTGCTACTATGGATGAGTGCAGTAGTTCTTTTCAGAAAAAGTCTGGCAGTCCTGATACTTATTTTAATGAAATTTAATATTTGTTTGGTTTAAAAAAACAACCCAACAAAATCCCCCCAAAACTTGCTAGAAGCTAGTACTAGCATAGCAAGCATCTAGTTTCTTGCAGAGATCTAATGTAGGTAACAGTCTCCAGATATTTTCTCCCAGTTTTGTGCTGCTTAGGGCTAATAGCTTCAATGAGCTCCACAGGTTTTCCAAAGTAAGCTTCAGCACTTGTAACTAGAAGACGTGCTTACCTTGAAATAACTTAGTGCTTTAACTTACAGGCTGTCACTTCAAAAGAAGTTACCTTCTAAACCTGAAAGGTGGATTAGTTTTCAACATTCCGGTCACCTCTGTGAAACTATGAGCATCTGTACATATTTGTCTTTATACATTTTTATCTTACTGTAAAGATTCCATTGTAAGCTAGGAAAAGATCATATTAAAATGTCAATTCAAGACAATCAATTCTTAGGTGTGTTCTCACCTAATTCTGTCTTATGTGACAAGCAATAGGACAAAGTCCCTATTTCTGCTGACTGATTGATGTGATGACTTCACTTCTCTTTTCACTTGTCATACAGGTACACAAGGTGAGTCTCTAGCCCCAAATCTCTGCAATACAACAGTCAAAAATTTCAGTGCTTCCATTAGCACCCTGTGCATTTGTGCTCTCTCTCACCAGCACAGAATGGTTTCAAGTACAAAGACTGCAACTAAAAGATATGTTCTTTTTCTTTTTTTGGCTGTTATTTTTATAGCTAAACAGAACAAAAAGGGATCAGGAAGCAGACCAAACTCTACCTTTTCTACCTCTTGTACTTGCTTACTTCATCTGGATTTTTCATTTGATTTTTTTTTTTTTCCCCGTTTTGCTCCTTTCTTCTCTGATTATTTATTCTTTCACTCTTCACTTAATTTCATTTACAATTTTTCTCTTATTTACATTGTTTTCCTGTTAGCTTTCCTCTAACATGTATCTTCATAAACAGGACCAATTTTTAAATTATTTCTGCTTCTGTGACACTTGATCTACCATTTTTCAACAGTCTGTTTTAATGACTGGTTGCCTGCAGTCTTTTCAGTCTTGCTCTGCTGGTCACAGGATGCGTGTTGCATATCTCTTATTGTTGCTATCTCATCTCTTTTTAGCTTTGTAGACACTAGATGTCTTTTTCATATACACCCGAGGGTGGACTATAACACTTGAATTTACTTGAGTATGATCCCGTATCCCAGAGTCAATTTCTACCTGCCTTGGCAAAGTTGCTATTCATCACACACTTTGTTATAAAATAGTGAGACAGCTTAGGTCCCTGCTGCAGCTGTTCCAAAAAAACCTGAAACATCCCCAGTACATTATTCCCAAGCATTTTACATCTCTGCTTTTCCTGACAACATCTCCACAGATGCTCTGCTTTTACCCGTGGACCAGCATAGGTCAGTAAATACAGGTGGTAGTTGCAGTTGTAAACTGAGAAAATACATGGGGCTGTGAATTGTGCAGCTGAAGTCTATCACAGAAAATGTCTTACTGGAAGCAGTGCAACCTGAGTCTGTATCTACCTTTTTACCAGCAATTCTGCATGGATTGTCCTTTACATAGGCACGTCCCAGTCTGTTTAATATTTGCTGTCAAGGATCCCAGCCATTGCTGGTGTGCTTTTTGCCCGCATCCTGTGTCTGGTAGCCGGCTTCCCTGGCAGCTGCCTGAGCACATTCTGTTTGCCAGATCAGCTCTTGTGATGGCTGCAGCCTGTTCTTAACTACTGCCTTTACAGGAGATCAACAGTCTCTTCTCTTTGTTTGGGGTTTTTGTGACAGGTGAGTTTGCTGGAAAGCTGTGGGCAGCCACAGGAGGTTGGATTTACTTAGGGATGTCAGGGGAGGGGAGAGGACACAACATATGGCCCTTTGCTGTCACTAGGAGAGCTAAATCAGTGAAATAGTGTGCAAAATGGTTTGGTTTTGGGGTTTTTTTTTGGTGTTTGTTTTTTTTTTTTTTTTTCGTGTGTGTATGTCTTAAAGTAATGCTTCCAGCCCCAGGTGGCAGTCAGCAGTTAGTCGGCATGGATCTCAGGAAACTTTGTTCTCTTCAGGCATAGATAGGCTTCCCACGTGAGAACTGCAATAGTTTCAGTTGTCTTTCTGTTTCAAATCTACTCTTGTGAAGAAAATGGCAAGATTAGGGTAGCAAAGGCAGAGACTGAGAACAGGTCATACCTTCTGGGTGTAGACATATTGTCAATAGTACACCTGACTAAAACACGTGAAAATCTAGCCATACCTTGTGTGTGCTTAAGTGATAACCGCCTGTATGAGGTTGAAAGGACTTTTTGGGAGCTATTATCTCCCAGTGAGAGGAAAAAGGTGGTTCTGCATGTACTTAAAAACATCAAAGCTAGGAAGTTCTTTTTAAACGGAGATAAGTTGCAAATGTACATTTGCTTGACATTTAATGAGACAGGCAAGATTGTATGGCGGAGTTTCCTCCATATTAAGCTTATAGATCCCCTTGGTCTGTGTTCTGTGGAAATACTTAACTTGATGATTGTTTATGTGTTTAAAAACAAAACCCACTAAAACCAAAGCCAACCTTCCCCCACAAAACCCAACCAAACAACAAAACTCCTTCATTTTGTTTTACCCCTTTCAGCAGGAATTGCAAAATAGCTGCTTTTCCGTAGTGAAATCTCCATGTACATCTCTATGACAAAAGCTTTTATCCACAATTTTAAATTGACTTTTCTAGCTTGTTCACTCTGAATTGTATATAAAGGTAAAGATAAATAAATAAGCCCCTCCCTTCCACTCCAATGAATCTTGTTAATTGCCATGATCCCTGCTCTTTCCAGCTGTCCTTGAGGCTGCTACTGTAACATTCTGTCAAGTTCTCTGCCTTTTAGCTAGACTGTTGTTAGAAATTGTATTTAGAAACTCCTGGAGTACCATTTTTACCAGACTTCAGCCAGACTTTCTTGCCTATAATAGCCTTAAAAAGTGATGATCAGGCTACCTAGAGCCAGGAGTTACACTTCCTGCAAGAATATTATTTCCCCTATGCATTGTGCAAAATGGAAATACCCTTTCTTTGTGCGTGTTTGTGTTCCTGAGTGAAAGTAACTTAGCACTGGATTCCGTGTCCTTACTGCCATGGTTATTGGTGTGGTTAGATCAGGTGTGATGTAAACATACAAATAGGTAAGATCCCTTTAGGAGTTTGCACAGAACTTAAATTCCAAACTGGAATTACAGAATTTTATTTAACCAATTATGGGATGCCTTTTCAGACTGGGACACTTTGAGCTGGGTGGGTGCCTCATGAGTTCTGTTGCAGGTGTGATTAAGTGTGCTAAAGGTATGATCGTTATCTGCTCATGAAACTTTAACATCACAGAATTTGTAAGGAGATGTGGTTGGATCGTAGTTAAACTTATGATGATGAGAATTTTTCCCTATAATAAGCTTTTAGCATTTTATTTCATTTTTCTCTAAGAGCTTAAAATACAGTTTTGCTTTCAATCACTTCTGAAAAGATCCTCCACTAGAAAACTCTTACTCATTGCTAGACACTTCTTCCCCATTTCTTAGGTGATGTATTATTTATTATTTTATTACAACTTTTTTTTTAGCTCTGGTTTTAATACATTGGCTTGCAACCACTACATGGCAGTGTACCACGATCAGTTAACTTCTAATACTTTTTTTGTTCAATGAATTAATTAAGCTATGCTTAAGGTTTTAATTAGAAAACATTGTAACAGTAGGGCAGGAAGAGACCGGTGAAGGGCTTCTCAGGTGATTTTTAAGAGCTTTGAATTAACACAATGGGGAAGGAGGAGAGAAGGGAAGAGAATGATATAAAAGGAAGGAATTTTGTAATTTTGACCATGAAAGTACTCTTGCTGTAAACTACTTGCAGGTTTTTGCATTTGACTTAAGAAGCCAAACTGTGAGGGCATGAAGAATATTTGGATAGAGGAGTGGAGCTTACCTGGGAGGAAGTCTGCCAGTTTAGAGTCATGTTTTCCAGAACTTCAGTTGTTCTTTTAGCATTTTTTTTAAATCTTTCAGTTTTGCTGTTGGACATACTAAGATTAATTCTGTTTCTGAAACCTGTTATACATCCCTTATGTTTTCCATGTGTTCTACAAAGTTGCCATTATACACAAGGATGTAATTTGTATATGAGCATGGTACATATTTTAACCATAAATTCTGCAATATTTATTTCTACTACTCTTGGAATAGAGCAAATACATTGATTAAGACTGCACAGTTTTAAGCCACTTTAAACCACTAAGACATACCATATATTGTGAGTAGCTGTGTTGATCCATTGAACCTTGATTTAATATAAAGTGTCTAACTCATCCAGAGTATTTTAAGTCCAAGAAATAAATTATCTTTCTCATGTGGGTTTTGTCATAAATTTCCTCAAACTTGTGCATAGTCCTGTGTAGCACTCCCTCTTTGGACCACTTATTTATGATGTGAAAGAGACTGTTTTCAATTTTGTACTCCACTTCTGCTGAAGAGATCTTTTAAATATACTTTTACCTCTTTATCTGAGAACAGAAATAGAATGTTTTGGGCAGATTTCTTGTTACATGATTTGAGAGGCATCCGTAGATAAGTAAATCCAGTTCATTTCTGATTTCATTTCCTGCAAAGGCTTGGGCTCCTGTTTCAGCAACCTGTCTCTGTACATCTAAGTGACTTCAGTTTATTTGGCTTTACCAAAAGTATTTCTCATGTGGATCTCTCAGACCCTCTACCTGTGTGCCTGACTCGTTGTAGTATCTCCATTTGTATCAGCAGAGACTATTACCAGAGTTGAGTATCACTTTCATGAATGAAGGACTATAAAACAGTGTAGCTCATGACTGAATTTTTGTAGACCTATGTGTTAGGAAAATGAAGGGACAACCATGTGTATAGCTAATGAAAACCCAGCTTTAGTCTTCATAGAGAATTTAAAAGATTGGAATTGGTGACTTCAAGCTCAATGTCTGCTTGGGGTTTAAATGACAAATATCACATACCCTTTTCAAGACAGAGCACTGTTTTCATCTCTTAGCTTTTGTTTTTTCTCTCATGCAAGAACATGGATTCTTCTCACCTTGGATAGGGAAGAGGGAAAAAAATTATTGTAGGCTGCTGGTAGGAGGTGTTCCTAACTAGTCAGTGATAGTGATTGCTTAAGTCATTGAGGAAAGAATGAAAGTTTGTTGCATTATAGATCTTTTTGATTGGTTATTTCTTGCATATCTAACCAGACACTTTATCCTGGGATACTGTGCAAGAATCAGTGGGTCAGAAAGTGAGCAAACGAGAGGAAGCTTGCTCACTTGCTCTGTTTTTCTAAAATAGTTATCTGGAAAGGTGGAATGTCCAGTTTAGGGACATTATTGTGCCTTGTGTATTAATCTTTTGATTTATAATTGTGTATTATAAATACACAATTTGTATATTTGATTTATGTTATGTA
The DNA here is from genome assembly GCA_028566535.1 of Scolopax minor. Taxonomy (NCBI): domain Eukaryota; kingdom Metazoa; phylum Chordata; class Aves; order Charadriiformes; family Scolopacidae; genus Scolopax; species Scolopax minor. The sequence goes on along the minus strand of JAOXNG010000001.1, from coordinate 32,961,331 downwards.
TTAATATTTTGATTTAAAACAAAAAGCTAAGAATAATTCTGAAGTCATGAAACTCTGAGGTAATTTTATAGATGCTTCCAGCTGTCTGCCCTAAATCGTTGGGCTATAAGTTTATGGTATGTTTTGTATCTTCTTTGATATAATGAAGGAGATCTCATTCTTTTGCTTTCTAGGCAGTTTCTCTAATCATGTGCTGTGAAGATGAGCACAGTTACTGCTACTTCGGAGTATCTTTTAAAGGAGGGAGAATTGCCTGCTTTTTTGTTATATTTTTTTTTTCTCCCTAAATGACTTCAATGCATCTTTCCTTTAACCACAGGATACTGGATTTCAGTTAAGATGCACGTATCAGTTCTCATTGAGAGAATACAAAGTAATGACAGTTGAGCCACAGATGTTGCCAGGCATTTTACATTGTGTGTTTGTTGTTAGCCTCAGCTTGATGGGCAGGCTTTGGAGCACCACTCTGAGTTTCTTGATAGTCTGGGTTTACAGATTCTTGCTGATATGAAATTTTTTGTTGGTTTTTCTTTTTTTTTCCAGGAAAAAGGATTCTCAGGTCTATTTCAGTTTTAAAATATCTTTAAAATATCCTCCTTTGGTAGGAAGCAGAGATTTTTAACTGCACAGAGGAGTTGGTATACAGTGTATGGTATTTCTGGTGCTAGTGCATAAACAAAGAATTGTGGTGGTGCACATCTAGAGGAGGTACCAGGCAGTCCTGGCTTGACTGGGATCAGTCATGATGCGTCATGATGGCTCTTCCCAATACACTGCATAGGATAGTAGGGCATAAATACGGTTTTGAATTCCTAGATAGGATTTTTTCCTCTGGTAGCAATTGGTTGTCTAAGTATGGGGTCAGGAGGCTAAGTGGGACTTTCAAAGTGATCAAAACCATATGTCTTAGTGATGATTGTGTGTGTGTGTGCGTAAAATGGTAGAAAAATAAAGCCCTGTTCTTGTAATTCATCTTTTCTAGTGGAAGTCTAATATTACAGAAGATGCATTTGGTATTTTAAACCATTTAAGTAGATTTTTGTACATTAAGCACCATTTGTGCTACATTTTTAAGTAGCACAAACTCTTTCCTTATTACTCTTGTGACATTCTTATAATCTGTATGTTTCTTGTAGCTGAAACCATTTCTTTGAGATATCTGAAAGCTTGTTTGTGGGAAAATCCATTGAAGAAACAAATACAGAATATCTGCTGTAGCAATTAGACGGGAAGTAAAATTTATGTGTGGAACCAGTAGCAGTACAGTTTTTCATTAAATATAAAATGAGGTATTTTAAATGTCTCTTATCAAGAAATAGGGTTTATGGCATGTCAGGAGAAAAGAATTAGCATGTTAGTGTCCACAAATAGTATGGGATTAGTGTGGGGTTCACAAATTTATAATGTTTTGGTAGTTGGGACTTCAATATAAAAAATATCATTATGAATCTTAGTATTAGTTCTTGCTGCTTTGTCCACGAGTGACAGGCCCTTCTTGTCTGCCCTTGTCACTTTACCCAGAAGGTTGCACCTCCTTAGCACTAACTGACAAGCTATGGCATATCTGTTTTCAGATATGCCTCCCTTTCCAGGGAGGCACATCGTGTTCTCAGTGCTCTACACACCACATGCCCTGGAAACACTGGCTGTGAGAAGGCTGAACTGAACATGTAAAGGATCCTGCATGAATCACAGAATCGTAGTGGTTGGAAGGGACCTCTGGAGATCATCTAGTCCAACTCCCCCTGCCAAAGCAGGTTCACCTAGAGCAGATTGGGCAAGAGCACATCCAGACAGGTTTTGAGTATCTCCAGAGAAGGGCACTCCACAACTTGAAGACCTCTTGCAAAGAATTTAAATAAAACTGAGGGAGAGGGGAAACATGTTTCTGTGAGTTAGATTTAAACAGTCTTGAAAGGAAAATACTATTTACCTGGGTGGCTTTTTCATTCTGCAACCAAGGTGATGCAGAAGATCAAACCACAGTGGGTTTACAGTAGCTGGATGATTTCTATGCTGTGCTTCTGGCAAGGTTATAAGTAGTCTGACATATGCCTGAAGCCTAACAGAATTTAAACATAGAAAATGAATAACTGCTAGAAGGATCCTGAATTCAAGAGGATATTATAATTCTCTTACAATACCCTGGACACTAAGGTAGCCTGCAGCAGGTTTCACAGGCTCTCTGTAGGTTGCTGGGGAAAAAAAACAACCAACCAAACAAAAACAAGAACAAACTATTCTCACTTCTCATATATCTTGCTCTGCCATTCTCTTTTTCAAGGTTGACATGAACACTTAATCTCTTAAACCACTTTTATGTAGATTATCGCTATTCTTTTATTGGTCAACATGCCTTACTAATAGGGCAAAATAATTAACAGGATGTGGGGCACCTGTTCATTCTAGGTGCTTAATTGGTTGAAGTAAAGAAAATTCCCAAAAAGCCTGGAAATAATTTGAGGTTCTTACATGTTTTTTTCCTCCTCATAGTCTCCTGAAATAAGGTACTTAAGCTCTAGGAAACTATGAATTAGGTTAGAAGTGCAGAGAGGAGGAAGAAGAGATTCTGTTTTAGGATTTCATAATTGAATGGATTATGGGGAAGGGACGAGGTGGGGAAAAGGGACTTGATTTGTGATAATTTTCTTTGTATATTATGTACTTTTGTTAGTAACCAAGTTCCTTTGGTTCTCATTGCATGGTTATTCATGTGTGTCTGCTGTAGGAGGGAAGGGGGGGGGAATTGAGGAGGAAAAACTCATTAATGAAACTGTCAACTTTGAATTCCTGGAACTTGTTTTGAAGTCTTTAGAAACAGTGTTAACTTGATATTCCTATTACTCTATGGGCAAAATGCAATTTTAGAAGAAAAATATTATAAATTTTATATAAAGGACAGAAGGCAACAAATCAGTCTAGAATTTGGACAATATAAATCCAAGGCTTTGATGGTCCCTCTCCACAGTTCCCAGCTGGTCCTGCTTGGCTAAACCTAGATACTCTTTACTTTTGTGACCTTCTATGTTTCATTAACTCTATATAGTTACCAATAGATTACCAATGATACCTTGTTAACACTCAGGCTAGTCTGTTATGAGTTATTCTGGTTGGACAAGTCTCTGAAAGCAAACTTCCCTTTGCCTTACCTTCAAGCTTCCATCTCCAGCTTCCCCTGAAGTTTCCTCTGTCTCATGTGTAAACTTATTTCCATTAATTTCAGATTATTATCATAAATAGTTTATTATTTTAATGAAAATTAATTTTATATTGATATTTTTAGTGGAAAATAAATCACTTCCTTATCTTATTTTCAGATGGGCACCTTTAAAGCACATGATGGTGAATATTTTTTAGAACCTCTGATGAAAGCGGATGGAGGTGAACATGAAGATGAGCATAACAAACCACATCTTATATACAGGCATGAAGAGCTTAAAAAAAAGTTTCAGAACTCCCATAAACCTTGTGAAGTTTCAGGTATAGTCCTATTTTAAATTTCAATGTCACTTTTTCAAATGTGAAGTGTTTTAAAAAAAAAAAGGCAAGATTTAATTTTTGTAAATATTATTTATCTTCAGGTTGTTCCTTTAGAACCTACACATTTCTATCACGTAGACTTGACAGCCTTTTTTTTTTCTGGCAGTGGCTAATACAAATGTAGGAAAAATTGTACTTAAAAAAAAAAAAACAAACAAAAATAAAATGCATGATATTACAAAAACTTCTCTGGTTTACTTCTATGCCTATGTTGTCCCATACATAAACATTTAAAGAGTAGATACGCAGGAGTTGCTGCTTCTTTTTGCAAAATATAATGAACGTATCACAAGTCTAATCGATAATTCAGGATATCTATCCTCATTGATAATGGAAGTACTTAATATTGCCCATTAATGTGTGTTTTTCTCCTTATAAATATTTTAATAACATATTCATACTACATATTCATAGCATTTAGTTTTATTTCAAATATAGTGGAGTAATTTTCAAGCATACTACTAGGATATGTGACAAGTGAATGGTTGTACTTTCATAGCTTCACAGTATGTAGGTTAATGATAAAGCAAAGTAACTTGAGAGAATGTATGCAGTGAAAGTGCCTATGACAGACAAACCCACTTTATTTAATACCATGAAGTAGTGGGGAGGAAGCACTGTGTGTTTTAAACTAATATGTTCTTCTGCGGGACAGAAGGCTTCTAGTAGTTGTTTTTCTATTTATGCATGTGTCTTCATAATCAGAAAATAGTATGAGAAAAAGGCACCTGCAGCTACTGTCAAAGTACAAAAACTAGACAGAAGAGTGGTATTAGAAAGGATTTATTTAAAATTGTAGGTGTCCTTAGACTCATTTGAAAGACTGAGATACCATCTGCTTTGGGATCTAATAATGCAGAAGCCTTTGAAGATCCTGCCTGAGCAATGCATTTCTTAACTTTTACTATTATACTAGTGCCATTTAAAAAATATTTTTCATTGTGTTGGAACCATAATTTTTTTTAAACCTAATTACATAATAAATGCTTTCCTTTTGCTTTTGATAGACAGATGGGAGTTCATTTATTTGGTTTTAAAGAAAACACAAATGGGTGGAGATTCAAAACAGGAGAAAGTATCTTACATTTGGTTCAGCTTGGCATTCAGAAGCATCCTGTCTAATTAAGATTCTACACCTTTCATGAGACCGAAAACTGCATTTTTTTGCATTTTGAATGTATTTGCACTTCAGGAACGTTTAAGTAAGGCTGAGTGCATAAACAAAGCTACCTGAAGAAAAGGAAAAAATAAATTTTCTGGTTTTTTAAGGAATCTTAACATCTGCCCGGATGTTTGAAAATATAATTGGAAAAATAATGGTGCAATTTGGGTGGCTAGTGTCTTTAATTTTGGAAAATTATTGAAGCATATTTTATACTCAGAAACAACATGTTGAGAATCCTGCTTTTCCGTAGATACCAGGATCAGAAAGCAACCGTTATGATCACCTTGCATTCAGTAAATTCTAGTGAAAGGTCCTTCTTTTCTGTAGCTTTGTTTTAGGGAAACAAAGTGGTGCTGTCTATTAATTCATTGTCATTGCAGAACAAGGAGTTAGTACTTTGTTTGAAAATCAAGTGAGTGTTGTTATTCCTAATTTTTTAACGATGCATAATGTGGGCCGAACCAAAGTAGAGGTCTTTCAGTTTGTATGGTTTGTGTGGGGTTTTTATTTTTGTTGTTGTTGTTTGGTTTTTTCCTATCTTGCACATGAGAATTCTATTAATATAAGCAACCTAGTATGAGGAAAACGGCTCTGAGCACTAAGAGCTTGATCATTCTCCCTCTTTTCATTTATTGGAGAAAATACAAAAGATTGTGAGCTAGAGATTAGTAATTTTTGGGGGAGTCAAGTTGCATAAATTTTCATGGAGAAAAACCTTCTGTTATATTTCTGCCTTCTAAAGAGATTTAATGCTTTTAATCCTTTTAATGCTAGTCTTGCCTAGTTGTTCACATCTTCCCTTCTAGGGGGAACAGAGTATATCTAGCAATATTGTGACCATGGAAGTTTATCTAGTAAGGGAATTGTGACAGACGATATAGAGAGGCACAAGGTTTGGTACATCTTTTTAGTTTGAAATTGGACTATAATTTACTTCTAAAATTGTTTCCTCATTTTGTACTGGCTTCTTCTAAACTAACTTGCTGATGAAGAATTAATTGGAAACCCTAGTACAAACCTTACTCAAGTCAGAATAGGACACCTGCTGCATTTCCTCTATCCATAAATCCTGTTTCCTTAATACAGGGGAGCTCATCTCAGTTTGCCATAATATGCTTTTGATAGTTAATATCAAATATTAACTAACAAATATGATAGTTAATACTGATCCACTTGTGGATTTCTGGTGTTTATTTAAAAAAGAAATAAACTGATTCTGGTATTGAATTTATCTTGGCTGGTCCATAAATTTAGGTCATTGATAAACTTGCACTTTAAATATAGATGTTTCCCATTTTGCCAGTATCCTGAAATCTCGGATGCCTTCTGTGGTCTAGTAAAGATAATGTGTATATCACTGAATATCACTGAAATTTTTGGAGTTGGAAGGGACCATAGAGATCATCTAGTCCAACTCCCCTGCCAAT
>JAOXNG010000001.1:32889030-32902817 GCA_028566535.1 Scolopax minor | reverse complement strand
CAATTCCACTAAGATGGACTGCTGTATTGATGAGCACATGTCCTAGCGTGCATCTGGCCATGGCCTTTGAACTTCACTCAGAGCAGTATCGGGTGCTTAGATTTCCTGCTGAATCAGTCCTTCAGAAGCTCGTGTGCATGTTCACATGTATGCACACAACTGTGATGTTGGAAAGATTGATCTGTAAGTAAATTGAGAATACACAGAAGATTGGCTTAGGTCTAAGATAAACTGGAATTCAACGTGTGAAGGTAAGTAAAACGTTGTATTACTTATTATTTAAAATATAAACAGATTTTCAGATTTTCAAGAATTAAGTAACACAAATTATTTTAAATATTAATTAGCTGGTATTTAGTTTTGCCATAGAGTTTGTATATTTTTGTATGCTTCTAAAAAGTTGGAAAAAATTTCTGACAATACTGTGTCATTCCAGTGTACACAATTGCTTTGTATTTCCAGTTTTCACTAAAGTCAAATACAAAATCTTAGTTTTGAATCAAATGAACAAAGTGAAGTGATACTTTTTATAGAGCAGACAGGCACACATAGCTCATGTATTTTTATTCCTTTAATTTCTGAACTACTCTTCTGCTGATGTTAACATGATTAAAAATGATAAATCAGAGATTACAGTTGCTGTGTCCCAGTGTTTCTTCTGAGTTTGCAAAAACATAAACATGAGCAGCTAAAATTAATTGATCTACTATTGTGAGACTGTATTATTTCTAGTTACTTTTGTAATTGGTTAATTGAAAGGACCCTATCTTTGAAGATTAAAAAAGAAGAATTCATAAACTGTGAAAAATATATAAACAAATGCTTTTTTTCTGTGCAAATGTTGCTTCCACACCTTCCATCATATGAAAACTATGGCACAACTTTTATTGACAAGACCTGTGAATAAAATGTCACTCAAGGGGTAAACATCATTTTTCAGTGAGAATGCAGACTGTGTCATTCCCATGCATTTTTTCAGTTTTCCTGAGCTTCCCAAGGGAGAGGAGGCTATCCCTCCTGTGATGCAGCCTGTTAAATTGTGCCTGGTTGTTGGAAACAACAATGGATTGGGGTTGCTGTTTGGTTTTTGTGGAGGTTTCTGAACACAGCTGCTGGTTGTACACAGATATATCTGTTGTTCTCCTTTTAGAAGATGTGTCTGGAAATTTATCCATTTATTGGAAAGAGGAAAAAACAACCCCCACAACCCTGCATTATTTTTGCTCACACTGGATTTCCCTGAGTTCTCCAATCTCCATTTCTGACGCCCTTCTTTCTTGATGCTTGCACTTTACTCACCGTCTCCAGTGCAGCTGCTTTCATGTAATTGTTTAAAGGTGTTACTGTTGTTACTCGACTGGGAAATAAATAAAGATGAGACTTGCTGAAGTCTGGACAACTCAGCAATTTGATGTCTGTAATGGTGTAATGATGAAAGTGCTATACCAAATTCTTTCTAGGGGGTATCAAAGGCAAAGAGCAGGAATTTGTAACTTTGACACAAATTTATCCCTGTACATTAAGAATTTCAGAAAGACCTAGTGAGAGTCTAGTTCTATTGCTATTCTCCTCTGATTTCAGAAGGAGAGGTAAGGCAGAATTGTCTGCTGAGGTTTTATTTGGGGTTTGTTTGCTTTTTAATTTACCACTGCCCCTGTATTTTTAATTCTGATTTGCCTCAACTATCCATCTGTTGTATATATCATTCAACTGCAAGATGATAAAAGTTAGGTACACGTACCAGATATGTTGTTGCAGAAATGGTGGCTCAGCAATGCGGTTTATCTGTTCTATTTCTCCTGGCAATTAATAAGCTGTTCATACTTCTCATTGTTTTAATATGTACTGTCTTTACTTACAGTGATAACGTTGCTTCTATGAGGGCCGATGGTGAAGTTCTTAGCAGAGGTACATGTAGACCCTTCAGTGGCACTTGAGACCTGCACATGAGGTAGCAGAACTTGCCAAGTGGCTGCTGCTGAAGGGAGGCACAAATACCTCTTGGTTTTTCTGATTCTCAGGTGCAGAACCAGATGCAACAGATTGAAATCAAGAGTAAGAAAGACAGGAAAACTAACTATATAAGTTCAATTTTTATTGTAATTAAGAGATTAAATGGAACCTATAAAGGAAGTGTTAAAAGAGATATCCAATGTAGTATGTCATTACTGTTGAAGGAGAACATATTAAGCATCGACTCATGGTGAATATTATTTTAAAAATTTCAATAACATCAAGGAGGCATTAAAAGAAACAGAATATCTTCAATTTAGTGCAAGGCTTGTTTTTACATCTCACCGATGCAGTCCCACAGCAGCACTAGCATGTCTGCTATGGGTAGATGGTGCTCTGGCTTCCTGTCTAATAGTGAGCTCTTCTTTCAGGGGACCTGAAACCTGAAAGAAAGTAACATTTGGGGGACAGGTCATGTCAACTGAGTCTGGGTTTGGACTCTGACTCAATTATTCATATTCAAGTCCAGTAAAGTATGACATTAATTTACTGTGAAGAATTTCCCTCTTTTTTTCTGGCCTTTTTTTCATTTTTGCTGCTGTTCTGTTAATCTTGTTTTGTTTTCCTCCTCTTCCACTGTGCTGCATAACCTTCCATCAACACCCACACTAATATTTCCATAATCTGTGTGAAATGGCTTTGCCACAACATGGAATACAAGGTAATTGTTCTTCAGTGCCTTGGATTATACTTTTACAGAAAATTAGAAAATTGTAGTCTCTTCCCTTCTCGCTGTTTTTGTCCAAAATTTGAGTCAAATTTGGTACCTGGTTAGGAAACTTGGACTTCAATATTGCTTGAGCCCAAATTTTCCTTTCTGAATTATGTGATTAATATTTTTTATTTTTTACAGTGACCTTTTATAAAAGCTTTTTGTTTAATTTATTAGTTCTCAATCCCTGTAAACCTTAAGATTTTTACCTGGCATCAGGAATTTTCACTCTTTATAGCAGCAGAGCACTGGAGTCACCTCCGAATAATCACACAATGCTTTTCTTTTGAAAAGCATTGTGTGAGCTTTGTCTAGAAAAAAATCTTGCCTCTTCTAAGTTGTAAATTTATTTTTTCATTTATTAAATTGAAAAAATAAGAGATATTTTTAGAAACAAATAGAAAATACAGTAATAGTTTTATAAAGTATGAGCAGTCATTTACAGAAAAAGAGTTCGAGCGTTTATTTTTCTTTAATGAGGACACCTGAAGTAGCATCTGTGAAATACAATTCTTTGGACACTGAATTATTATCTGAGCCTGTCCTTGAAAAGGACTTGGATATAACTTATCTAAAGCTATAGGTAGCATAAAAGCCAAGTCCTACAATTGCTAAAATAATGTTGCAGTTGTTTTGGTAGTTCTCTTGTTCTTGTGTTACTCTGATAGCTAAAAGTGATGAGCAGAATGGTGGTGGTCATCATGAGGGGGCAAGATATGACAGGGCTTTCAAGGGAGGACTTGGTCATCTGTTTCAGTTGTGCTAAACTCAAGGTAATGCTTCATGCTTTGAGAAGTCAGAGGGATAGGCCAAATTAAAAGAATTATTCACAAATCTAACTAGAATGAATAAATTAAATTCTGTAGTTTATCATTGAGTGGAATTTCAAGAGTTCTGGTTTTGATTTCTCCAACAGCTGCAAAGAGTATGGTTGCTCACCTGCTATCCAGGCAGATGGCTGTTATGCTGAGAGGTCTCCCTCGTTAAGGCTACTGCCAGCTGCACAGGACAAAAAAGTGCAGAACGTGGTAGAAACTTTAAATATTGTTAAAAATCCTCTGTAGCATCATCAGTAGAGTTTGACTTCTGCAGACATGGGTCACTGTCCTCAGGGGACCATCTGTCACTGTCACGGGAGCCAAGGCTGTAACATGAACTGAACTTTGCAAAGTGTTTTGGGGATGACGCTTGTGTTGCGTCTTACTGAAACGTGGAGGGTGCTGCTTTCTCACCTTCCACATTTTGATAAGCAAGAGGTCAAGCAGATCAAGAGGTGCCATATTTCCTTGTGCACAAGCAGCAGACGGCGAGGAATTTGCAGTCACGGTGGAGGCTGCTTGGAGTATTCTACAAGTAGACATTGCTCAGCAGTCATTTATCAGCTCAGGAAAAAAGTGGATCTCACTGGGCTCAGCTAGCTGTGCATTTGGGCATTAAAAATACAGGCTTACGTGATTTTTAAAAAGATAAAATAAATGTTGCTGAGTTTAGAGATCCAGTCAAATTGTGTGGTAGGAATGTTATCTAGGTAGTATTTGGATCAGAGGATAGGATTGCAACCATAGAGTGAATACGGTTCACACTTACAGGAGAGATGGGCAATTTTTATTAATTTATGTCAAAGATAGATGTGATGTGATGCTTGCAGTATGATTGCAAATAATACCGAAGAAGTTAGTTTTCTCTCTAGATCTTACCTTCCAAATGTCATCTAGAACTCTGCAAAGTGTGATGGCCACATAGAACTCAAACAAAGAATAATATTACTGAGTATATGCTTGTTGGACGTATGCTTTTTGTTGTGGCATATTTTAACTCCAGTGCTTCAGCTGATAAACAGCACACAGTCTCGGATACCTCCTTGTAGAAAATGTGCAGACAGCTGGAGTGTTCAGAGGACAGCCACGTGAATGGCAAGAGACTTGGACAAAAAGTGACAAATCAGAAAAGGCTGGGTAGCTGTATTTTTTCAAGACTAAGTCTGTAGAAGAATGGACTGAATGAGGTATTCTTCCAACACTTAATCAGTGGTTATAGAGGTGAGTGTTTCTGAGTCTTCTAAGGGTAGAATGAGAAGTAAGAGAGACTCATTAAATCCTAAGAATTTTTCTAACTATAAGGACGGTTATACCATGGAAAAATGCATGGAAGGGAGGTTGTAGCATCCCTGTCGTTGAAGACAAGTCTGCCAAACTGCTGTCAGGAATGGTCCAGGTAGAAGCTGATCCAGACCCTGAGCAGTGTGATAGCCTGGGAGAAGTCTTTGAGTCGTTCTTAGCCCAGCCATCCTCCTTCCATTGCTGTAGCTGCAAAAGCATATTTAGAAATATGGCAAAGCAGAATTACAGACTGCAGCTGCAAGGAGGACTTAATCAAATCAAGACATTTTCTGAACACCGGAGGAATGTGATATAACACTGAACTTCTGAAATGAAGCTACACTGAATGAAGTGGCTTTAAAATATCTTCAGTGCAAGTTCTGTAGTTAACATAACTTAGATGAAACAGTAAATCATACACATCCTTCTTAGAGTTCAATCCACTCTTTCTCAGGAGTGATGGACTGTTTGTTCTTTTTTAGCCATAGTCTTTTCTGAGTGCTGGAGCTAATTGCACAAGTGATAATTCAGTAGGACCCAATTACAGAGCCTGTGCTGTTTCTTGGCAGTAGTCTATGTACTAAAATGAAAGAGCAACTTTATGAATACTGTAGCTGAAAAATGCCTATTTCAAGCTCAAGCATCACGAGAACCCATAGGGAGATGCAGCCAACAGGGAGAAGGAGGGCACAATAAGAGCTTGGAAATGAAAAGTTCAAGTAACTCCCAACTAAGTAATGCTCAAAGTAATGTTTCACTAGTGTCTTGTGCAGTAGCAGTCCCAGCCTATTAGCGTAGTTATTGAAGAGCCCAAACAGGCTTTTGGGCTAAACAAAGATCATCAAAATACAGTTACGTAGGCAAATCAAGCAACTGCTTGGCTTAACCCTGTAGGTTATATACATTTATATTTTTTTTACTGATCTTCCTGTCCAGTTATAGAAGTGCCTGACCAAAAAAAAAAAAAAAAAAAGGAAATACCTAAATACCTTCTAACATTTGAAATTTGGTTTATCCTTTTTCAGTTTATCCTTTTCCTTTAGGTATTTCAGGAAATACCTAAATACCTTCTAACATTTGAAATTTGGTTTATCCTTTTTCAGTGTACTGCTGTGGCTTAACCCTGGTAGGCAGTGAAGCCCCACAGAGCCAGCCACTCACTCCATCCCAGTACGATGGGGGAAAGAATCAGAAAGAGAAAAAAGTGAGAAAACCCATGGGTTTGCTTCACTTTAATAGTGAAGCAAAAATTGCACTGACAAGGAAAGAAAAATAAGGAATTAATTCATTACCACTCCTCAACAGGCAGGTGTTTATCTATCTCCAGGAAAGCAGGGCTCCATCACTCATAATGGTTACTTGGAAAGACAAACGCCATCACTCCAGACACCAACTTTCCTCCTTCTTTCCCCAGCTTGTACTGCTGAACACAATGTCATATGGTCTGGGATGTCCCTCTGGTCAATTGGGGTCAGCCATCCCCAGCTGCATCCCCTCCAAACCTCTTGTGCACCCCCAGCCTACTCACTGGTGGGGCAGTGGGGGAACAGAAAAGGCCTTGATGCTGTGTAAGTACTGTTCAAAAGTGAATACAATATCCATGTGTTATTGACACTTTTTTTTTTTTTTTAACCTTGCACCTTACTAGCTACTATGAAGAGAATTAGCTCTATCCCAGCCAAAACTGGTATAGTTACAGTAACACTTTTAGTCACAGTCATTTATATTTTAAGTCCCTTTATAGCTAACATGAGTACAAAGGGAAACTGCTATGTGCTTTATGTTTACTGGTCTGTTTTTCTGAATCCAGAAGCTTACTGAGCAACCAGCTAAGCTACACAAAACGCTCCCTTGAAAGAAAAGGTTAAGAAAATTTAGAAAAAATAACCCACCAAATAATCCAACCTCTTCAGCTCTTCAATGAAACAATAACAATAGCCAAAAAAAAATGAAAAAGCTTTTAGTGGAACTGCATGCCAGCTGCAGAAAGAGCCTTAATTTGGTAGGCACTGCTGATGGCATGCCTGTCTGAGAGTCCGTCTGTGCCACAGAAGGCACCAGTTCTGTCAGGCCTATCCTCACAGAACTTTATTACTGTGGAAAAAAAAAAATCCAACAAACAGATGAATCCTAGTTACCAGCATTATGGAATGACTTTGAACAACAGTAATCAAGTCCAGCTTTTTACTGTGGTTTTACGTTTTTAAAAGAATGTGACATATGGGAAATATTACTTTAGCCAATGTTGAGACAAGTGCTAGAATTTCTGTGTAAAATGGTTACAGGATGGTTTTTTCAACTTGCATTTTTTTAAAGAGATGTTCATCTTTCTTTTGAGATTTCAAATTCTTAGGGGCTTTTTTTTTTTTCCTACATGTGCAATCTGCAGAAAATATCTGGAAAATGCACTCTTCATAAGCCTCCAGTTGTGTGGAATGTCATACAAGTGACGCCACATTATAGACTATTGAGCCATAAGGACTACGTTGTTCTTAACCATGTTCAAGTTTGAATGAAAGGAGATGAGCAGCCAGGAGAGTTAAGTGTGGTTGTATTTTCCACAAGCAGGAGAGTTAAGCCTTGAGAAGATCATGACCAGAGCATCTCACAGAACAGAGGGCACCAGGCAGTGAGAGGACCACATTCCACAAATAGTGTGTAATAATGTGTTAGGAGCTCCAAGAAGGAACACAGAACTATGAAGAGCAAAATTCAGCCTTATATGGAATGTGCTATAGGCTAGAGGTGCTAAAGGGACATAAGTGGCTTCCAGAGCACAGAACAAGGCTTCACTCCTCTGCAAGTGAGAATTTAACGCTTCTTACTGATGATACAAAGCTGAAAGACAACTGGTCAGGCAGCTGTCTTGGGTCAGTGTGTGCAATGTGCAGCTTTCTAAGGAAAACACTGATGGTGGGGAGAGAGATTAATGCAAGACATCTCCCTTTAAGCTGTATTTAGATGCCTTTAGCCACTTGGGAGTCCCACTCAGGGATCTCCTATGGAACCTCTCTTTTTTATTCAAAGAATTGAGCAGGAGCTATGCTCTGTCCTTACAAAAAGTTAATATTAGTGTATATTAGTCATCCCCCATTTTATATTGATTAAGGCTTTTGATTCAGCATTTGAGACACTCAGTTTCATTTTTTGTGCTGGAGGACAGGCAACCCTTATCTGCTTGTCAGGAGTCTCCAATGAGGAGCTCTATTGGAGAGCAGTAGCCTTTATTTCCCTGGCTGAAGTTGGGTCACTGTCCAGTAAACAACACAGCTGAGCCTGCCTGCATCTGATGCCCAGGCATTCTGGGAGGAAACAGTCCCTTTAAAAACTATTTTTATATATTACCTAAAGAACAAAACCAGAATGTGTCCAATTTCAGGAGAATACTGTACCTATGGAGTAATACACCCTCTTGAGCTTTCCACTGATGATCCTGGATCATTTGCATCCAGGGTGAGCTTTTTCATGTGCTTAAAAAAAAAAAAAAAGAAAGAAAAATAGGAGCATTTCCTTTATTTGGTTGCATTAAATATTATCTGTCAATCACTGTGTTTTGTAGTGGTCCTCATTCACCTCCTGTGCACTCCATGTACTAAGAGCAATTGCTTTCTTTTTTAAACTTGATAGTAGAAATGGAGGAAAATCTGTTTTCAGGATGCCAGTTGTCCTTATGGGCATGTAAAGTGCTGAGCAAGTCAGTCTGTTAAAAGGATTGCACATGTTTGTAGAATTAGACTGTTCAGCACCAAAGGAACTTTTTAAGGTGGTTGACTGTTGCTCAGGCCAGCCTCGGTGCTTCTGTACGTGATGTGTGTACAAGGCTTTAAGAGTAACAACCCTGGAATTAGTTGCCTAAATTTTATCAAGATCCACTGAAATTGTGAAAAGTCTGGCCTTTAGCAATGTTTAGGTTTCTCATCCTCACACTGACCTTGGTGGGAGATGGTCACTGCAGCAGGTGTAAGAATGTGGCCCTGTGGCAGGAGCTGCTCCATGCAGTTTCAGGAGACACAGTACCCCAAGCACCTGATCCTAGTGGAGATCCTTGGAGGCACTTCTTACTTTGTCAGTTTACTTGTTTTCAAGTTTGGCCAAGCATATTCAAGCAGAGGCTTACAGCTGCAAAATGTCCAGGCTTTTTGAAAGTATCAGGATCTTTCATTCCTTCAGTGAAACAACGAACACACATTAACCTAATTAATTAAACCTCAGTGTTTGTGACTTAAGTAAAAAAATAAAAAAATTCCAACAAAACAACATCAACAAAAAAACCTCAACAATTTTAAAAGCTCCTAAGTAAAAATCTGTAATATTAGGACACTAGTGAATTACCTCTTGCACAATGAATTTTCTTTTTCAGTGCAAGATTTATTCAACAGGAGGTTTGGATACATGGAAACAGGGCTGTAAGTTGGTGAATATGTGAAAGAAGAGGACAGCAAATCTGTATGCAGAAATGCTGTCTCAGTATTTCTGGAAAACTTACACTTTGTAAGGTTTTGATGCATTTAAGATTTTTTCAACATAATCCCAACCTGTGAAACATATCTTTTTAAGTTGTTACAGATAACATTAAAAAGTGAAAAAGCTCCCTGTAAAAAACTTTATTATATGTGGATCTTTTCTTGTTGACAACATTCTGTAGCTTATTATCTCTTACAGCAAGAAAAGGAAAAAAACCAGTGACATCCAAAGTTATATTACTGGAAAGTAAATTATGTGTTTTTATAACTAAATGAATTTTTTTAAATGCAAAAATATTTTAAAAATAATTGAAAATAAATTCTACCTACAGATTTTAAGTCTTTGATTTGTGTTTCTGCATTTAGCATTAAGATAACGATAGGTTTCAGGTAGCTTAAGTTGTCAAAGCTTAACATCATTATTCAAGTGAAAGAAAGTTTAAGTAGTATGTGAAATAGCTGTTCATAAAGCCTTTGTTATTCTGAACATGTGAATTGGTATTTTCCTGTCTGAACTCCCCCTTTAGCTTTCCATCTAATATGATTGAAAACAAATGCCTGTATAATTGTACTCTAATATCTTTATGAAAGAGAGCTGTAAGTAATCTCCTTATGCAGGCATTGCTCTGTAATTACTGAAAATACCTTGCTATTATAATAGGCTAACCTAACATACAAATCTTCAATTTCTTTCTTTAAAGAGTAGCACAAATTATAAAGATTAAATTAGGCCATTTAAATATAAGAGAGATGTAACTCAATTGAGTTTGGAACAATGAAAAACAAACAAATAAAACCCCAAACCAACAATGAAAAACCAGACTCAATTCTAACCTGTGTAAAAGTAAACATGTGATGTTGTACCTAGTGGATAGAGATATTATCATAGAATGGTTAGAGTTGAAAGAGATCTTAAAGGTCATCTAGTTCAAACCCCTTTGCAAAGAGTTGGGACACCTTCTGCTAGGTCAGAAGATCTTTAGAAGACTGAAATGCAAGGTAAAAAGACTTCTTTGCATATTCTATTGCTATTAGTAGCCATTAGCCCTGTAAAATAATTTTTTTTTTTTTAGATAGAAGAAAATGAATGAACAAATTTGTACGAACAAATATATATGTATACTGCAAAGTGTTACCTGTTGTGGGCAATGAGATATTATAGAGTGTGCTTATTCTATGGTGGTAGCCTCATCTCCTGAAGCAGAGACTTCTTAGGACACCTTATTGAGTTGCAGTTCTCAGCCTTAACAGGCATCCCCAAAAGAATTCTGTCTCCCTGGAGCCTAATTTGTGCTTCACAGGTGAAAGCCATTGAGGAAGGGGGAGCATGTGATGTTTTCCTAATGCATTGTAGGAGGAGGTTAAGGAACTCTCTGATGCACTTCATTGACGTACTACCAAAGAATGTAAAAGAAGACTCTTCAGAGTTTAGAGATCCTTTATGTTTACATGTTATGATTGGAATTCCTTAAAAAAGCTTTAAGGGAAGGAAAAAATAATTATTAATATCATATTGGTATACTAGTTTTCATGAATAAACTTTATTTTGCCTGCTTTTATAATTAAACCTTCTGACTTCAGAGCTGAGTTTTATGAAAGCCCTAGGTTTTCTGACCTACATTATTCATAGATAAAAGGAAAGAAAGAATTTCTTTTCAAGTAACTTCTGTTCTACGAAGTATTTCCTTACCTTAAAGTAGTTTCTAAATTAATGAAACATAAATTGTAAAACTATATGAACAGTATTTTTAAATGATAAATTTAAAGAGTTTGCTGAGACCAAAAGGATTAAGTTTTTTAAAAATGTCTTATTTACTGGAATTGTATTGCAGACATATAAAAAGGCAAGTTGTGACCAAATCAGTACTCTTTTTGCAAATATAATTATAGCTGCTTAAGAGAAATGTGCTATTCATTGTATTGTGTGATAAATTATTGCTTTATTCTGTAAAGATTTAATTTTAAATGCATTGATAGTTTCAATTAAACCTTTAAGATTATGTATATAAATGTTTAAGGACACATAGGAATCCTTGTAATATTTGAGGACAAGTGAGTTAGCCAAGATTCTGTTTCATGAAATATAGGTATTATGAAAAATGTTTCTTTCCTGGTAGGTTAATCTATTATAGTTGCTTATTCTGTATTTTAAAAACTTTTCTCCAGCTGTTGTTCTAGGGCAAATTTTGCCAGGTTTTGCACTGAAAGATGGATGTTCTGGATTTCATTTCCTGAAAATAGAAGAGACATGTTTTTAAAAGTGCTTGATTATATTAGCATGTCACACTAGTGACACAGATGACAATGTAAGAGAAAAGGAAGAGAAATATCTTAGGTGCTTTGGAAGAAAGTCTACATTTAAATTCTTCTTTTCACATCCACTTAGAAATTAAATTTTGATTTGAGTATTAATTCCCTACCTGATAGTGTAGGAAACATTTGTCCAGGTGTACAGTACAGAGGAAATCCTAGAACAAGTCAAGCAGGTTCTTTTTTCATATAGAAAAGGAATTAACTCCATTGATCAAAAAGTCTTGAAAGAATGGCATAAAATAAGAAGATTAGTGACGTGATTAAAATAGTAGTAATACTTAAGTGCTTACATGCAGAATGCTCATGATCAGTCAGCTGAGTAGCCACCTAATTTGGAAGTGCTTTGGGTGTTCCTTGTTTGACTGAAAGTTCCCTAGGACCTGCAGCTGTGCTCTGCAGGTGAATAGGACAACCTTGGTTTGAAGAATTAAATTCAAACCTCATGAAAGTCACATGGCAGTCCAGGACTATAGCAGCGGAATGGCTGTTTCTCCAGAAGAGACCAATCTATCAATCAGACACGCAAATCATGGCTGGTGTGTACTGCCAGGGTGGGTTTCACAAAATGTATCTGCAGCCCCATTGGGTTTATGTGGGAAGGAGGGTCCTAGAGCCAGTTGTGTCTGTTATAGCAACTTTCTGGAGCAAGCAATAGCAGGGCAGATGGGCAAGGGCATGCCTCCAGGGACTGCACCATAACCTGTAGTGTCTGCTTTATACCTCTTCTCTTCACTCTTGGTCGCGTACAGCAAGATACCCAAAGCTCAAGGGAGGGAGATGCGATGACTCTGTCGCCTAATAGCTGGAAACATGCTTACCCATGATTTTGCTTTTTCTTTAATGATAATTTCATGCTCATGTGCTTTCCTTTCTTTAATTAAATTTATATGCTTACATGAAAATAGCAATATGCATAGTGGAAGCAGGAATTTACTAGAGCATGTTCTTGTGAGACTAATATTAAGGTTTCTCCTGCATGGATATGGATGGCTGAGCTCAGGTATTTGTCAATGATGACATTGATGAATGAACGACACGTGAGAGGTATTTGGCATCTAGAGGTCAGTAGCACTCAGTGTGAGAGAGCTTACACAGAAACTGCAGATACATAGAGTATTGTTGTGTCATAATACAGACATTTATTCCCATAATCATAGACTCCATTTTGGGAGAGGCCACAACTTCTGGTTTTCTTATTACTTTGAGAATCTTAGTAAAGTAATGAAATACACTTCTCTTTTCAGTGTTCTGTTTCCTGTGGAAAAGGTTTGAAGTTTCGTGATGTGCATTGTTTTAATAGCTTCCAAGCTAAAATAGAGGAAGGAAACTGTAGACATTTGAAAAAGCCACGGACGTACAAAATATGTAGAGCTGGAAGATGTCCTGCTTGGAAGGCCAGCAGATGGAAAGAGGTATGTAAAGTCTGCTCTAATTATGTTCTCTGTGAGAGTACAAGACAAGATCGTATTCATGACACACTGCTTCAATGGAAATAATTGCCAGGACTGTTTTTTTATATGTACATTGCAATGAAATCTACAAATTGAAAAGTAGTTCGTTATATTTTCCTTTTTTTTCCCTTCTAAGAGTAATTAAAAATAAATATCTGCAAAAACTGAAAGTAATTGGTAATCTGAACCTTCTGGGGACTGTCTCATTTCACACTGACATAACTAATTTTGATCGATTCCAGTGTTCTGTATCCTGTGGGGTGGGGATTCAGGAAAGGGACACCTACTGTCAGCTGAAGGGCCTGGGTCAAGTGAGTGAAGCGATGTGTAATCGTGATACCCGGCCCGCTAGCAAGAGGCATTGCTGGCTGCCTGCCTGCCTGCAGTACCGGTGGTCAGCAGATGAATGGGAAGAGGTAAGTAAAGCTTTCAACTTATATGAATAACAAAGTGATGTCATAAGTTCTCTCTCTTTCTTCTTCTTTTTTTTCTTTTCTTTTTTTTTTTTTTTTTTACATATTTGGATACAGTTCTGGTATTCTGGTATTCTGTTGCCAGCAGGTCCAGAGAAGTGATTCTCCCACTTTACTCTGCTCTAGTGAGACCTCATCTGGAGTACTGTGTGCAGGTCTGGAGCCCTCAATATAAGAAGGACATAAACCTGATGGAACGGGTCCAGAGGAGGGCCACAAAAATGATTAGGGGGTTGGAGCACCTCTGCTACGAGGACAGGCTG
>JAOXNG010000001.1:32877118-32887981 GCA_028566535.1 Scolopax minor | reverse complement strand
TCCCTGTGACTGCAGGGGGGTTGGACTAGATGACCTTTGAAGGTCCCTTCCGGCCCAGATGATTCTATGATTCTATGGTAGCTGTTGTGTTGCATAATGAGAAGTGACCATGCTGGATGTTTTGAAGGTCAAGCTTGCAAAACTAAAGAGAGTGGCAAAAAATGTCAAAGGCTTTGTTTACTCCTATAAAGGATTTCCTTGTCTGCTGTCGTAGAGAAAAGCTCTGGTGGAGCTCTGATAGTCTTGATAGAACTGTGTAAATTTAATACAAAATTATTTATATAGTGTATAAAATACTTAATAAAACATCATTATGAAATATTTAAAAAATCACTTTTTAAGAAAAGAAATACAAAAGAAATGTCAGCTGGAAGTAAAAACCATGGAGGTAAAACCTTTAGACAGCAGTGTTTTCTGGAAGATCTACATAGAAGACTTGCCAGAAAAGATAAGAAGCAAAATAAAACTCAGCATCCTCCTTCCAAATATGCATTTCAATATTAAGAAAATCTGAGGATGATTTGAGGAGAGAGCCATCACTTTTAAAGATGCGATGACTATTTTCTACGTGCTAAAAATTTATAACTTTTGTATCCATGTGTGTAAACATAGAAAGATATATAAAGAGGGAGAGAGGAACACAAAATTTATACATAATACCTGAAATGGTGCACAGAAGAGCGTCTCTTATTGTAATGTTAAACAAATCCCAGTTTTTGCACTGTTAAATTTCATAGAGCAAATCCCTGAAACTTTGAATGTGAAGTCTCAAAATCTCAGGACAAACTGCTTAGAAGTGACTCCTCTTTATATATAAATCATTTGTTGGTGCTCTGCAAAACCTGGATTATATTCATGCAGTTGGGACATGTATCCCTCTTTTAAGCTGACAATATATGTTTCTTCCAAGTCTTCTCTTCTCATATAAAGCTGTTAAAATGAGAAGTTGGTAGAAGTGGCTCAGAATGTCCATTTAGCACAAATACAAACTTTCTGAGAATGAGGGTGCATTTTCCTTTCCCATCAAATATTTGTATACCCCAGCTGGCTATTTGGAGCTCTCCCCTACAAATGCATTGTGTTTCACTGCATCTTCTGGCTAGTTCATCAGTTCTTCCACGCTGATATTGCAGATTGCTTGGAATTCCAGGGTTCAGCCCCCCCTCTCTCACCAGATTCACATATAGCCTTGTACATCTTGTATTAATAGTAGTTCAAGTGTTTATCCATCTGTATTCCACTCCCAGTGCAGTACGTCCTCTACCAAACTCACAATATTTTGCCCAGCTGTCCCAGCTTTGAGTGCTCATTTCCTCACCTCACCAGTCACAGCACAGCAGAAAAATTTCCAGATCTGCTGGAAATTTCTCCAGCTTGCAGCTGGGAGGCTGACTGACAGCAGCAGCCAGCATTCTCTTACAAAATATGCATTTTCATGCTAAAGAGAATAATGTCTACAAGACTAATGCATAAAGCATAACAAAAGTTATTCTTCTGCCTCCCCCCATTACCTCATGACTTGGTTATTCCTTATGTGTCTAATATTCTGAGCTGCTCCATGCCAGTAAAAAATAAAATGTTCCTGTAAGTTAACACCAGACAACTGTATCCACACTCCATTGCCTGGCACAAGTCTACAGCAAGGAGGTTACCAAGGGGATGGAGCCAAGCTTTCTCCAGTGTGGCATGATGGGAAGGCAGGGGGCGATGGGAGGAGGGTGAAGCCAGAGCAGCTCAGACTGGGTATTATGAAAAACTTTTCAGTCCAGGGCAGTTCAGGTACTTAAATGGGCTGCCCAGGGAATTTTTGCAGTCTCTGTCCTTATGATGTTTTCAAGACCTGACTTTACCAAGTCAGAGATTTCCTCTAGCAGAGTTGTTTTACCATACAACATTTGTTTTTTGCACTTTGAGTTGCCTTGTTGAGTCAATAGTAATAAAATTTGAACAATAGGCTTGATCTGTGTATCATAACTTGATGAGTCTTCTAATTCACTGTTGTTGTGTCCAAATTACTATTAAGTTAGGTTCAGGTCTGACTGTAGTAGATGGTGGTATGGATAATTGCCTGTGCTGAGACTGGAGTTTGTGTATTTGAACCTTCCTTTTTTATCACAGCAAGTTTGAACAGGTTAGCTAAGGCACCTGTAGCTGTCATGTGCTGTTGACACGTATTACTTAGCTTGTACTTCCACTTTTCTGGATTCTGGTAGCACCAAGGATCTCATCCTGTCCTGGCAGAAATGTGACGACTCTATCCCATCACCTTGCCATGGGAAGAGGTCTGAAGACACTGAGGGCAAAGGCTCAACAGATGCTGCTGCCCAAATCTGCCACTGGTTTCCTTAGTAGGTGGTTTTGTTTTCTTTTATTGGTGTAATATCCTGTACATGCTTTCAGGGATTCCTTTTGATTTATTTTCAAGACAAGTTTATTCCTTTCCTATTTCACTGTAATCCTTTTTGTCTCTTCTCTTTTCATACAGAAAAGCTTTTACACTCAACCTGTCCTCTTGGCCTGACGTTTTCATTTTCTTCTCTGTCTCACCCAACGGTTACAGTATCATGTCGTAATACACATTTGTTTTTTCAGCTGATTAGAGGTACCTGAACTTTGAAAACAAAGTAAAGGTTTTTGATTCAGTGAGTAATTCAGCCTGAGACTGATAGCAGATGCTGTAAAAGGTGTTGCTGTCTGGGTTTTACTGTTGTGTGGCAATCAGCAAATAACTCTGTTCTGTAAATGGCTAGTGTAAGTACAAAAAATTGGGGCTGTTTTTGTCACTCTCAGTGCTCAGCATCTTATAGAAGAAAGGAAATATACCGGAAAGTTAAGTGTGTGGATGAAAAACAGCTTGAAGTGGATGAAAGCTTCTGTGATCCTGCAACAAAGCCTCCACCAACCAAAACCTGCAGGACAGCTCCCTCTAAATATGTTGTGTTCTCAGGAGATATGTTACAGGTAAACCAATTGTACTGCTCACACATCTTTTATGTAATTTTACATTTAAGAATGTTACATAATGTTTTACACAATGTAAAACATACATTATGCATGCAGAGCAAAAAAAAAATTATATTTTCATCTGAATATGGGTGTCCAAACTTTCTCCACAATGAACCTTCCAATATATTGGAAGCCATAATATATTGTAGTGACTGTTATCAACCTTCTGCTAGCCCCTCTGGGACCTATGAATACAGCTAGAGGACAGCTGTCCCTACCAGAGTATTCCTTTGCTGGTTCTCAGGGAACTCTCTTGCAAGCTGATCTTAGTGAAGTAAACAAAAATCTCTTCCTTGGTTTCGGTGAGGTGATGGAGGAGTGCCTTGTTTCCCTTGCACACCAGCACTACCTACGTGTGCGCATCTGAAACCTCTCTGAGAAAAGGACAGCATGGGACTCCCCATCTCCTTGCAGGCATAACTACTGTAGACCTTCACTTCAGCACACTGATGAACCAGCCTGAGGTGGCACGCATTGGCTTGCAGGCTTTTGCCGAAGGGAGGATCAGAGATGACTGATCTGAACCTGCAGTGCTGCAGAAAGGTTGTTTCAGTAGAAATAATGACCACGCTTGGGAATTTTCTTTCAGTGCTCAGCCAGCTGTGGGTTCGGTTACCAGCAGAGGATCACCTACTGTGTTGGAATCCATTCTGTTCCGAATCAGCGTCTCCATGGCCTTCGAACTGTCACGTACCAAGAATGCCCCGTGGAGCCATCCCCATACATTTATAAATGTAATATCAAAGGGTGTTCGCAAGCAGCTACCTGGAGGGTGGGGAAATGGACCACGGTGAGTACAGAAGTGCAAGCTGATTTTCTGATAGCTGCCTCAAACTCAAGAGAATGCCAAGACTAATTTGCTGACATCATTATTTACTGCCTTCCGCGTCCAGTGCTCGGTGTCCTGTGGAGTGGGGGTGAAGGAGAGAACCGTAGAATGCATGACAGAAAATGGCTTCTCCAGCGACTTGTGCCTGCCACGTTTAAAACCAGATGCCAGAAAGATCTGCCATGAAGAAGAGTGTAAGAGACAGCTGCAGTTTTCAGCTGAACTTAATGTTTTCCCAAGTTGTTTATATAAAAGCTATAAATGTATTTGGAGAACAATTATGCAAATTAACACCTAAAATTAAGCTCTATTAGTGAAATATTAATATGATTTAATCATTTATTTTGAAGGTGAAATTTTTACCACCTGCAAAGATATCCAGATTAAAAAAGGGATTAGAAAGGATGGTGAATACCTACTTAACATTAAGGGAAGGATGATAAAGGTACTCATAAATATTAGAGTTTTTTATCAGCACATTTTTATGAAATAATACTTTTCTAATAAAGATTTTGCTAAAGGGTTATATTTTCTCTTGTAGATTTATTGCTCAGGCATGCACTTAGAGAATCCCAAAGAATATTTGACATTGGTAAAAGGTGAAGCAGACAACTTTTCTGAAGTATATGGATTCAGGTACAAAAGTGGTTCTGTAACTTTATGAAGTGCATTTACTTATTACAAAATAAAAGAATAAGATAATTCTTAGGTTTGTGAGAACAGATGAGTAGAATTTTTTTTCCTTGATTTTCTGTTTTGGATATCCAACTCTATGAATGCAGAAACGTAGAAATGTGGATACTTCCAGGCTGAAATTGTGCAAATTGCACCAAACTATTTAAAAAATTTTCTATCTTGACTTTAGTAGAAATGGTGTAGTGTTTCAGTTAAGTCAAGATTAATATCTGAGCTTCTTGTTCAGTAACTGTTTTTTAATATTTTTTAAGGAGCATAGTAGAATGCAATTATTTCTCACTACAATGCAATGTTATAGAAAAATGCCAAAAGAAAAACTAGATCTTTGCTTTTCTCTAGGTTGCAGAATCCATATGAATGTCCTTTCAATGGAAGCAGAAGGCAAGACTGTGCCTGTCGAAATGATTACCTTGCAGCTGGTTTCACGGTTTTTAGCAAAATAAGATTTGATGTAGCCTCCATGCAAATTCAAAGTAAGCATTTTGGTACTTTTAGCCAATGTGAGCATTCTACTGAAATTGCACTGGTTATGATTATGAAATTATCACTTGATCTAGTTATAGATCTAATTATGCCATTTTTTGGATAAAAAATATTTTTATTTCCTATGGAAATTCAATGGGAAATTGTAATCATATTTTAAAAAGGGGAAATCACAGCTACTTCCCTTGTTATTTTGTCCCAAGTGGTCAAGTGCCATGAATCTTACAGATTCATATTTCATATGTGAACTACCTTCAGTTTCTAAGGTTTTGTTCCCATTAGTCCATTTTCTTTTACTCTCTGGTATATTTTTCTAGAGGGTCTTTCTACGCTGTAGTTGGTCTCATCTCAGATTTTGTTGGACATATCAAATGGACAGGGAACCTTGCAGCACTTTCTGAAGGTGGCAAGGCCCATAACCAGCTCACTTGGAGCTGCATCCAAGCACACATTCCTCCTCCTCTTAAAAAAATTCAAACAAACAACAAAAAAACCCCACCCAAACCAAACCAACCCCTCCCATGTTAATGCCTTTCACATTGTTTTCACCTGTCCTCCTAATGCTGCAGTTTAAATGTCGAGTTATTTTCTGTTTTCTAGCCACAGATTTTCTTTTTGCTCAGACTATACTTGGGAGAGCAGTTCCATTTGCTACAGCTGGAGATTGCTACAGTGCTGCCAGATGTCCACAGGTATACATGATTTCTTATCCCACTGAAAAGTGCATGAAAGAGGGGGAAAAAAAATCTGTGACTGATTTAGAGCTGTAAGGTTCTAAACAAATATCCTATTCTGTCTAGACTGTGTACTAAATTAAGAAGAATTTTCTTTTTTTACTCTTTTCTCTTCTGTTCTACCAACTCCCTCCTTCCCCCGCCCCGGTTTCTCCCTCAAATGTTTATTCCACACTCTTCCTCTAGGTACCATGTAAATATAACTTCCTATGCATTTAACGTATCACTCTCCCTCCCTCTGGACGTTGTGTATCCTTTGTTTCCCCTAAGCCTTTCTCAATTTTTGTTCTCCTCCAGTGACTTTCCTTTTCAGTAATCCTGCAGAATTTTTATCTTTTCTGTTTCCCTCCTGACTCTCCTGACATGTCTTTGAAGACTACCAGAGGAAATCAATCCTCCTTGCCAGTATAATTTAAAATAATACATGCATTGGTGTGTCTATATTAATGTTTCAATTTGGGCTGAATGATGCTTTTTAAGTTAATCTCTGTAGCATCCTAGTTTACTGTTTCTTGATTCACATCACAGAGCAGTAAAGACATGAATAGGATGCTTTCTGGATGAAATTAAATCAAACAATGAGCTCCAGAAGAACGATCTTAATGCACTCTAACTGCTAATGAGGATTCAATATGTGGAACTTGATGAGAGTTAGCCCAAAGTCAAACTTCTGTCTGTGTACTGTGTACAGACATTGGGTTCTCTCACCCAACATTTTTATTCTACAGATCTGCTCATGTTGCAGTGTTCTTCTTGCTGGTGCCATGTAGCCCTAATCTGAACTGGTCAACCTACGCTGCTCTTGGAGTCCATTGGCAAAAATGAAATTCCCTGAAAAACAATTCTGCTAGTCTTACCCTATTAGACATCTTGGGATGAGTTCAACCGTCCTTTGGAAGGGCTTATTTCTTTACGTTGGTTAGAATGGTTAAGATTGATTAGCTCACACTTGCATGGAGGTGAATCCCTGTTGTCCATCCCCCCATCCTAGGTGCTTAAACTGAAGACAGGGTATGTGGGTGGATACAGTCAACGGTAGCTAGAAATAACTTACGTACAATTTAGGTATAAATGAGGTACTTGAGTTAGGCAGACTTAACCCCTGAAAAGAAAATGGTTGGAGCTGATTACAGTATTGGACACCTTCACCCTGCAAACTCCTTGGGCTTAGTATGATACACATCTATTTGCAATCTGTAACTTCTGTTGGAAGCCATTCTGCTAACCTGGTTTTGCACCGATGCATTTCCATCTATAAGATCTGCCCTGAAACTAACAATTTAAATGCATTCCTGAACTCTCAGTCCTTGAAATCTCTTTCTGGCCTTGAGCATGCTGCATGACATGACAGACAGCTGTTAAGCTGTCATTATAATTGTCCATACCACTTCTCGTTTACTTTTGCAAAATGACATCACTGTGAATGAAGTTACTTTGGGCCTGTTAATCGTGGAAAGCATTCCACATGATTTGTATGACTTGCCTCCAGATGCTTTATACATTAAATGCAAATCTTCTACTTTTTGGGCACTTGAAGAGCAACCTGCCCTATCCATATGGGCTTCTGTTAGCTCATCCTGAGTATGAGAGCGCTACGAATACAGCAACTTTACACAGAAGTGGTCTCAGAACAAGTTTGCAATACTGAACAATCTAAAATCAAATCTAAGACAATATGAAGGAATTTCAGTGAATCACAACAATAAAGGCTCATACCATATTTTTATATATGCACAGGTACATATACCCATACAAATATATGTATAAAATCTATATCTGACAATATTAAGCGATAAAAAACAAACTACCATATATAATAGAATAGTTATCTTTGCTAAAGCTTTGATCTCAGAATTTAGGCAATTTTAAATAGGTCTGAATACAGGAATTCAGGCCCTCAGTGAATTGTATGGAGGTGTGCAGGAAATTTCTCATTGTAGTGCTGCCTTTACTGACCATTTGTGGAGTACTTCTTTGCAACATATTGTGCTTCTGTGTGAATGAAATGTAATCATTTTGTTTATGAAAGCATTGCAGTATTTTAACATGGGGTTTTTTTGTTGTTGTTAGGGTCAATTCAGCATTAATTTGGCTGGTACAGGTCTGAGATTATCCAGTACAGTGAGGTGGATTGCTCAGGGCAACTATGCAACTGCTGACATACACAAATCCCACGTAAGTCAATGTTGTTTTCCCTTTACCTGCTCTTATGGCTTGGAATATTATAGCACGCAAGTGATGACTTTCTAGTGAAAACTAGTTGTGAATCAAAAATAGTGCTCAAAGTATCTGACCCATCAAAGTCTTCTTCCAAATGTAATGCAAAAACTGTGTCTAATCACACTGCCCAGGATCTAATCCGATCAGCGCTGCCTGCCTACTCTTTCCTTATGGATTTTAAGAACCTATTATTATATTAATTGGGTTTATTAAAAATTTTGAAGATACCCAATAACACTTTTTTAAAAAAATAAAAACCACTCCAAAACCCCCATTTTACTAAAGATACCCTGCTGCAGAGGATCCTTACAGATCACTAGCCTCCAACTTGATTCCTGTGAGAAAGCAAAAGACCAGTTGAACAAGAACAGTAAATGTGCAGTTTAAGACAACTTTGGATGGTGAGCTAGGAAAGAAGGTATAAAGCAATACTGATAAATGATCTCTGTGCCCATTTTGCTAATTTGATACTTGATTTAGTATTTATAGGTACAATTTTTCAAGAGGTCTATTGTGCGCAGACCTCAAGGAGCTTTTTGTACAACTCTGATTGCAATTGCTTTTCTTGATTTAGTGGCCTTCCAGTACCTGAGGGGGCTTACAGGAAGGTGGGGAGAGCCTGTTTACAAAGGCCTGCAGTGACAGGACAAGGGGCAATGGGTTTAAACTGAAGAAAAGCAGATTTAGACATTAGGAATAAGTTCTTTCCAATGAGGTAGTGGAGCACTGGAACAGGTTGCCCAGGGAGGTGGTTGAGGCCCCTTCCCTGGAGACATTCCAGGTGAGGTTCGATGAGGCCCTGGGCAACATGGTCTAGTTGGGGGTGTCCCTGTGACTGCGGAGGGGTCGGACTAGATGACCCTTAAAGGTCCCTTCCAGCCTGGACCATTCTATGAGACTATGATTGACTGTTCTCTTTGTCGAATTCCAGGATGGTACTAAAATATATGGAAGATGTGGAGGATTTTGTGGAAAATGTATTCCTAACACAATTATTGGTCTCCAACTTCAAATACAGTAAGAACTCTGATGTGGTAAGAGCATCCAAGTGGGAACATCTGCCGTTTAGGTGTAAATTGTAGGTGCTGTGTAAATAGATATTTTAACTCTTTCATCTCTGTAATGCTTATTACTGTAATGCTCACTACTAAGAATTCCTGGTTTGTTCAGTGTTTATCCAGGGATGTATTATCTGTTTGTGGGCTAGCAAGTGCATAATTCACAATCATAAACATTCAGGTTTTAATAGAGAGGCATTAATTCAATGTGCAGTATCTATTAGCAAGTAAATTGCACTGAGGTTACTACCATGGGTAATGCTCTAAACTGTGCCATAATTGTAATACTTCACCTGCAACTAATCAGTGCAATTCTTTATGCAGTATTTGGTAAAATTTATACTCTACTGGTTTTCTTGATAAACTCTGCTCAAATATAGAAAGAGAAGACTTATTGCTGTATAGAGAGCACAGGTAATAATTTCAAATACTTCCAATTTTGTGAAACCTTTTAGGAATTATCTGCCAAAAACTTACAGCAGAAAAGTATATAACCAACATACTTGAGATAGTTTCTACAGATCTGTGTGTTTCTCTGTCAGTAAAAGCATTTTTCCCTATCCCTTTCATTTTATTTTTTGTGGTGCTCAAATGCTAGCAATAATCCACAGAAGTGTGGTTTAACCTCTGTAGTCTCTGTAGCACATGTTAAACATCTAGGCTTAATTTTGTTGTGGTTACAGGAAAAAAATTGCTTGGAAATCTGATTTTAAATCCCTGTCTCTCATCCAAGTTTGCTGCAAAAGCAGTGTACTCTCTTTACCGTAGAATCTTGTACATGACCGTATGACTATATATTTACTTAAACACTTTCCATATATACCTTGCTCCTTTATACTGGCCAATGGCATATTAGTAAAGTGTGTCCCCCTCATATTCCAATTCAACATGATTTTCAACAACCTTAGTGAAAACCCTAGGCTAAGGCAGCATCAAGCCCCACAGTGGTTTTGGTGTCCATCTTTGACTCAGTTTAATTTTTCAGTGTTTGTAAACTGAACATCTGCTACTTAAAATTATTTCTTACAGAAAAGAAACTGCATGAAAGAGCTACAAGGTTTAAAAAACAATCTGGCTCTTTGATTTGTTTTTCTTTATTATTTTACAGTCCAGAACTGTAGATATGTATGCATATAAAGATAATGTGTTTCAGGGCTGATTCTCGGGTATTCAGAATAAAATTTTCTACATGCATAATAACATACATTATGTATCAGATAACTATATGTGCTTTTTCTGACAATATGCAGTTTGTAAACCAAATATTTTTTTTGCATGCCAGTATAATTGGTAGATCAAATGGCAGCTGTATCATATTTTTACCCACAAAGAGTTAGCCATGAATTAGCAATATGTATTAATTGAAAACAATACTGTACCACAGAACTGTAAACAGCTACTTTTTAGATAACACGTGTAGGTGATTATTTTGTGATCTCTGCATCAGAAATGTATTTTTGCACTATGTGCCTTATATTTGTTGTAAACATTAATAAGAACATAAAGCATTATTTTCCTAGAAATGTTTACATTTATAATTAAAATCTTGTAATTTATAAAATATTTATATAATAAATAAGCTTGTGTGAATGGTACAAGAGTACTTTTGATTTTTATTTTTTTTTTTGGTATTGAAAGCTTTGCAACAAAACATTGCAAAAACATTTCAACTTGTTTATACACAGACTTTACTGGAATAAGGGCCACACAAGCAGGTTATAGGCATAGGAATATTTTCTGTGGAAGCAAATCCTGCTTCAGAGTTATAAACCCCACATTTGTGGGCTCTTTCCAGACTCTCTCCCCCTGTTCGCTTATACCATACCATTTAAATGCC